>CAOKZL010001178.1:0-515673 GCA_948472985.1 Iguana delicatissima | reverse complement strand
GAGTGTGTGTCTGTATGTGAGTTTGTGTGTGCAGATGGATGGATGGCTCTTTGCTGCTGGCAGCTTCCATACCGCCAGGGTCACAAACCCTCCCAAGGCTTTAGCCCAAACTTGAAAGGCACTGGACCTCTGTGGGGCATCAAGTTCAGACTAAAACCCAGAGCAGAGTCACTATCCCACCGAGATGGAATCCACCAGCCATTATGGAAGGAGTATGTGTTTACATATGTTCATGTGTGTGTGTGCATTTCTGTTTGCATGTAAACATGTCAAAGCATACACACACACAAATACACACACACACACAAGTACAAGTGCAAAATTGCCCTGAAAACCAGGGTTGCGAAAGTCCTGGATGCTGTCCAATCAGCAGCTGCCCTTCCCTCGGTTCAAACCCAACATGCTAAAATATGCTGCACTACCTAAATTTTGATGTTTCTAAAAGGCTGCATTTATTTTCAGGCAGAGATTAAGCTCAGCTGAGACAGAGTTACTTATTCCATGCAATGCCTGCCAGTTTGCAATCCAGGATAGATCATCATTTTGGACTTCACGTGGCTTTGTAAGGCCTGAATCATTTGTTTACTAATGTTCAATAAATAAAAATGTGTTCTTAATTAGTGGGTGCTAATAGGATTATATGTTGCTTTTATGAACCGGACGTAGGAAGGCCAGTCATTCCCAACAAAAGCTGAGAGGAAGGCAGGATGTTAATTAACCACACTAAAATACAGACACAAAGCGAATATAGATGCTGGCCAGAATTCTGGAACCCATCTGCCTGGTGACAGGGGTCACACTCAAGACATTTCCTCACTGGACTGTTATAGTGCTATTATTCCATTTTCAACATCCTATGGAATGGAACATTCTTTGAGGCTCCTCCCTAAACTGCAAACACCTGGGTTCCATAGGATGTTGAAGTGGAATAATAGCACTGGAAAGTGAAGTGAGGAAACGGCCTGACTCCTCACTTAATAGCATTTCACGTTGTTTTTAACATGATTGTTTAACCTTAAAAAAAAAAAACTTATGTACTATCCTATATTTTAAATGTTTTGGGTGTTAACTCCTTTTGTGCCTGCCATTTTGGGAGAAGGTTGTGAAGGGAACCAAGTAAGTAAACAAACACAACTTCATTTCTGACCAGAAGTGGGGGAGAAAGGCCAGGGTCCTTTGGCCACAGAACGACACAAACGCCAATTTCAGCTGTGGTGATAGAGCCAAAATCAAGATCATTGTCAGAGTTCAACCAAGCCCCTTGTTTGATATTGCAGCCTCTCTCCCCTGTCCAAAGTTTAATTCTTAAGCAAGCCATGAAATATACATGCAGCTCTTCGTACCTCCCAACCTGTCAGTGGCATCCCAGAGCCTGCGGCACACATTTGCTGGGGAGAAAAATAACCAGGCACCCAGCAACACTCAAATGATGCAAAGCACCAAGCTGGAAACGGAACCCCCCGCCTTTTTACACCCTGGCATTTTCTTACCAAAAATAAGAAGGCAAGTGTATCCAGATGCTTAGATTTAACACATGAGTTTTAAAGAGAATAAAACCATCAGCACAAGCTAAACAGGCATCAAACCCAGTTGCCAGGTTGGGCAGCTACTCTGGTTTGCCCAGTCAGTAGGACTGCTAGTTCTGGAGCGTCCCAGTCCTAGGAACCTAGGAAATTCATGGGATCACCATAAGTTAGCAAGCAACTTGAAGGAATGCACACACACACACATACACACACACACACACACACACGAGGCACCAGATTCCATCTCATCTTGGAAGCTAGGCAGGATCAGCTTGGTTAGTACTTGGATAGGAGACCACCAAAGAATCTCAGGCCATGAGGGCTCTGTTTCAGAGGAAGGAACTGGCAAAACCACCTCTGAGGATTCCTCACCTAAGAAAACCCTTTCAAATTCACAGGGTTGCCATAAGTTAAGAAGTGACTTGAACACATGTTGTCGTTGCTGTGTGCCTCCAGCCCCCTACTCTCTCTCCTTCCGTCCTTTCGTCCATCTATGGGCCACCCAGTACTCCAGCACCCCCAGCTACAGGAAAGGCTGCCAGGAATGAATGGTGAATGGGAAATTTCATTTGTGGGGAGATTAATTTGATTGAGGGGAGGGACAGGGGCCAAGTGGGAACTGGGAAATTAACCCAGCCTTGCCTTTGTAGTCCAAAAATTTTGAATCTGGGGTTGAGACAATGTCTCCGAAAGGTCAGAATTTACATGATTGAGTTAGGATCCGAATTGACAATAGTATGGCCAGTATGTAGATGCAGCTAGCTTGGCTGTTAAGCACTCAGCTCGCCAGGGTGCCTGCTCGGGGCAGAGGTCTCTTTGTTTTGATGCGCATCTGTAATGAAGGTGTTTGTTTCGGGAGGTCTCCTAAAGCAGGTCTGGCTGTTTCTGGCTTGCCTTGGTGTAAATAAGTATGAGTCAGCATATAATAGCCATGCCTAGCTTCGTGCTTGTTCGGCGGCCTCACAAACACTTGGCTGGTGGCAAAACAGGGCTGAATTGTGATGTCAAAATGATATCTAAAGGTTACCGAAGGCCAGGCCAGTTCACAGTGGTAACAGTGTCACTATAAGCGAAAGCCAGCTTTATAGCAAATTGCACCACCTACATTACACCCAGATGTGAATCTGACTTGCATATTTTTTGTTTTTTGTTAATTTGTGGAAAGTGTGGATACTGAAAGATATACTGAAATCTCCCAGAAGCCAAAATGACTCAGCTAATGGTGTTGCACTTCGGGTATCTCGTGACACCTCATAGCTCATTGGAAAAGAGAATCACACTGGGTAAAATGGAAGGCAGTAGGGAGAAAGCAAGACCGCACTGCGCATTGATTGATTCATGGCAAGGAAATATGCAGTGCCGCTGCTCTGCATTTGCAAGCCCCCAGGGGATGGCCAAGGTGCCTCATTCCGGGGGGTGGCTCTACATGGAAGCCAGTTTGACAGCAAATAACAGCCACACCTACTACAAGTGTACAGAAAGTTATTGGTACCATGCATTTAAATTACATAGTGAATTAGAAGCATTTTAAGCATAACTATTAAAAAGACAAAAATGGCACAGCGAAAGCCCTTTCTTTGCAAGTGTATGGTTCCCCATAGCCTGTAGGGATTAAAACAAATCTTTACCAGCCAAAGGCTTGGCAATGAAAGTGACTTTGATACACAGGTCAAATCTGGATCAGCTGCTTGCACCAAACCCAGAGCAAGTCTTTTGGGTGCAACAGCAATCATTCCTTGCTGAGGGAAGCGGAGGGTCTCTCCATAGGGTGTGGGATAAGGGAGAGGAATGGAGTCAGTGGATGATGGGATGGACTCACCAGAGTTCGGGTCTTCTGGTGCTGGGCCCTCAGCAAGTGGGCGCCAAGTTGCACAGACCGGGCACGCTCCCATTCCCACTCAGATGCCAGGCCGTAGCCCAGGAGCTGTGAGGAAAATGGATATGGAGTGTAGATTAGCTGCTCCCGCTGGCATGGGAGCCACATACTTCCTTCTCACTCTTCCTCTCTTGATGCCAGGGGGTTGAGGACACAAACTGACACGCCCTCCCTGCTTGTCCTCAAGATTACAGCTCATGCGTTCCCAGGTAGATGGTTATTACAGAACAGGAGACAAAACCATTGTTAAGAGGTCAGATGTAGGCAGAACCAAAGGTATCAACCTGTAACATCAGCACAATTGGTTGTCTATCTTGTCACTGGTAGTTCCCAAAACTCTTGTGAAGGATCATAGAAGCCAAAGGGTTTGTCTAAAGCAGGAATGGGCAACTCTGGTGAGTCAGTGTGTTGGGCAATCTTCTACCCCTGGGAACCTCTGAAGGAAACATTAACTGTAAAATAATGGCAAAAATAAAATTTAAAAAGGAAGTGCAGGAGTCCACTTTTTAAAAAACGGGGCTTTGAAAATGTTAAATAGTGCAACAAAGGCCCATGCTACCCATTTAAAAGGTTAATGGCTGCTCTTGAAGGTTTCCACAAGATACAATGCATCCTTCTAGAAAAAGAGTGGGTTTAAGTGTGTGTGTGAATTATTTAGTACACATGTATCTGGATCAGTACCTTGAAGGTCACCAGGTCCTCTCTCATCCTGGAAGCTAAGTAGGATCAGGCCTGATTAGCACTTGCAAAGAAGACCACCAAGGAACACTGGATGCTTTAGGCTGTATTTCAGAGGAAGGCAACAGCAAACTACCTTTGAGGATTCCTTGCCTAAGAAAACCCAGCAAAAATCATGGGGCCACCATAAGTCAAAAAACAACTTAAAGGTACATACATATAACTCTTGACCAAGTATCTCTGCACCAGCTCCTGGAATTAAACCTAGCTTACTTTTAGTACAATAGCTTATAGATTTATCAACATCTTCCCTTTTCAATTAAAGTTTAGGGAGGCTTTGGAATGAGTTCTTTGTTTTTCAAAGTGTGGCAGCCATTCTTCTGCCTTGACAGAGCACTTTGGCATATGAGCTTGGCACCGTGGAGATGAAAAGAGAAGGCTTTAAAAGCCTCACACCATACGGAGGCCCTTGGCGGGCTTTGCCTCCGCAGGCGGGATGCCACTCCGTGAGTCACAGCTGCAGGCTGACCTCTGGCTTTTCTCCCGGAGAGGGGGACGCATCTCCCGCCCTCGCAGGCCTTTTATGTAGGCACGCTCCTTCTCAGCTCTTCACCAAGGCTTCCTCAGAGGGTATCTGCGCTTCCTGATGCTCTTGTTGCTTCTGGAGCACACTCTCTACCGTTTCAGAGACGAAAATTGGAACACGTGTGGCTGAGCAGTACCACACTGGGGGCAAAAGGACGTGTTCAGGCAACAAGAGATCAAAAGTTATTAATGAGGAAGAACACACAGAACTATTAGTTTAAGCAGAAAAACCCAGGATTTTGGTACTGAGTTTAGGAAAGCCTGAAGAAGGGGGAGGGACTAAATTGGCCAGTGAAGAAGGACTTCATCTCCTCCTCTTCCTCCACCTGAGTGGAAACTACTTTTTCATTTTGAACTCATTTTGCAGCAACTGAAGCAAGCTGAGGAGCAAGGAGGAAAGTAGTAGGAGAACCTGGGAGATTTTAAAAGCAGCTGGAAAAGTGGGACGGGAGGTGAAGAACTGTCAACGTCCCTGTTAAACCGGAACAGTTGGTGTAACCAGTCTGCAGTAATTCAGAAACTCAGGTCCCAGAATACCACACTAAGGAAATGTTGTACACAAACAAAAGTTCTGTGATCATTTGGGGGGCCAAGGAACTGAACTGAAAGGTGGATTTGCTCCAATTCTCACTCCCCACTTCCTGGCAGAGGTTTACCTGATATGCAGGTTTGTCCTTTAGATGCTGAGGGGGTTGCATTTTTTTTCCCTTGCTGCAGATGCCACGATAGTGCTTTGCGGCACAAAGAGGCTCTGACAATCCATGTTCAGCAGCATTCTTGAGAGGCAGTGCTCACGGCAGCACCTTGGCACTGCTGACGGCACAAGTGAGCACTGCGGTAGCACTCCAGCATTCTTGGAAGCAGCCGTACAGGACATCTTTTAAAGGGATGATGAAAAAAGGAGTGCGTAGAACGCTGAAAGAAAAAGAAGTCACAAATTTAAAGCTGTGGATTGTCCTTGCACAGAACATCAAGATAACAAATGTAAACTAGTTTCAAACCAGCAATTTTTTTAAAAAAATACAGCTGGCAGCATATTCCCTCAACCTGTTCTTCTGTCCTAAAAGCTAAACGCATCAAGCTCTTGAAAGCATTCCTAAAGATTTTCTTTTTAGATGTTTCATAATCTGTTTTCTTTATACCTTGTCACTTTGCTTCTTGAATTCTGGTTTCAAGAAACAAATTGTTGTTGCTGCATGCCTACAAGTCATTTCCAATTTATGATGACCCTTCCAAGGGGATCCTATGTCAAAGATTTCCTCTGTTGCCATCCTCTGAGGCCGAGAGAGTGTGACTTACCCAAAGTCACACAGTGGGTTTCAATGAATGAGCAGGGATATGAACCCTGGTCTCTTGAAATCCTCATCCAGCTTTCAAGTGACTGCACTACTCTGGTTGTCCCAGAGCCAAATACTTCATTAAAATTACTGTTGAAATTTATTAAAAACAGAATAACAGTTAAAATGTTCCCTTCCTTAAGTCTTAAATCTCAGTGGTGTTTTCAAAGCTATCCATGTTCTCAGTGAATTGACTTGTGTTCAATCTTTTGTGACCAAGTGAGGCATATTCTGGCAAAATAGCTATCTTTTACAGCCAAATCATCTTCATTATTACGAGCAGCACATCCAGAAGAATTGCTTTTGTTCAGATCTCGGGAACCAGTAATGGAGTGATTTTGTGAGCAAAAGGATGAACGAGTGAACACTTGTAGGACTTTCTATTCAAAATGAAAACAGAAAGTATGGAATTTATTTGTGTGTATCCAGAAACTGCTGAAATTTGAACTGAGGCCTGGAAAATCCACGGCTTGGAATCAGTAAATGGAATGGAAAAGTTCCACCGGTGGGTTTTGCACATACTTTAATCCGCGGTTGCTGAGTGTTTGGGTGGGTCAAGAGTCTGTGGGTGGTGGGTTCAGGAGGTCTAAAATGCCCCTTTGAGTCACAGCCTCGGCTGTTTTGTTATCCAGTATATAACATAAGAAAGAAGGAGTCGACCCATGCAGTTTAGTTCAGTATTTTTTACTCCTGTCTTCCCCCATGCTGTTGCCCTCCAGATGGAGCCAGGAATAACTCTGTTAGGCCCGGTGACAGCCCTCCCTCCATGTTCCAGCGGCCACTGTTAACAACCACTTCTCTAAATAAATAAATAAATAGACAAACGAAAAAGTTGACTGCAAGCCCCATCATCCCCAGCCAGCATGGCCAGGCTTGCTGGGCATGTGACTCACTTAAGGTTTTCCCAGCTCTGCTCTCTTAACTAGAGTCCCAGGTCATTTCCGCACTACAGTGTTAAAGCGCTGCTATTCCACTTTCAACATCCTGTGGAATCCTGGGGTCTGTAGTTTAGGGAGGGGCATTTAGAATTCTCAGCCAGGGTGCTCTTTGGCCTCAGTAAACTACAGATTCCAAGGGTTTTGAAAGTGGAATAGCAGCACTTTAACACCGTAGTGCAGAAATGGCCCCAGTGTGGGACCTTCTCCTGAAGCTTGTGGACTGTCACTGAGGACAGCCTCTCCCAAGTGCTTCAGGGGTTAATGGCCCATCCAACACAGCAGTCTTTACGCTGACCGTCTGCCGTCCTCCAGGACCTCCAGCAGGTCTCTGGTCAGAATTGCCCCCTCCCTGCTGCTGCCGGAGAGGTTATAGGTCGGTTTGGAGATGGGCCTCTGCTGCCTATGGCTTTGCTGGTCATAAATTTAGACTCTGACTCTGCCAGGGGGAATGTCTACCTTCTGGGTGAAGCAAGGAAACCATTCGAAGGAGGAGGAGCCAGGGACCACCTTCCACTTGAAAGCCAAGCCACCTGTGCTTGTTTTTGTGTTTATTAACAGCATGTCCTTCTCTGGGAAGCTGAACATGCCAGCAAATGGCAGCACCTGTTCACTGCTATTTTTCACCTCCGTGGGAGCTCAGCTTTCCGCCCTGACAAATATTAATGGGCAACCTCGGCACAACTTTTTGCACTAACGAAAGATGCCCTTTCTAAAGCTTCTGGATGCAGCCCCTCGCTGAATCCCTGTGAATGCGATACATGCCTTCATGTATCAGATTCTTGGGAGTTACCCTGCTCCCTTCTTCACTAGGCTCCACCTTGTTCAGGCTGTACACGTCCAGATTTAACAGTCTGCATTGGCAGGGTGGCATTTGCATGAACAAAGGCTTGATGAAAAATCCTCCAGCAATGCACAGATGACAAGTCGGACACAAGCGGCCAACCAACATCAGAGTATGGTGAAAATGGCAAAGGTTATCGACCAGAAAGAACAGCCAAGAGCCTGCAGTAGTTAGTTTTTGCCAGAGCCTAAAAGAAAGGCGAAATTGCCTCCTCTTCTCTCCTTCCTGCTAATGGGTTGCAAACGACTTTTGTATTTTGAACTGAGTTTACAGGATTTGAAGCAGGCTGAGGACAAAGTGGGAGAATGGAAGGAGACAGAACTGGGAGATTTTTAAAGCAGCTGAAAAAGTGAGATAACATGTCATATGGTGGACGAAGCAAGACTATTTTCTTCTGCTCCAGGGACTAGGGATTAGGACATGGAGCAATGGCTTCAAACTTCAGGAAAAGCGATTTCATCTGAACATTAGGAAGAACTTCCTGATGGTAACAGCAGTTCGATTGTGGAATATGCTGCCGGGGAGTGTGGTCGAGTCTCCTTCTTTGGAGGTTTTTAAACAGAGGTGGATGGCCATCTGTCAGGAATGCTTTGATGGTGTATTCCTGCCTGGCAGAAGGGGGTTGGACTGGATGGCCCCTGCGGTCTCTTCCAGCTCTAGGATTCTATGAAAGAGGATTAATCAAGACTGTCATATTGGGACATTTGGCAGATATGTGACATTCAGTAGCTGTTAGCAGAACAATAATGGAAACTTGATTCCAATAGTAACTGTTCTTTTAGCCAATTAAATCAAAAATTATGTGTATGACTTCTGACCAAACCTTGGAAAAGTTCCTTTTTTGGATTATAACTCCCAGAATTCCCTCAACCAGAATGAGCAGCTGACAGAGGGGTGCCTGAGAGCTGTATTCCAAGAAAGCAACTTGTACCAGTTCTGTTAATTAGAAGATAATCGGCTGAGTGTTTAATTAAACTGCTGTGCTAGATGAATCTTATGTAACTATACAACAGTTAGGAAATATTTCCATTGTGTTTCTGAGGCAGAGGAGGCTGCCTCCATGATAGTAGCAGTAGCAGTAGTAGTAATAATAATAATAGTATAATTAAAAATAGCAAATTAAATTAAAATGCCTCGGGAGCACTCCTGGTGGCCAATCTATGATACTGCATTTCAATTATCGGAAAGGCAAAACCAGATTGGGACGGGGGGGGCAGTGAAAGCGGAGAAATGGAACCCTGCCTGGGATTTGTCAGAAGTGAAGGGCATTTAGCTAATGAAACCGCCCAAGTGAATTAACAGAGCAAAGGACCGCTCTGCAATCTATAACTAATATGATTCTTCAACAGAAGCTGAGCTAGAGGTTTATAATCATATCTTCTTAAGAATTTGGAGTGGAATATCCTTAAAGATTTTTATCTCCTTCTTGTTAATCAGTAGTTGCTTATTTTAACTAGTTTGTAGGATCTTTTCTTTCACTATTGACCTATTTAAACTGATAACTATGTCTCAAGGGAGACCTCGTTCTCGTGCAACACAAGAATCAAGTCTGAAAATTTTGTTGTTGCTCAATTCAAATCTTTCTGTAGAGGTCCCTATATAGTCTGCTAATATTGGGCCTAGCAGTTCATAGAGGTTCTCATCCATTGTTTCAAGAAGACCTCTCAGTTTAATACATTTAAACTAGCAAAGTTCCTGCAGGTCAGTCTGAATCCTCTGTTCACTTTGTTGTTGTGCTAAGATGTCCGTTGTTGTTGTTGTTGTTGTTGTTGTTGTTGTGCCTGTAGCTCCTTCACTTCTTCTTTCGGTCTCAAGATGTCTTTAGAGAATAAGAATATCAGATCCTATCTCAGAACAATTACTTTTCAGCTCTTTGTCTTATTTCTGATTTAAAGCTCTTGAACTCTAGTATTGTGGTGTAACTTCTAGTATCTAAGACTGAGCGGAAAGGAAAGCATTTACCAGAACTGAATTGCTTTGGACTATAGCCACGTGTATAAACAAAAAGTAAGATCGTGACTAAAATGGAAGTAAAAACAGTCATAATGATCAACCTAAACACAAAGCCAAATAAGTTAAATCAAACTGTAAAACAGACTTAACTAGAGTTAAATGTGGAGAAAAAATACAAGATAGTAGAAAAGTACGGCCTAAAGTGAAAGGAACTTAGTAACAGGAAGACTATTACTGTGACAAGGTGACAAGATGGTGATTTACCTATGTAGAGACAGAGAAATCAGCAGCATGAGGAGAGTCCGTTGCTGAGGGCTAAAGGAAAAACTGGAGGAGAAGGCAAAACCGGAAGCCTAGAGGGAGTAAGTCACAGCAAGGCAATTTGAACTGGGACTTCACCGTTTAGTAGTAATCTGCGTTTGACTCCTCTGAGGGTCTGGTTGCCTTTCTGCAAGAGGAGAAACTTGGATGGGGGTGAATCCCAATGGTTGTTAGGTAAACTTTAATGCAGGAGTGAAGTCAGCTTCATGACTTTTCTGGTGAGTGGGGAGAAGTACGGAAAAGTGCTGGATCGCAATCACTGCTGCCAGCATTTTTAATACTGATCTGCATTTGCCTCCTCTGACAATCTGGGAGAGGTGAAATCATGCCGGGGCGGTGGTGGCCAGGAGCTAGAAAGTTATAAATAATGAAATTTGCAAAAGTTTAAACCTGCGAATGTGGCTGGTGAGCTGTACTTTATTATAAAGCTGATTTATCAACCAAAGACTGTCCGGTGAAGTCAATGTTTGTACTAATTGATGAAAAAAATGCATTTGAATGCTGCTTTTTTAAAAAAATGTTGTCTTGTTTTTAATACAATATGGAAAATAAAAAGTAAATTAAAAGAAAAAAAGCCAGACAGATTCTGAGTGGTACCTGAAATGCCCCCCTTTAGTTCTAGCTGCCAAAACACTGAAAAACGGGATGGTATAGAGTGGGGCTCCTTGAACACAGGATGGGCATGGCCACACATGTTATATACTCTTTATGTTTTGTGAATGACAATGTTTGGGTAGTCTGTCACCCTCAGAAAGTGCTCACATATTTGGTTTGAGGTGGATAATGACCAATGGGTAAAGAAATCTTCTGTCATGGAGATATATTGCACTAAAAGATAAGAAGGCCAAGGTTTGTGTTAATCCTAACCAGGTTACATGCTATACACTCCCAGATCATGTGTAGCTATCACAACACTGCACATGATCTTCGGGGCTGGAATCAAGTAGGTTATCAATAGAGATGTCCTCCATTTTACTGCAGCCAAGAACTAGAGGATCAGAGAATGACAACATGGCAAAGTCTGGATCCTGTGTGGTAAGACAACTTAGAAAGCATAACTCAGAGGACAGAAAAGTATCTGTACAATTGCATACCTAGTCCCTGGGTGCTCAATTTAGAGAATTTTGAATGCTGCCAAGACAGGGTAACATGCAATCCCTTGAAAAATAAAAATAAATAACACTGGGTTCACTCCACAGTGAGGTGGAGGAAACTGAAGAGAGCCAGTGTGGTTGTTACCCTGGTTTCTGGGGGTCCCTAGGGGGACACCTTGATGTGCTTCATATCAGGAAGGGTGGGGAAATTAATGGAGCACATGCAGTAGCGAAACGAGAGGTAGGGTAATCTAGTGGGATCTTTTACCCAGTTTTCACGGGGTCAGGCCAAGCCAAAAACCAGACAAATGTATCAAATAAATGTTTTTTATTGAATGAAAATGTTCTCACGCACCAACACACTCACTCATTTACTCACACAAGAACTATTAAGAAGCAAAAGAGTGGGAAATGGATAGGGGATATAGTAAAAAGACTGTAGATGGGGTGATACTGCACCTATCCTAAAGTCCTTGGTCTGGGAAGCAGCAAGCAAAATGGAACTCAGCAAAGAAGCAGCTGAAGGGATTACTCAACTAACAGAGTGATGGTCTGCTAGCGTGGCAGAGAGTTCTCCAGAGAAATTCTCAAAAACTAGGACTACTTGTAGGGCGAAACGTACCTCGAGGGCAAATCCTCTCCCGGGGAGAACAATAGGCACCTCAAAGGAAAGGATGCTCAACAACGGCAACTTGTTTTGCATGATGGTTTTATAATGTGTTGCCAATGTCTCAGGATCTTTGGTTGCAATAGGTTGTAGTGTAAATTTATGTAGATGGTCCTTGCCTAGTATGATTTTTCCAGAATTACAAGTGCTCAACTTGGGGAAAACACACTAATCCCCTCAAGTTGGCTCCTCTTTGGCTGAGGACCCTTTGTTTTTCGTGAGTTTGCACAGCTTGAGGACTCCTTGGGCTATTTGACTGGCGAGTTTACTGGCCTGACCTAGTTCTTGGCTGTTCGACCGTTTTGCCTACATGCTCATCCGGGCAACCTCTCTGGCATGGTAGATCACATTTGATATTAAAAATTGTAGTCCCTGGGATAGGGTGTGCCAGTGGGGTAACATGGTGCAATGGTTTGAGCACACTGGGCAACCAGGGTTCAAGTCCTTGCTCAGCCATGAAACCAACTGGGTGACTTCAGACAAGTCACATTCTCTCAGCTTCAGAGGAAGACAAAAGGGAAACCTCCTCTGAACAATATGATGAGGGATTTGTTAAGCCTGCAGTGTGTTATAGTTTGCCGGTGAACATGATGGATTCTACAGTATGAAAAGCCACGCTAAATGTAGCCTGATAGTTTCCCTCCTTAAAAGCCATAATGACTTCTCTATTGTCTAGTTTGGGAACTTTGCCATTCAGTTCCTTCAAATGAGATTACTAAAAACTTGCACTGATAATTCACTGATTCTGCAACTTGTTGAAAAACAACGGATATTTGTATAGGAATAGCAAAAGGATACTATTACAGAAAGATGTGAAAATCTTTGAAATTAAGAGACCTGTTTATAGTCTGCTTGTTTTAATGTTTACATTTCAGAGTGCAAACTTTCCTGATTACAATTCCATGAGGAGAAACCTCAATTTCAGTTTTGTCTTAATGCTTTATAGAAAGATGCCTACAGGATACATTTGAACAAACAAATGGGTTTGGTGGTGGAGCAGAACTCATTCACTGCACGCATGGGTTCATTAGCTCCAACTGAGGGAAATTGTTGGCAGTAAAAGAGTACAGACCAAATGGACACAGGTCCTCCTTTTGGTCCTTACTATCATCCGTGTAACACCCCCGGGTTTTCTGAAGTTGTTCCCCTTTGAGCATGTGGCCATTAGGCACTCATCCAGGATCCCAAAGGGGAGACATAGAGACTGGGAACAAGGTGTTAAAACAGTGTGTATTGTCGCTGCTGCACTGTTTGTCTTCTCTCCATTCCACAGCTCTCTGGGAGTGTCCTTTCAGCCTTGATGGCCCTGTTCACTCCATCCAACCAGAGGACTGGGCCGTGGTTCGTGTATGGGACTAATCTCTGGGGCCCTTTCCTCACCTTACCTTCTTCCGGCGCTGGGATGCAAGGATCTCACGAGCAGCTTCTGGCGAAAGGCTCTCACATCCGGGCCCTTCGGCTCTGCACGAGCTGCCTGCTCGTGCAAGAGCCCCGCCTCTTCCTTCCACAGTGCAGCCTGGGACCTTCCCAGACTGCGCTGGAGCAGGAAGCACGACTGGCGTGGCTTCAGAGGCCCGGCACGCCAGGTAAGTGCACGCGGGGCCTAGTAGCAATGCGTGATCACGCACCATTTTCAGCTTCCAGCCGAAAATGAAAAGGTGCACGATCAGCACCTGCCAGCCCCTGGAGCATCACGTGATTGTGAGTGTGTCGTGCAGATCGCTCCTCACAATCACGTGACGTTCCAGGTACCCTTTCACATGGAAAACACCATGAGGAAAGGCCTTGGAACATATCAGACTGCTTGACGAGATGGTTGCCTAACTTCAGATGGCTCAAAAGCCTGTTTATGATTATGATTGCTATTGCCTTAACAGTTAATCACTTGCTTTTTATTATATTGTTTACTTGCTGCTACACCAAGTTTCTCTTATAAGCCTGATATAAACTAAGATGCTGATACTCCACCTATATACTATGTCCTGAGGATCATAATTATTTTTATATCAAATACAGTGAGCCATAGAGATCTACTGGAAGGACACGTAGGCAATAGAGCTATGGATACAGATCAAAGGGTAGCCCTGTTTTCTGTCACACATCCTAGGTGAATCTCAAAATGATTCTTACAGACCATTTGAATGGATTTTCAGCAATAATAGTGCCAACAGGAGACAAGAGGTCTCTGGGAACAAATAAATACTCCAAACAGCCAGGAATGTGGCACCTTGGAGGCATGCATCCCTGGATGAGAAAGTCATCTTGCAGGAAACTACAAGGATGCCTGGCTGTTTTTTCTTTGAACTACAAAGCTGAGATCCATCTTCATAAAAATGCAGCCATCTGGTCCCCAAGATGTATTCAGCACTATAACTAGAACCCCTTTTTCTCCTCCATTTTGGAGTTCTCCCAGAATTGCAAGCCAGTGGAAAGCTCCCTTCAGCCCCTCCTTTAGGCTGAGTTGGGTTCTTTGCTTGTCTTTTCCCAGCCGAAGACTTACAGATTGGTACAGTTTTACCCAAACCCCTATGTCTTTCTCTCTCTTAATTTTCACTTTCTAATTTCTATAGTATCTTGTATGATTGTGTGAGTGAGTACAGCAGAGTGACTGTATGGATTTTAACATCTATTTCAATAAAATACTTACATTTGAACAATTAGCCTGATTCTCTGTGATCCAACTTCGTAAAGATGGCTCAAGATCCTTAATTACCCTGCCCTCTTTGCATTGCTAAATCAATGTTCATAGCTAATTTTCCCCAGGATAATTTTGACAGGTGTTGGGAATCCTCCTAAGGGACCCCCAGCAAGCAGGGTAACAATGCTTGTGCATGGAGTTAGACCTAGCTTGGAACAAAGGGGGTATAGCTTCAGTGATCATCCAGAGGGGGGAACTGAGAGCAAGAGTCACAAAATGGGTGATTTCTGCCATTTCATGAAAACAGGCAGTTCACGTACTCATGGATGCCCGCTGAATCTCCTGTTACCCCACTGGCATTGGAAAATCCCCAGTCACGTAGCCCAAGGAGACCTCAGGCTATACACATTCACATAAACAAAGGGTCCTCAGCCAAGAATACCAGCTTAAGGGGATCAGCGTGTTTTCCCCAGGTTGAGCAACTTTGACTCTGGAAAAGTCCTAAACCTTGACTGCAACCCAACTTGACTGCAACCCTACTTGAAACAATACTGCAGCCCACTTGCTATTGTATGGCATTCCTTTCTTTGTTTTGGCCATTGTTCTTCCCAGGAGAGGGCCGGCCCTTGAGGTACATTCTGCACTATAAGTATTCCTAGTTTTTGAGGGTCTTGTAAGGCCCCACTTTGGGGGTCCCTAATATCAGTACGGTTTGGATGGACACTATACCTAATTGGCAACACATTTTATTGGCTCTGATATCAAATTCAAGTCTGAAAGGTAACAGAGAGGTCAAACTGAGCGAGGGAAAGAATTTGACTGTAAACGTGAGAAGTATAGGTTAACTCCAAAATTCCTCCAGGTAAGACTGAGTCACTTGTCAGGCAAACACACATCATTCCTGTGGATAATACGCTTAAACAGAAGCTGGACTTTTCCAGGGAATCCAACTGTGAGGAGCCACCAGGACACTGATTGACAGATATCCATCCCTTGTACACCTGGATTCTTTCCTCTGTCCTCACAGCACCCACAATAGACAACTATTACAACATCCATCATGTCTTTGTCAATCAAAGCACTAAGCCCATCAAGAGGCGAAAGACTCATTGTCCACAACAGGTTCCCTTTGTCTTGCATCTGGACCCTTCACAGCACAAGCCATTTTCAGGGTACAAATACCCCTGATTTGAGGATGCCCAGTGCAGGCTCTTGAAGGTCTACCCATCATTCTGTCCGTCTGGCTCCTGAATGGGAACTGCCCCTAGGTCCTACCTAAGCCAAAATACATTTCTGCTCTTCACTACTCTTCTGTACTGGTAATTATAAATCCCCCCAAATCCCTCAGCCTCTCTATAATTTTTCCTCCCTTTCTCTTTCAGCTAGCTCTTGTGTGAATGCGTGATTGTGTGCATTTTGTGTGCATGCATGAGTGAATTCCCCTCAATAAAATAATTTTATTAGACAATTCTGCTTGGTTTTTGGCTTGGCCTGACCCCATAAACATTCAGTAAAAAGATCTCGCCAGGTTACTCTGCCTCTTGTAGTGCTACAGCTTGTGCTCTGGCTAATTCCCATTCCCCATTATTTGGAGCACATTGAGGTGTCCCCCACGGGACCCCAGAACCCAGGGTAACAGTCTCTTTGGAGAACTCCCTGCCATGCCGGCAGACCAGCACTCTGTTAGTTGAGTGATCCCCTCAGCCGTCTCTTCACTGAGCTCTGTTCTTCTTGCCGCGTCTCGGACCGAAGACTTCAGGATAGGTGTAGTATCACTGCCTCTACATTCCCTTTGCTATATCCCCTATCCATTTTTCATCTCTTTTCCTTCTCAATAGGCCTTGTGTGCGAGAGTGAGTGAGTGCGTTGGTGCGTGATAATATATTAATTTAATAAAATTCATTTATTTAACATATTTGTCTGGCTTTTTGGCTTGGCCTGACCCTGTAAAGTTGGTCCTGCTGGGTTACCCTGCCCCTCGTTTTCCTGATGCCAGTACTCCTCTAATTTCCCCAACCTTTATAACTTGGAGTAAATCAAGGTGTCCCCCACAGGACCCCCAGAAGTCAGGGTAACACTCCCTCTCTCCTAGCTGATTCAGCATTCCTTTCTCCATATTAGGTGAAATTCAGGTCCTGACCTAGGATTGGCCAAGACCCTGATAAGAAGCTTGTTGCTATCCTGTAAGTATCTGCAAGACAAAGGGATGCTTGTCCCTCCATTTTGAAGGCACCTGTGCGCATGTTTCTGTTACTTTGGTTTCTGCAATAAATTCCAAAACTCCGTATCAAGAAACACTGCCCTCTTTGTCTGTCTCTCTAGCCTTCAACTGTAGCTTTTTGAGAGTGTGAGCTAACAAAACATAAAACCATTCAAATACAAATATTTCATAATTAAACTCATAATTAAAAGGACATCAAAACGTATGCATGGATTGTGTGCATGGGTTGTTCCAGGTCCAGGTTGGTGTGATTGTGAATGTTGTACGATTTCTGTTGGGAGTGAGCTAAGGGCCCTGTTGCCACCCATAGGTCCTGGCTGAGACCAGGCCAATGCGGCATCAAGGACTCCAACTGGTTCCAGAGGGAAATCCTGCCCTCTCTGCCAGGGTGGGTTAGAGACCACTGGCCGGTCATAAGCCTTAAGGCTCCAGTGGTGAACCGAGGGGAGTATGGCACTTGACCTCTGAACCCCTGGGGTGTACCTTAGGGGTCCTTGGGAGGTTGCTATGCTCTGTGCCCAGAGGAAGGGAGCTGTCGTTCCCTCAGACATGGCTCCCTGTCTCAGGTGAGCTCCCTACAGGGCCCGAGGGGTCTCCTGAACCATTTTGCACTCAGTAATAGTGCCCTCCCAACTCCATTTGTAGGTGTGGCTGGGGCATTCTTTTTGAGGAGCAAGAGGATAAGCAGCCATCACAGCCCACTGGAAGGGTCCTCTTGCTTACATACATGGTCAAAGGGCAGCATGTAACACAGGGTGCAGTATTCCAGACGGGGTCTGTACAGAGTTTAGGCTCAAATCCTGAGATGCTTCTTGTCTTCTGCCCCCAGGTCAGGAATTCCTCCTCCCATGGCTGTGTCTCTGGTGGTTTTGCTATTGTAGCGGTGCTTAGTTCTATTTCTATTGTTTCAGGCAGATTTTGCAACTGCTTAATATTATTGTAAATATGTTACTTTCTTCTTATATTTGTCACTGATTATGTGAATGGAAATAAATGCTTTTGGGGTGTTGCCTTTCCTCCCAGGGGTTCCATTGTAGTTGCACTGGGGTACAAGCACATCTATAGCTAGGAATCAGATCTCCATCAATTAATTCAGGAGAAAAAATCCGTGGATACAGGCCCCCGCATTAGCTAGGATTTACAAAGGCTTCAAGCCTCCTGAAGAGAATTAGGTCCGTTAATAGAGGAGATTAAATTTTGGAGGTACAGCTCACCTGTAACTAGGACTGATACAGGCTTCAGGCCTTCCATAGAGATGTCTGTCCATTATTTGAGGGGACTAAATTCTTGGGGTACAGCCCTACTTGTAGCTAGGAGTGATAGAGGCTTCAGCCCCCCCATAGAAATCTCTGTCCATTAATAGGGGGGATAAAGTTCTGGGGGTGCAGCCCCACTTGTAGCTAGGAATGATAGAGGCTTCAGGCCCCCCCATAGAAATCTCTGTCCATTAATATATTTCTCTCAGTGTGTTATCACCGTGAACTGGCCTGGCTTCGGTAGACATTAGATATCACCGAATGTCTTATTTTGCCACCCTCAGCCAAGTGTTTGTGAGGCCCCCGAACAAGCACGGAGCTAGGCATGGCTATTAAACGCTGAAACATTCCTTTCTCCACCTAGGCAAGCCAGACCCAGCCAGATCTTGCTTTAGGAGACCTCCCTAGACAAACACTTCATTAAGGATGCACGCTAATACAAAGAGCCCCCTACCCCGAGCAGGCACCCTGACAAGTTAGAAGCTCAACTGCCCAGGTAAGCTGCATCTGCATACTGGCCATTCTATTGTCAATTCGAACTTAACTCAATCATGTTAAATTCTGACCTTTCGGAGACATTGTCTCGCGCCCAAACCTCATTGTTCTCTCCCAAGTCCAGACTAGCCTACGGTCATACTTTCCCTAGAAAAACCCCCAGTTCCGAGAGCTTCCTCAGATCGCTCCAGACTTCCATCCAGCCTTGCTGCCGCTTTGTCGGGCGAACTCCCCTCGGTCACCATGCTGAGTTTCCTCATTGCCATCTTCAGCTTCTTCAGGACTA
Organism: Iguana delicatissima; assembly: GCA_948472985.1. NCBI lineage: Eukaryota > Metazoa > Chordata > Lepidosauria > Squamata > Iguanidae > Iguana > Iguana delicatissima. Next base: position 496,961 of record CAOKZL010001178.1, on the reverse strand, counting down.
CGAGAAAGGTGTCGCATCACCCGCTTCCCCTGAAAATCCTCATTTCTAACTCTTCCATTAGCTGCGTGAATGTGGTGTCTTTTCTGTTTGTTTGTCAGTTAATAAAACATCATTTTTACTATTTTAAAACTGTCTGACTGCTTGACTGACCTGACCCCGTATACATAGGGTTACAAGATCCCCGCTAAGTTACCCTGCCTCTCGTTAGCATAAGCGGAGTGCTCCAGTTAATTTCCCCATCTTTGCTTGTTGTTGTTTGGTTATTTGGGTGCCCTCCCGGGCCCCCAGTTCACAGGATAACAAGTGGATTGTGAAGATCAACTTTTAATCTTAAACTGGACATATTTCTTATGAGACTCTTTCATGTGGAACTGGAGAAGACCTTCAAAAGATTATTTATTACTATTCTTGTGTGACTTTTGCCTGCGTAGCGACAGAGGAATCCGGAATTACCTGCAATGAAGGAACAATTTCTGAAATGGACCAAACTGGCAGAAATAGGCAAAACTGACCTTTTTGATTAGAGCATGGACTTCAGTGGCTTCTCTTTACTGACCTTACTGACTTTTTGTGGAGGAAAATGTTAATATTGGGTTTGACTATAAGCCAGGATTGAACATGGAAAGAAGGGAATCCATTTTAGACTTGCTGAGTAAGGATCCTGCTGTATAACAAGGGGACCATTAGCCTTTCTGACCCACTTTTCTCTCTCTTACTTTCTGTGCCCGAACACCGGAGAGGCTCCTGCCAACATCTTCTCCACCAGCTAAGAGGGAACGCTTTGCCTGGAGGGGCTGGGAAACGAATGCGGTTCTCCCTGTATGCAGAGCACTGCTTCAACCGTATTCAGGTATTTGGGGCTTGAAAAGCAGAAGAGAAAACATTTCTGGCCAGACATTCATTCATTTTCAAAGAAATGTTTTACGCTGAACTGTGTGGTAAACTGGAGCCACTTTAATTGGGACTTTCTTCTGTTTGTTTTACAGTAGAGAGATTGGTTCTGATTTAAGAAGCGTCTTTGCATTTTCAGAGTTGCCTCAGTGGCGTCAGCCGCCTAGGATGTCTCCAGAAAGACTTTCCTTCCTGATTGCAATCCGTTCTTGCACGTGCATCCATCCAGAAGCCTTTTGCATTAAACACTGGAAAGAAAACCGTTTGTTTAATTGCTCTGGGAACTGCTTCCTTAATCCATTTAAACTTGTGCATAAAAAGTTTGATTTGAGAGGGCAAGAGAGAGAAGGAGGAGGATCAGCCAGAGTATCTATGTTTATTTTTCATTCATTGGTTTAATTCATGTCACACCTTTCCATTGGTGCGTGGCTCAAGAGGCTTGCAAATAAATTGAAGCAAAAATAAGATTTTTTAAAAGTTGCAAAAGCAAGCATTTCCATTCAACGAACAAGTGGTTAAAAACCTTGAAAACACATCTAAAGCTTAAAGAAAAGGACAAAGCAGTGGAGTCTGTGTACGCACACAGAAACCCATGTAACACAACCCGTGGGAACCTGCAGTGCTTCTGCGGGTGCCCAAAAGCCCCAGCCCAAAATGCAGCCCAAAGATGAAGGGGAAGGAGGAAGTTGGGGCTCAGCCCCAGCCACGGGAGGGTGTCGTCCACAGCGTGGGATAGTGGTTTGAGCATTGGACTAGGGCTCCAGGGTCAGGGACTGGAATCCCTGCTCGGCCATGGAAACCCATAAGGTGACGGTAACTCACACTCTCTCAGCCTCAGAAGATGGCACAAGGGCAAGACTCCCTCTGACCAAATTTTGTAACGAGGTGGGCTATGGGCATCTCTGGGTGACACTTAACCTGCAGGTTTCGTTAACATGGCTGATTGTGGTTGGACTGGATGACCTCTGGGTGGCCCTTCGAACTTTACCGGATTCCAATTCTCCTTGCAAATAAAGGGCATTTTTTCTACTCCATTTCCAGGGTATTTTTATTCTATTTATTCAGCCCAAGGGACGTCCTCTGCAAGGAAAGCGTATTTCTATTTCTTTCACAATGTATTTTTGTTCCCCTTTTTCCCTCAGTGCCTACACTGCAGGGGAGTGTTTTGTGTGGGTTTTTTGGCGGGTGACGCTGGGGCCAACCTTGTGGGGTTCAAAGGAGGAGGAGGCAAGGGTGGGGGGATTCCCAGGCGACCCCTTTAAGGGAGGCGAGGAGGAGGAAGAGAGACCCCGAAGGTCCAGCTGTCGCGCGAACAAAATGGCGGGCGGGCAGTAATTCTCTTCTTTAGCGGAACTTTTTTCTTCCCGGCACCGGTTTCCAGAGGGGGAAGAGCTAGGCATAGACTTGAGAAACTCTACTGCGTTGCGGACGCCCAGAGCGGTCAAGGAAGTCCGCCTCTGCCTACGCGTGGGGTGCCGGGAGTGGGCGTGGTTCTGACCATCCGGGGCCTTGTGGGCGGTATTTCCTTCCTCCGCGCAGGCGCGCTCGCTCCCCCCTCTGCCCGCGCTACCTCTGCTCGTTGTTTTCTTCTTTGCAGACGCCGCCGCCGGTCACTCTTTCGGGTGCCCGCCCCGCCCGCCCGCCTGCCGTGCGATGATGATGATGGCGGCGCTGAGCAAGACCTTCGGGCAGAAGCCCGTCAAGTTCCAGCTGGAGGAGGACGGCGAGTTCTACATGATCGGCTCTGAGGTCTGGCGCGGGGGTCGGAGCACGGGGGCGAAGGGAGAAATGGGGGGCCCCGGGAGGAATTGGGGGGCCCCGGGAGGGAGGGAAGAAAATGGAGGCCGGGGGAGGAGGTGGGGCCTGGCAGCGAGGGAGAGGAGGATGAAGGGAGGGAAGGGGGTGCTGGAGGAAGAGGGGGAAGGAAAGAGGGACCCAGGGAGATGGGGATGGGGGGAGGACAAAGGAGGGGGAGATGGAAGGGAATCTGGTGCTGGAATGAGGGAGGAGAATTGGGGGCTAGGGCGAAATTGGGGACCCAATTGGGGATGGAGGGGGGAAAGGGGGCGGGGGGAAGGAAATGGAGGCCCTGGGGGGAGGTGGTGGAGCGTGGCAGCAAGAGGGAGAAGGACAAAGGAGAGGGGGAGGGAAAGGGGAGGCGACAGAGGAGGCGAAGGGGGGAAGAGGTGAAGGGGGAGCAGGGAGTATGGGGAGGGGAAGAGGAAGGGAGAGAGAGAAATGGGGACTGGCAGGGAGGGGAATGGGGTGCTGGAGGGAGGGGGAAGAATGGGGGGAGGGAGGGGGGTTGAAGAGAGGCTGGCAGGGAGGGGAATGGGGTGCTAGAGGGAGGGGGATCGAAGAGGGGCTGGCACGGAGGAGGAAGAGGAGGACAAAGGGGGCTGGAAGGAGGGAAGATGGGGGCTGGCTGAGGGGAAGGGGCAGGCAGGAGGGAGGGAGGGGGAGAGAGAGCGGGGGGGCCTGGCAGGGTGTGGGGAATGGGGACAATGAGGGGAGAAAGGGGGCTGGGGGAGCAGAGGGAGGAGGGAGGGTCTCTCCTGGGGGGGACAGAGGGAGGGTCTTTATTGGCTTCCTGGAGAACAGGAGTGAAGGCTGGGGGGCCACAAGAGGCTGGGGAGAGGGATGAGGGTAGGATATAAAGAGAAGGGCTCTCTTCTTCTCCCTCTCTGAGCTGTTTCTCCCTCCTTCCCTCTCTCTCCCATTTTTTCTCCTTCTCGCTCCCATTTTTTCTCCCTCCACCACTCCAGGTGGGCAACTACCTGCGGATGTTCCGGGGGTCCCTCTACAAGCGCTACCCCTCTCTCTGGAGGCGCCTGGCCACTGTCGAGGAGCGCAAGAAGATTGTGGCTTCTTCCCATGGTGGGTGGTGCTGGAGGGGGGTGCAAGGGGGGAGTGAAGAGGCTGGGGGGGCAGTTGGGGGTCTTTCTCGGGGGGCTCTGATCCGGCATCTGTCTCTCCTTCTCTCCCTCCCCTGCAGAGTCCCAGCGGAGCCACAGTCCCCGGAGATGTAAGTCCACACCCAGACAGCTCTCCACCATTACCACTTCCTCCTCTGCCCCGAGGGGCAGCTGGCCCTTCCCCAGGAATGCCCCACATGCATCGGGGTGCCTCCTGCTTTCCCTGTTTGTATCTGCAGAGGGCCCACCCCCGGCTCTGGCCCACTGGGGTGCGCAACCTGGCTTTGTAGCTCCATTCATGCTGCTTGGAAGTGAACAGGCAGCAGCCATGGGTCTCAGGAACTGTCCCTTTTTCTCGGAGGGGGGCCACCCCATCCCCTTTTGTGTACCCCAGGGCATTTTCTTCCCCTCCCTCCCTCCAGACCACGGCTACACCACCCTGGCCACGAGTGTCACCCTTCTGAAGGCCTCCGAGGTGGAGGAGATTTTAGACGGGAACGACGAGAAGTACAAGGCCGTATCCATCAGCACGGAGCCCCCCACCTACCTCAGGTGAGGCCGGGGGGGTCAAGGCAGGACCCCCGCCTTTGGAGCCCAGAGAGGAGGAGGGGGGTCCCAGGGGAAGAAGGGACTTCGAGGTGGGGACTGAGCAGCCAGAGGGTGCATACAATTTTGTTTGTTTTTTCTGGTGTGTGTGTATGTGCTTTAAAGGCACCTGTGAATTTATGGATTTTGTAGGGTTTTCTTAGGGAAAGAAGTCTCAGACATGGTGGGTTTGTTTAATTATGGCACTTTAACTGATTATAACAACCATTTGGCAACCCAAAACACCCAGGGGAAGTCCAGCAAAAAATAAAGCCAAGCAATTTAAGATTTCAAAAACTTAGAAATGGGATTCACTCCATAATGCGTAATCTGGGAGTCTTAAATATATGCTTTATGGATTGAATTGTCCATAGTGAAGTAATTAACATGTTTTCTCCTAAAATTTATTGTGATTTTCTAGGGCTTTAAAATGATGTTGCTTTGAGATTTATGTATATGACAAATAAACAAAATTTATTTTTTCTCATTGTCTTTCTGATGCTTTTAATTACTAAGTTGTTTTTTCCACAATTCATGGCACACGATATTTTGGTCATCCTGTTTCTGCTGGAAAGGGCAAATGGATGCTCAAAATCAGGAAATTATTCCTAAGGAGCTGTTTTTCTCTCTCTCTTCGTCCTTCCATAGGGAGCAGAAGGCGAAGCGGAACAGCCAGTGGGTGCCAACTCTCCCAAACAGCTCCCACCACCTGGACGCTGTCCCCTGCTCCACCACCATCAACCGCAACCGGATGGGCCGGGACAAGAAGCGGACCTTCCCCCTCTGGTTAGTGGGGCATTTCCCTTCCCTGGGCAGGGCAAGCAGAGAGGGCGGCGGGGGACCACAAGGATGCAGTGTTCTTTCTTTTTCAAAATGCATCTTTTTATGAGTTTTGTACAGCAATAGTAAATTATCCCTTACCCTCACTCTCTCACACCAGCCAGTGTTCCTTAAAATGTAATTGGACTGTTGCCACCAAAGATTACAGACCATAATTGATATCCAAAAAGTGTTCATTGTGTTATTTTCCAAAATATCATTTCACTCAATGGGGGGCCATACCTAGAATTTGCAGGTGTCGGACACATCATAAACAAATGCCAAGGAGTCTCAAAAATGCCTCTGGTTCTTTCTCCTCTGGGAAGTGGGGGTTTGTGTGTGTTTTGGGGTGCGAATTCAGCCACCACCAAAGGACAAGCCTTGTCAAATTCTCCAGCATTCTTGATATCTTTTCCTTGCACAGAGTTTTTTTTTAATTATCAAAAATTGATAATGATTAAAAGTACTTTACTGGTTTTATTTTGTTAATACAATCAATAATCTCCAGCCATTTTAGGGCAATGAACGTGCACATGTTCCAGTGTGCCAGCATTATAGCCGCCTTTCCAACATCTGAGGAAATTAACCATTCTTGATTTTTTTCTAGCCTTAATGGGCACAGATGTCAATGGAGTGTGACTCTAATAGTCACCTCCTGTTCCACGGGCAGGCAGCAACTTATGGGGGAGAGATCTCCACGTCCTGCCACATTTATTTTTGCCAATAAATTCAGTCCCAGCTGGAAGGAATGTTCTGTAAAACAGATCCATGAGTCAAGGTTTCCCCATGAGGTTGTAACAGGGTCCGCTCATAGGTTCCTCCAAGGCTTGGAGGGTCTCCCTGAAATCCCATCAGTCTGCAAATTATATTTTCAGAAAGGCCTTTGGGTTTTCTTTCTGCCTGGCAGTCCTTCCCTCTTTACTGTGTCAGGCACTTTGTACATGCTCAGAGCCCAGCCTAGAAGTTTTATGCTTTCTCATGTCGAACAAAGGAGGGTGCCATTGTGGTCTGAACCCCTGCATTTCCTTTGCCCACCTTCCTCACCTGCTGAGTGAAATCCCCACCTATTTCCCCCGCCTCTCTTCCTTGTTCCAGTTTTGATGACCACGACCCGGCGGTGATCCATGAGAACGCCTCTCAGCCGGAGGTGCTGGTCCCGATCCGCCTGGACATGGAGATAGATGGGCAGAAGCTGAGGGACGCCTTCACGTGGAACATGAATGGTGGGTAATGAGCCAGGCAGGATGGGGAGGGTGAGATTCAGCAGCAATGCTGCTCATGCAGAGTTGCCAGATAGAAACGCTTCGTGGTACCATATTTCTGCTGTTCTATTTTATTCCAAAAACGCAGGTTGCAGCATTAGGCAGCCATTTTATGGTGCTCTTTCTGAATCTAAGAGCGAGGCACTTTGCTTTTAAGGGCAGCAGACGAGAGGAAAACTGACCCAGAGGTCTCTGTGGGGCTGGTGTTCTCCTCTCCCCAGTTTTTCCTTCCAGCTGCCTGCATCTCACAAGGGTATTTCTAGAACTCTCAATTTTCTTTCCTTTGAACGCAGCTGCGAATTTGGTCAGGCATGCTTCTGCCTCCTGTTTGTATTCAGAGCAATATAAGAATTGTTTATTTTATCAAAACACTTCCATCCCGCTCTTTACGATCAGATCTCAGAGCCTTGCAGAGCGTAACCAACATAAAATGCTTTCCAGTTGAAAGCATTAAGTTTCAACAAGATAAAAAAAGTCAAATATATTAGAAGTTCAGTTTTGTTTTTGTTCAGATTTTTCATGTTTTTGACTTGGAGATGTCTTGCAAAGAATTGACAAAAACCACAGCTGAGTATTCCTAATAATCTCAGCTAGGTTTGTGTTTTTTTTCCCTTTAAAATTGCTTTTGCTGTCCTGCAGAAAAGCTGATGACCCCGGAGATGTTTTCGGAGATTCTCTGTGACGACCTGGACCTGAACCCCCTGACCTTCGTTCCTGCCATTGCCTCCGCCATCCGGCAGCAGATTGAGTCCTACCCCACAGACAGCATCCTGGAGGACCAGTCGGACCAGCGGGTCATCATTAAGGTGAGGAGGAGGAGGGAGGTCCCTCGGGGGTCTCCCCATTCCTAGGGCCCTTCACAGCCCCTGCCTCATAAGCTGCAGAACACACCGGAATGCCCAGATAATAGGATTTTGATATTTTTTTCTTGCTGCAACTTCTGTTGATCAATTTCTATTGACCCCCCCCCCGTTTTCCCCTTTCTGTGGGGCTGGGACCAGACCCATTGGGCCTCTTTTAAGCAGAGAAAAGGACTGGATTTTGAAAGGTTAGGGGACAGAGGGGGGGATTTAGATCTCAATTCTTTTCCAAATGTCTCCTCTCCTGGAGCAGGAGAGGAGGGTCCCTGGGGGTCTGAGTGGTAAGAAAATGTTTCATTCTGGGCGTAGGTCGTTAAGGAAGTTATAGGACTAGGGATGAATTACCCAGAAACGTCAAGCTCCTCTGCTCCCATTTTAGGATTTTAATCCTAAAAGCACATCACATAGTCAGAAAGCAGGGCTTCACAGCTGCCTGAATTTCCCAATTTCCTCGAGTCCATTTCCTTTTTCCTCTAATGCCCTGTTGGCTGATGTAAGTGTATGCTGTTGTGGGTGTTCTGTTACACATCTTCACAGGTTTCGTAGCACCTCCATTGCGTAGCTAAATAGACCTAGAGCTACAGAGTGTAGAGAATTGTGGTCTAGAGTTCAAGCATCGTACAGGATGTGGGGTTTTAAGGAAAGACTGTCCTGCGCCGAGTTTCTTTGGACTGCTTTGGTTGGAAGACTAGGCTTCCTTTTGTTCTGTAAGACTCCCGTGGCTGTCTCCCAGGGGTGGTGAGGGAGGGTCTCTGGGCCGGGGAGCAAGGACTCAGCCTCCACCGCCTCTCCCTTCCGTTTCAGCTCAACATCCATGTGGGCAACATCTCCTTGGTGGACCAGTTCGAGTGGGACATGTCAGAGAAGGAGAACTCCCCAGAGAAGTTCGCCCTCAAGCTCTGCTCCGAGCTGGGCCTGGGGGGCGAGTTTGTCACCACCATTGCCTACAGCATCCGGGGGCAGCTCAGCTGGCACCAGAAGACCTATGCTTTCAGGTGGGCACCCCTTGGTTGGTGCTCCAGGCCTTTGGGCCTTCCCAGAAGACCCCAAGACACGGGCAGGCTCATTGCAGGTTGGGAGACAGACTGAATAACTTCTCTCCCCCCATGGCTGCCCTTCCTCTTCCAGTGAGAACCCTCTGCCCACAGTGGAGATCGCCATACGCAACACGGGGGATGCTGACCAATGGTGCCCGCTCCTGGAGACCCTTACAGATGCTGAGATGGAGAAGAAGATCCGAGACCAAGACAGGAACACCAGGTGACGACCCTCCAAACACACACACACACACACACACACGCCCAGAAGGGCTCAGCTTCCCTTTTGCCTCAAAAGGCAACTCAGAAATGCCCTCCAATGTGTTGCTGATGGGGAAGGTTTTCAGAATTTCTGATAGGTGAAGGGATCCCATGAACCATGAATTCACAATTTTGGTGGGAGGAGAGATCTTGTGAATTCATCAATCTCCAGCGGGGGGTGGCAGTGCAGAAGATTTTGAGCATTTGGGGGGCCCTCGCAAACCCCTTCAAATCAATGGACACATCTCTCCCCTAGCCTTTATTAAAACCTTCTCTGGAGGCAAATCCACTTTTTCCTGTCTGCAGACCTGGGATTATTTATTTAGGAGAAGCCAGTGGATGATTTTGAGATTTTGCATGCGAAAAACAGGGAAGGGGAGCCTTCACCTCCTGGGTGGACTCTTGAGCTAATCTGCTGTCCTGTTCCAAACAGAAACAAGCTTCCCTTGCAGGGTTGTTGTGCAGCCACTCATCGCAGCGATTTCCTTCTCTCTTCCCCCTGCAGGCGCATGAGGCGTTTGGCCAACACAGCTCCAGCCTGGTAACCTTCTGGAAGCCACAGGGCTCTTCGGTTTCCACACTGCCTCCCTGGAGGACCACAGGAGGCAGCGGCAGTGATGAGTAGGGATTGTGGGGAGTGGAGGAAGCGTTTCTCTGTGTTTTATTTGCCCCCCGGGACCTCAGGCAGCGCCTACCTCGGCTGGCCAGAGACCCCCAACATTGGCCTCTGTCCCCCTTGCAGGGTCCAGAAAAGACTACTGGCCTCCTCTGTCTTTTTTCCTCCCTCAGGACAACTTTTTAAATAAACATGTTAATATTTTGATTTCCAACAAGTGCTATCCTCTTCTCTCTATTAGGTGTGCGTTGTCCCAATTTCTCCCCACAAAAAAGTTTCCATTTCTTCACTCTTTCATAACCAGTTACCAACACAGTCAAAATTTAGAAAAAATTGCACCGTTTATTGGATACCCTCTCCTGTTTTGTGAGGGAAATCTCACCCCCTCTCACAAAAGAACAGCCACACAGGCCCTTCAATCCACTCTGTGCCCCTTTCTGGGGGCATGCTTGGGGGGTTGGACTAGGTGGCCCCTGGGTCTCCACTGAAAATATTTGGAACTTGTGTGGTCCCTTAAAGGGGGCAATCAGCCCTCTTCTGCTTGAGCAGGAGAAAAATAGGAATGAATTTTCTGCCCCAGGGAGTCCAGCCAGTGAAGATTTTGGGATACAACTTCATGGGGGTGTTTGCCTCACCTGGATGTGTGTGGAAAAACAGGGGTGAGGGGATGGAAATGTGCCTTTTGGTCCTTTGCAATACTGCGCATCCCAGAGGAATGGAGGCTTTTCTCTTCTCTCCTCCTTTGGACTTTCCTCTGCCATCCTAGGAAAACTGGGACTTGGAACTCCGCCCACATCACGCTTCCATGTCCATCAAGCACTGAGGCTAGGGGAGGTGAGAAAGGGCAAGGGCCCCCTCCCCTTCTTCTGGGGCTGATCTTGGTCTCCCGCAGCAGCTGGTAGTTGGGGTCTTCATCCTGGGGGGGCCGACACAAGCTTCCTGTAAGAGAGGAGGAACAGATCTAAAAGGGAGACCCTCACAAAGGCCTGAAGGAGCCTTGAGAGGCTGGGAGTGTTCACCCCAATGATGCTTTGGGGGGAATGGGTGGGGCCACTCATAAGAATCCAGGTGTCAAAAGCAGCTTCTTCCCCCTGTGCTGGATGGGGAAAATGTCCTCCAGGTAGTAGAAGAGCTGGCCCATGGCAATGCCTGCAGGGGTTGGGGAGGAATGGCATTGGATCCTGAAGGAGCCCAGCGAAACCCCAGAAAGGCCAAGTGGGGCAGAAGCCATCCCAGTGCCACCTAATCCTCCCCTTCTCAGCCAGCCAGTCCCCCGTGTTTCATGCTCTGTCGCACTGGCCACCCACCGAGGAGGTTGATGAGGATGGAGTTTCTGAGCAGGAGGGAGAAGCCCATGAGGACCCATGACAGGAAGGGGGCCTGGAAGTTGGGGAGGCCGAAGAAGTTCATCCGGACAGAGGGGTTGCAGGGGCTCCAGACGTAGACCAGCATGAGGGTGAAGGCCAGCCCGGAAGCTACAGAGCTGGTGGCTATGGGGGTCAGGGTCAAGGCGGGTGAGCAGGCAGGTGGGGAGGAAGGGTCCCCAAAGAAAAACCAAAGGGTCTTCTTTCATTCCCCCACCCGCTGCCCAATGGAAAGGGGACTGGGCCCCAACGGGATAACCGTCATGAGGGTGCCCCCAAAGATGAGCATGAAGACGAAGTCGGGCGTCCGCCCCCAGAAGGAGCCCTCCTTCAGCATCTGGCAGTAGCAGTACCTCGGCACAGGGGGCTCAGGAAGCAAAAACGGGGAAGCAGAATGAGAGAGGAAAAATGGGAGGTCAAGGGGGGAAAGGCCCCGCCACCCTCTGTACTGTCCAGCCCAGGTGAGGGGGGCTGGCTTTTTCAGAAATGCTCACCTGCTGAGGGGTGAAGCAGGGCTCCCCCCCCCCAGTTTGGGCACTCCAAAGTCAGTCCTGTTGGGGGGAGAATGGAGAAGGGTCTTCCAAATTCCTTGCACTTGGGGCACGGAGTGGAATGGGCTTCCAAAATTATGTGTCCCCTCCCCTGCACAGCACCTGAGACGAATATTCTGCCCTCCTGTAAGTGCAAATAAACTAAATATTCCTCTTTCTAGCAATGCAGCGCAAGAAAATTATTCTGCTCTTTTTAAGTGCAACAAAAAAATTATTCTCTCTACCAGTGCAATAAAATGAAATAATTCTGCTCCCTATAAATGCAATGCAATAATAATAAAATATTGTGCTCTCTGTCAATGCAAAAAAATTAAACTACCATCTCAATGCAATGATAAAATATTCCAGTTTCTATAAATAAATTATTTTGCTCTTTACCAAAGCACTAAGATAACATACAAATGAACCTACTGTCTCTGTTAATGCAATAAAGTAAATTATTTTGCTCTTTATAGATGCAATAACATGATTTTGATCTTTACAGAAAGCAATAAGATAGTATACAAATTAACCTACTGTCTTTCAGAGCAGTAAAATAAATTATTCTGCTCTTTATAAATGCAATAAAATAAAAATTATTCTGCTCTCCACTAATTACAATGCAACAGTGCTGCAGGGGGCAGGAGAGCAGGGAGATGAGAGTCACACTCTCAGACTCAGCAGGAAATAACAAAAGTCCTCCGGATAATAAATCTGAGCAAGAAATTCTGTGACAGAGATGCCATCACTAAAATTTAACAATCCCACAACAAAGCAAGGGCTGCCGTTGCAAATCCCAGGAGGAGGAGGAGGAGGAGACTGGGACATTCAGGTCTAGCACAGTTGGAAGGCCATAAACATTTCTTGCAAAGCAATAGGTGTCCACAATGGGCTGTGAATCTGTGTCCAGGCTGAGACTTGGCAGGAAAGTTTGGACATCAGAAGAAAAAAAATGGGAATTCCCTTGATTTTCTATTTTTTTCCTCAAATCTGCCACAAAAGTTCCTCTGAGCATGCACAGAGTGGCTAGGGTTCCTAAGGCCATGGCGCGGGAGGGAGGGAAAGGACCCCTCTATGTGCAAAGGATACAGAAATATGTTGAAGAAGAAGCTGAGCCCCAGGGGGCCAAAGAAGAAGAAGTTGGTCACCAGTCTCCAGATCTGGAAAATAGAGAAGAAAAACCACTCTGGGTATTAGTCCAAACTTCAAAGAAGCTCCCAAAGAAAACGGACTCTTTCCTTCCTTTTGGGAACCCCAAAATTCATTCGGAACTATCTAGATGGCAGAGAAACTCCAAAACGGGAATGGGATTTCCAAAGGGCATCCAGTCCAACCCCCAAAATGATACAGAGAATAAATCCACGAGAAAAGAGGGGAGGAGGGTCCCCTTCCTGGATCTGGGTCTGAAAGGCCCATATGGAGAGATAAAGACCCCTGAGAGGAAGGATAGGTCAAGACCGATGGGAAAGAGGTCCTAAGAGGTCATCCAGACCCAAACGGGAGCCCCCAATCCTGCAACAAAGGGGGGGTGAGAGGAAGGCCTCATCTTCTCTCTTTCTGCATTGGAAAGAGACGGAGAGGAAGATGGGGTGCTCACCTGGAACTTCCTGAAGACCAGACCGGGATTCAGACACAGCTGGAAGGGGGTGGCCTGTTGGAGTTGCTACCAGGAAGGAAAAAGGGGGAGAAGGGGGGAAATGAGGGAGCCATTATTACCCTGGAGAAAGGAAAACACTGCACAGCGGGAAGAGGGAAGGGAAACTGGAGTTCTTTTGGGGGTCACCCCAATATTTTCCTCCCTCTGCCGACCTCCAACCCAGGACAGGGGCTGCTCCTCTCGGCAGGCTCCCCATGCCAAGGGGAAGGGGGAAGAAAAGAAAGGGAGGGGAAAATGGCGCACCCGAAAACGCAGCCTGCAGCCCAGAAGAGTGCTGAAGGAGGAGAGAGAGGATCCCTAGATTCTGAGGGTCACCTCTGAAAAAGGCGAGAGGCCCCCACCTCCTTTGGGGGGAAAGGAGAGGGGGAGGGACAGAGGGACCCCAACCCCCTTCCAGAGGGAAATGGGGGGCTCCAGAGGGTGTACCCCAAACTCTTCACCTCCACGTTCTCATTAGGGAGGGACCCACAGGGAAGGAGGGGAGAGGAGGGCTGCACCCCCAAACCCCATCGCCCCCTCCGCAAAATCCCACCTCCCACGCCCGGGGGTGGGGAAGTGGGGCGCGGGTGGGGTGGGGTGGGGAAGTGGGGCAACGCGACTTCCGCTGGCGGCCTGGAAGTGAAAACCCGCTCCCTGGCCTTATAAGGCCTCTGAGCCTCGCCTCTGCTGACTCTATAGCCAATCGACAGAAGAGAGGGCGGGAGGGGTAGAGAGATGGACCAATGGTGTCGCGATTCCGCTTCCGTACCGACGTGAAAAAAGGAAGGGAGGGGGCACAGTGGCGGCGCCTTCGGCGAATGAGAAGTCTCCAGGGTCCCCATCCTTCTCGCCGCCGCTGTTGGATCGGAGGAAGGAGCCACGTGGAGCAAAGCCGGAGGGAGGCCAACCAATCAGCGCAGGACGTTATTTGCATGCTGCGTCACCGTGGAAACCCACCTGAGCGAACGTAGAAAAATGTTGGAGAGGATGCATCCGAGGGTTTTACAGGCAGTTTCCGGGTACACTGTGTGGCCCAAAAACTGGGGTTCTGAATTCAACCCCCAAATATCCCCACGAGGGAGGGAGGGAGAAACAATGGAGGCTAGAGAAGGAGAAAGACTCAGATTCCCCCCTCGGTCTGGGGCCTAAGGGGCCTGGAAAGAGCTGGGGAAGCACTAAGATTAAATAATAATTATTATTATCGTTATAATTATTATTATTTATAATAACAAGAACAATGGGCTGGATCCTAATATTTGGGGCCTTCTCAAAGAAAAACTGAGGAAAAGAAGACACTCTTTCATGAGGCCAACACTCTTCAGGCCCCTAATGGGAGGGGGTCCCTGGTGCGAATCCCAAATGGCTGCCACTGAGCACACTCATTGGCTGGCTTAATAGCTGGGGATTATGGGACATTTGTTCCCAGAAAAGGGGGGGCATTTTAACACACACCCCCCAAGCCAGGCCTGCCCTTTGGGGGTAGGCCTCATGTCCTATGACACCCCTGCAAGAGAGGATAGAACGGCTGGTTTATTCTGCAAAGGAAAAAACATCATAAAGTGCAATCAACACAATAGAAAATACAATAAAATATTGTACTCTCTGTAGGTGCCACAAAATAAGGCAAAGTAAATTATACTGTTGTCTGTAAATACAATAAAATAAAATTATTTGCCTCCCTATAAACCCTATAAAATGAAATAATTAAATTATTCTGATCTGCAAGAATGCAGTAGAGTAAAATAAAATATTCTGCTCTCTATAAATGCAAGGGAAAGCGAGACACAATACGATAAAGTACAATAATGTACTTTAAAATAAATGTACTTTAAAATAATAAATTTATAATAAATTTAAAATAATAAATTTAAAATAAATGTACTTTAAAATTAAAATAAAATAAATAAAATGACCTGGATAGATTGGAGAGCTGGGCCAAGGCTAACAAAATGAAATACAACATAGATAAGTGTAAGATCCTACACTTAAGTAGAAAAAATGGAATACAGAAATATAGGATGGGGGACAAGTGGCTGGATAGCAGTACATGTGAAAGGGATCTAGGAGTCTTCATAGACCACAAGCTGAACATGAGTCAGCAGTGTGATGCGGCAGCCAAGAAAGCCAATGCAATTCTCGGCTGCATCAACAGGAGTATGGTGTCTAGATCGAGGGAGGTACTGGTACCACTCTACTCTGCTTTGGTTAGACCTCATCTTGAATACTGTGTCCAGTTCTGGGCACCCCAATTCAAGAAGGACATGGCCAAGCCAGAGAAGGGTGACCAAAATGGTGAGAGGCCTGGAAGCCATGCCCTATGAGGATAGACTTAGAGAGCTGGGTATGTTTAGTCTGCAGAAGAGAAGGTTAAGAGGGGACATGATAGCTATGTTTAAATATTTGAAGGGATGCCATGTAGAGGAAGGAGAGGCCTTGTTTTCTGTTGCTCCAGAGACCAGGACAAGGAGCAATGGATTCAAGCTGCAGGAAAGGAGATTCCACCTGAGCCTCAAGAAGAACTTCCTGACAGTCAGGGCTGTCCGGCAGTGGAATATGCTGCCTCGGAGTGTAGTGGAGTCTCCTTCCTTGGAGATTTTTAAGCAGAGGCTAGATGGCCATCTGTCAGGAATGCTTTGAGGGTGTTTCTGCATAGCAGGGGGTTGGACTGGATGGCCCTTGTGGTCTCTTCCAACTCTATATTTCTATGATTCTATGATTCTATAAGGAGAAAAAAATGCAAAATGCAATACAAAAAATAATAAAATACTGTGCTCCCTATATATGCCACAAAATAAGGCAAAGTAAATTATACTATTGCTTGTAAATGTAATTAAAATAAAATAATTCACCTCTGTATCAACCCAATAAAATGAAATAGAACAAATTATTCTGGTCTCTACGAGTGCAATAGAAAAAAATAGATAATTCTGCTCTCTACAAATGAAATTAGAATGGGATACATTATTCTGCTCTCTGTGCAGTGAAATTAAACAAAATATTCTTTTCTCCATAGATGCAATGAAATTTGGGAAAATAAATTATTTTAAATTAGTGTAAAAATAAATTATTCTGCTCCCTGTGAATACAATGCAATATTTAATATTGCAATTCTTTGTCGTTTCCCTCAGCTGCCCCTCCACAGGCCGTGGGAACTTTTTCTGGGCTCTGCGTGTGTGTGCATACATGAGATCACATTTTGCAGCAGGAAAACTAATTAATGGGTGACCAATTAGACCTGACAATCAAGGTTCAAACTCCCTTCTGAGGTCAGACCACGAAAACCCGATGAAGAACCAAGAGAGAGAGAAAGCGAGTGAGCTGGTGGACTGGTGATAGCTCCCCTTCTGCAGCGGGCAGTAAAATTTCCACTTCTGGGGTTTTTTTCCCTTTTTTAAAAAGAAATATATGTATATATATGTATGTAGATAGATGGACAGATATATATGGGGAACTATGGGGTATATAGGGGAAAGATTGGGTGTCCCACCTGGCAGGGGGGGTTTTATCCCCGGGACCTCCAGCAAACCCGGGTTTGGAATAGATCCCCCCGGGGTACCCCCCCCCCAACCCCTGGGAATTCCCACAGGAATCTCCTAGGGGATTAGGAAATTTCCCCTAAAATGGGGCTCCTGTGAGGGGCCCCAAATAACCAAAACAACCAAACAAAGATGGGAAATTAACTTGAGCACTCTCTTAAGCTAACGAGAGGCAGGGTAACAGCGGGATTTTTTACCCAATGAATACAGCGTTGGGTAGTGAGCAGTTGTTCCACCGTTGTCAGGAACAGATTCACACTCACATGGAATCAATAAACTTGATAGAAGATTTATTGAAACATAATAGGTGATGCTGTTTTTTCAGGTGGAAAGCTCGAGAATGGGTTTTGTTTCCCACACTCTACACTTAAACAGGCAGTTTCTCCTAGAGAGCTGAAAAAGGGCAAGCGGCCCCCAATCACCATGACTACTATCTGGCCGAACGGTTCCTGTGAAAACTCCAGCCGGAAGGGAATGTTCTGCACCTGGAAAAAACCCTAACATTCTACTATTGCTATTCCCTCAGGCTACTGCTATACTAAAGCAATAAAGTATGGGGGACCCCCAACATCCTGCCCTCCTTAAAAAAATATATATAAAATACAGGGAAAATACCACATAACAGGATAACAGTAGAAATACAGGAGGATTAGACAGCAATATAAATGCAGTAGAAGAATCAATGGGGGCGTTGAGGAACATATCGTCGAAGAAGTTGGCAAGGGGCCCCTTTTCAGCAAACTGGAATGAAAACAGGATGAACAGCTTTGAGGAAGGGGGATCCAGTTCAAAAAAGACATCATTAATACCCGTTTCACAGGAAAAGGACAGAGAAAGCGGGGGGAAAGTTTTTTAGATGGGGAGGGTGAGGAAATGTTTTTAGAAGAAAGGAAAACCAAATCACCAGGTTTAAAAGGGGGATTAGTCCCGTTTACGGTCACCGAAGCGTTTGTGAGAAGCTTTAGTGGAGGCGGAGCACGGAGACGGATTGCCAAAGGGTAGAAAAATGATAAAGCAGAAACAGAAGGAGGAGCAGAAAAGGGGGGGGGAAAGGGGGGAAAAAGGGAAAAGGGAAAAACCGTAAACAATTTCAAAGGGGGGTTTCCCAGTGGAGGTATGAACTGTAGAGTTAATGGCAAATTCAGCGAAAGGAAGGAGCGAAACCCAATTAGTTTGGTTCTCAGAAAAAAAACCCTAAGAAACTTTTAAGGGATTTTTTAACACGCTCAGATTGGCCATCCATCTGGGATGATAGGCACTGCTAGTTTCTGGGTGATGCCCGGGTTTTCAGTAGGCAAGCCAAAATTTGGGAAAGTAAAAATGGATCCCTGTCAGAAATGATCACAGCAGGTAATCCGTGAAGTTTCCAGACATGAGAGATGAACAAGTCAGCAAGTTTCCCCAGAGGGCACACGTTTCAGGGGCACAAAATGACATTGTTTGGAAAAATGATCAGTAATAACCCAGATGGCTTTAAAACCTTGTGAGGGGGGGAGAGATACGATAAAATCCCATGCAAAACTACCAAGGATGAAGGAACAGGCAAAGGTTGCAGGACCCTTGAGGTTTAGATGTGGGTGATTTAGAAACATTGCAAGTGGCACGCTGTTTAATATAAGTTTGTACAGAGGAGTTCAATCCAGGCCACCAAAAAAGGGGGAAAATCGCGTGCAATGTTTTCAAAATCCCGAAATGTCCAGCGGGTTTGGAATCGTGATGGCGATGAAGGATATGCTCGCGGGCAGCGGGGGGAACTGATCTTGGTGATAAAGGGGAGATTATCAACCCAGGCTATTTTGTCCTTGTTAGCTTGGAGCCAGGAATCTGTGTGCGTGGAATGGAGGATAATATCACGGAGAGCGGAGTCACAGGAGTGGGCAAAAAGCCTTTTTTTCTAGAGCGGAGTAGTTACTTCAGAAGCCAGGGGGGGGCAAAAAATAAGGGTTTGGGAGGGAGGGGAGGCAGCAGGGGGGCCCTCAAAACAGGGAAGTGAGAGAGAGGGTCAGCCAGTTGGTTAGTGCGTCCTGGTTTGAAAACAATTTTAAAGCGGAACCGCTGGAAAAACTCTGCCCATCTCGCCTGTTTAAGGGAGAGTTTCTTAGCAGACTGCAAGGCTTGTAAATTCTGTGATAGTCCAAATTTCAAAGGGAAGTTACTTGAAGGGCCCCCTTCAATAAGTGATGCCAAGAGGATAGCGCAAAATGAATAGCCTTGGCTTCCTTCCCCCAAATAGGCCAATTAGATTGTTGAGGAGAAAATTTCTTTGAAATGAAGGCACAAGGCATGAGTGCTCCTCGGATCATGTTGTAAAAGAACAGCTGCCATGGCAAAATCCGAAGCATCCGTTTGTACAATGAATTGTTTCGTAGTGTCAGGGAAAAGAATAAAGGTTCAGGAGTGAATTTAGTTTCAATTGTTCAAAAGCCGATTGACATTAGGGGCCCAAAAAATCTATGTGGCTTTTTTGGGGATAGCCTTTAGGTTTCCGTAAAAGGTTATGAGCGGAAGCGTTATGGTGGCAAAGTTTTCAAAAATTTCCCGTAGAAGTTTTCAAAGCCAAGAAATTGCTGGATTCTTAAAGTTTTGGGGGTGGCCATTTAAAAAGGAGTTAATTTTGGAAGGGTCCATTTTCGGGAGCAATCTTAACCTGTAGCCCAAGTAATCAAAAGTTTGAGTATCAAATTGGCATTTAGATAGATTAGCTACGAGGTTATCATCTATCAAACGTTGAAGTACTTCACGGACCAATGAGATATGAGATTCCCGGAATCTGCATAAATCAAAATGTCGTCCAAATAAATCAGAACCCCCTGATACAATAAGTCATAAAAATGGTGTTCAAAAACATTTGAAAACAGATGGGCCCGATTGTAATCCAAAAGGAAGAATAGTCCATTGAAAATTACCGAGCGGACTTGCAAAATTGATAAGCCACTCAGAGTCCGGGTCCATTCTAATTCATGAAAAATTCCTTTAAAATCAAGTTTGGTGAAATATTTTCCTTGGACCAGATGGGTTTAATAAGTCTTTTCAGGGGGATGGGGGTAACAGTTGGAAGAGATAACTTGGTTAATTGCGGGTATTTTCAGCCTAGGATCAGCGTTGGGATCTTTTCTTTTGGAAAAAAAAAGACTTGCTGTGGGGGCTGTAGAAGGCTTGATAAAGCCACAAACCAAGTTTTTATTTAAGAACTTCTTGAGGGCAAGGAGTTCCTGTGGGTCATGGGGTAAATTTTTTTTAAGTTTTGGGCCCCCTCAACCGTGTTTTGTCAGATTCCATGTGGGGGGGGAATTTATCAGCCTCCCTTTCATGGGAAAACCTTTTGTAAGTTCGGGAGTGTGAAGGAATTTGTTGCAATTCTTCATGAGAAATAGAAAAGGTTGAATCTGAAGAGGATAGAGTGCCAGCAGTCCAGTTTATTTGGGGGTTAATTTACAAACCCATCAATTCCCAAGACCAATTTCTACCGCTTTGGGAACCAGAAAGCGCATGCTGATTTGTTTTTGCCCATTTGGAATGAGATGGGCTTTGAAATTTTAAAATTTTCCTCCAGTCATTGAGGTCCCATCCATTTGAATTAATTTGATGGGGCGTTCCAGAGGCTCATAAAGAATTTTTAGATCCATGGCCAATTTGGGGTGCAAAAGCTTTGGAGCAGCCAAGTCAATTAGTGCCCTATGTACGTGCAAAGTCCCATCTCTGCCTGTAAGCGTAACAGTGGTGAAGAAATGGGGAATTTTAGGATCTTACAACTGTTCCCGCAGCCTTCCAGTCATCGCAGCTGTTTTAGGTCCCGTCTGTGTCAGATGAGGACGAAGAGGTAGTTTATTTGTCGGGAGTGGAGTCTCCTGTTGCTGCTGCAGGGTCCTTTGAAGGTGTTTAGGTGGTTGTTTGGGAGCCACGTTCTTACGTGTGGTTTCTTTATTCTTGGGGTCTGGTCGTTTTCCCCTTAGTCCCCGCCGGAGCTTGGTTTTCGAGGCAGGTATTGGCGAGGTACCTGTTTTTCCACAGTTGAAGCACATGCCCAGGCAGAGGCGTTTGTTCTGTTCCTCGGCGTTGAGGAAGGTGGAACGGCGAGATTGTCATTTTGGCATGCTTTTCGTTGTCGGGTCAGCTGTACCCGTTATTCCTTCCACTTCAGTAGCTAGTCTGACCCAGCCTAGCAGGGTCTATGGATTGGCCTGCATTAGGCATCCGTGTAGAATATCAGGGTTTTTGGCCATCTTTGTATAATTCAATAAGGATTTCATCATTCCACGGGACTTTGGTGGCCAGGTTTTGAATTCATGGGAATATGTTCCTCTCATTCCCGCCTTGTTTCATTCGTTTTAGTTGATATTTGGTTTTTTTCCCGTAGTAGGGTTTAAAGCATTCATGCAGGTGGTTCATAAGAGCTCCAGATTTTCAGTTTCGGGGGCGCAGGTGTCATATGATTCGCTACCAGCAGCTGCCAGACCTTTCAACCTCTGGCTGAGGTACCGAATTCGGGCCGCATCATCCTGAAACAAATGGCCATGATCAATCATGAAATTGTTTGCCATAGTCATAAAAAAAAAGATTTCTCCTCCTTCCCCTTGAAGGACGCTTTCAGTTCTCCAGTATTTCTGAAACAGTGGCGCTGGTGCTAGCCCAGCTGGTTGCTGGGGCGGACCACGGCCGTGCCGCTGGCACGGCAGCTCGTGGTTCTCATCCTGGTGTTCTCCCTGCCTGCGAGGGACGGATGTGATCTCGCATAGCATGGTCCTGAGTTCCAGATCTCCGTATTTTTTTTTCCAGCTCTGTTTCCATGTGGGTTGTCTCCTCCAGAAGGGACAGGTCTTTTGCTGAAATATCCCATCTATCAGCCCTTCTGCGTTGTCTTAGCGACATATGTGGCTTCTCTCCCCAGACCCAGGTTTGGCCACTTGCGGGGGTTTCCATAGCCTCAGTCAGGCGTAATTTTGCCTTGGTATCCATGGGCACCTCGGTCTCTGCAGCTCCATCAGATTCTGCAGATGCTCGCTCTTCTTCAGTAATTGACTGGTCCATTGCTTGGTGCATTTTTGAAAGATTCTCGAGCTTTCTGTCAGGAACAGATTCACACTCACACAGAATCAATAAACTTGATAGAAGATTTATTGAAACATAGTAGGTGATGCTGTCTTTCAGGCGTCAAAGCTCAAGAATGGGATTTGTTTCCCACACTCTACACTTAAACAGGCAGTTTCTCCTGAGAGAGCTGTAAAAGGGCAAGCGGCCCCCAATCACCATGACTACTATCTGGCCAAACGGTTCCTGTGAAAATTCCAGCCGGAAGGAATGTTCTGCACCTGGAAATAACCTAACATTCTACTATCGCTATTCCCTCAGGCTACTGCTATACTAAAGCAATAAAGTATGGAGGACTCCCGACATCCGTGAACTGGCCTGGCCTTTAGTAACCTTTAGATATCATTTTGATATCATAATTCGACCCTGCTCTGCCACCAGCCAAGTGTTTGTGAGGCCACTGAACAAGCACGATGCTAGGCATGGCTATTAAATGCTGAATCATTTCTGTTTACACCAAAGAAAAGCCAGAACTGCCAGATATGCTTTAGGAGACCTCCCAAAACAAACACCTTCATTACAAATGCATGTTAAAACAAAGAGACCTCTGCCCCGAGTGGGCATCTTGACGAACTAAGTCCTTAACTGCCAAGCTAGCTGCATTTGGATACTGGCCATACTATTGTCAATTCGGACCTTAACTCAATCAGGTAAATTCTGACCTTTCGGAGACATTGTCTCAAGCCCAAAACTCATTGTTTTCACCCAAGACCAGACTAGCCTACGGTCATACCTTCCCTAATAAAAACCCCAAGCTCTAAGAGCTTCCTCAGACTGCTCCGGAGTACCATCCAGCCTTGTCATTGCTTCATTCTGTGAGCTCCCCTTGGCTACTGTGCTGAGTTTCCTTCCCTCCATTGGGGGATCATGTTGTAGGACTTGGCTGCTGGCTGCTCCCGACCAGCAACGCTGACAGAAGCACGAAGACGTTGTTGAAAAGCAAAGATGTCTTCCTTTATTTTATTTTAAGAAGCGGGGGAACAAAATACTAAAAAAGTGATTAAACAGGGAGGAAAGGTTGCAAAACCAGGCTTTTAAGGTTTCTGCCCCACTAAGCATAAATGTGGGTCAGACTAGATGACTGCTGGGTACCCCTTTCCCAAAATATGATCCAAATCTGCAGAAATTTATTGGGGAAAAACATATAGAAATGAGCAATTTAAATATAGTAATTGCTCATTCCTGGGTGTTTTTATCCCCAGTAAATTGATTTTTTTTTTCAGGGGGCTGAAATGTACAGGTGGAGGTCTGGCTCCTGGGGCTTGCTCACCTGCCCCAGCCAGCCCCCCAAGTGGGAAGAGGGAGACCACTAGAGACCAGGCAAAGGTCACCCCAAATCCGCCCGGGGGGACGGTCAAATCTGCCCACGTCTGGTTCACAAAGGCCTGAATGGGCTGCAACTTAGAAAGAAAAAGGAATTTAAATAACCCCAGAGGGGGTGAGCAGGGCCTTGTCCGTTGCGGCCCCTAGTCCAAACTCAAATCCCACTTTCTCTCACCACCGTGGAGGCATTGATGATGGTGAGGTTTTAGCCATACTGGAAGGAGCCCTCCCAACGCTGGCCGCACAGATTGTCAGGATCAGAACCCGGGACCGAACCTGCAGAGGAGGAAAAGCCAGAAAAACACATTAAGAGAGGAGGAAAGTGAGTCACACCATCACAGCCCATCTTGCTACGGGAAGGGGGGAAATGCCAGCCCTGCAGGGTCTAGAGCCTCACTTTTTTAAACTGCGCTAGCGCACCCCGCGGTAAAGAAGACCTCCAAGAGAGGTCGCCCTAGTGTGGGCAATATGCCCATGTGGAAATGGCCATTGTCTCACACCCGAAACTCATTGTTGTCCCCGAGTAAGGCAGAGGCTGTAATCCCAATTCACCCTATAAAAACCTCTGATTCCAAGACCTTCCTCGGATCGCTCCAAACTTCCATCAAGCCTTGCTGCCGCTTTATCCGGCGAGCCTTCCCCTCAGCTCTAGTTAGCTGTGTGACTGTGGTGTCTTTAATATTTGTTTGTATTCAATAAAACATCATTTTGATTACTTTAAAACCGTCTGGCTGCTTGACTGACCTGACCCCGTAGATGCTGGGTTGCAAGATCCTGCTAAGTTACCCTGCCTCTCACTAGCTTCTCCAGCTAATTTTCGCCAAAGTTGTGTTTTATAGTTTGGTTATTTAGGTGTCCCTCCTGGGACCCCCAGTAAACAGGGTAACATACACACACACACACACACACATATGTATGTGCATATGTGTGTGTGTGTATATATATATATATTTACATATATAAAATCATTATATACACACACACATATATATATAAGTTATATAATATTATATCATTACATTATATATTTTATGTAATAATTTTCTATACTGCAATAATAACAATGAATAATTTTATATACGTGGACTTTGCACCCTATTTTCTTATTGCATGATAATTGTGCATGCAGTGCAACGCAATCTGCTTCCCCGTTTCTGGGGGGTCTCCCTCCCAAAAAATACAAACCTGCATTAATTCTCACTAAAACCGGCCCACTAGGATCATGAGGACAAAGGAGGGAGGAGAGGGGAACAGGCTTTGAGGGGCCAGAGAGAGACAGTTTGGCCCCTGGCATCCCTCCGGGTTTTGTGTCTCTTCCCTGCAGGAGGTCATGGGTGCGGATGACACCTGGGCGCTCCTCCTCACCAGCAACACAGTGCCAGCCCTGATCCAGCTGGTGCTGCTCCCCTGGGCCCCCGAGAGCCCCCAGTTCCTCCTGACCGACTGGAGGGACCAGGGTGCCTGCCTCACTGGTGAGTGCCCCCGTCGCTCCTCTGGGGGACCCCTCATTCTCCCCTTCTTCCTCCTCATCCTCATCCTTATCCTTTCCTCTTCAGCCTTGCGGGCGCTGAGGGGCGGGGGCGACCTGGTGGGACCTGAAGGAGCTCTTGGCAGAGAAAGCCACCGTCTAAGGCAAGGCCGTCCTGGCCCCCTGGGACCTCTTCCGTGACCGGACCGTCCGGCAGCAGCTCCTCTCCGTCAGGGTGCTTGGCAGGAACAACTTGGTGAGCGCTGGAGGGACGGATCTTCATTCCCATCATCTGCAACTGGTTTATAACAGCATGCCTCAGTTAACAAAGCCCCTAAGAAGAAATCTCGCCTTGTACAAGGCGTTTTTATGCTTTCTTCCTCATCCTGTATTCAGCAGGAAGGCTTTTCAGCAGCAGCAGTATTAGAATAACTGGGATGGAGGAAAAGACTTTCATTTCCATCATCCTCAGTTGACTTATATACTTTCTTTCTTTATTATTATAATACTTTAACCATAGGCCATTTGCATACATGTCACCTGAATCTGTGATAAAAGTACAAATAAAGCATTAAAATATTACAGTAGATCATACATTAAAAGCATGTAAAATACAGTAGGTGACTAGTACAATAAAATATGGACATATAGAGTTATAAAATATATAAGATATAAAAACTATATAATCATAAAATATATTAGGGTGAACATTAGTGCTAAGATTATTAAAATCAATAAAAATCATCCCCAACACAGTCAAGTACCATATCCTTGATGAGACTGGCCCTGATTTTCATAGCTGCAAGGGCATAAAGAGAGACCTTACGGGTTACCGCAGAATTGTGTCGGACAGCAGGTAAAAAATCTTTTTGAATATGGTATTTGCATGTAAAGAAGACAAAATACCCCCCAAGAACTTTGTTCTTGGTTCATCATACAAAGAACAAGAAAACAGATAGTGCGGCAGGTCCTCTTTTTCTGAGGCCCTGCAAATACATGTACGAAGGGCCAATGGAACGTGAAAATTTCTGCCATCAATCATGGCTGTGGGCATAGTTTGGAATCGGAGGGCTGTAAAAGCCTGGCGAAGGTTTAAATTGTTAGTTTCGTGGGTTTACACAGCCCTTTGGTGATCAAATTTAAATAGTTTGTACCATTTTGAAAATTTAGAGTGGTTGATGTCCTGTCTGTCCAAATGGACACCGTAATCGAAAAAATAATTGCGAAGTTTCTCTTTTGAGTTCAGCGTAGGTAAATTTTTCACCGAGGGTAGGGTACAGTTTCAATAGTCTATTGAACCTGCACTCCACGTTTTACAATATGTTAACTGTTCAAGACAAAGTTTGGGGGGAAGACTCTGACACAGGAATCTTTTATAGTTCTCCAGTAATTAAACAAAATAAAATGAACACGCGATTTGATCGGGGGCAGACCAACTTCAGCTCGGACCAGTCCCGCAGGGCTGCCGGGGGGGAAACTAAAATTTTTAAAGAAAAGCATTTTGGATGGTTTCCAGTTTGGCTAAAAAAGGAACTATCCCATCCCCAAACTGCAACGCCATATAGAATCTGGGCTATAACTTTACTCTGGAAAATTTTGAGGGCTGGGACAATCTGATGACCCCCTGTGGTATTATAGAATCTAAGGATTGCTCCAGTGGATCTCAGAGCAGATGCTCTAATAGCTTCAATGTG
Organism: Iguana delicatissima; assembly: GCA_948472985.1. NCBI lineage: Eukaryota > Metazoa > Chordata > Lepidosauria > Squamata > Iguanidae > Iguana > Iguana delicatissima. The sequence goes on along the minus strand of CAOKZL010001178.1, from coordinate 471,076 downwards.
GGGCTTCCAGGAAAGATTTTCTGTGAAATGAATTCCTAGGTACTTAAATTCCTGGCATTGTTTAAATTTTGATGACCACTAATAGACCATTTAAAGGAAGAGTGCCTTTTACCAAATACCACCCTTTTTTTTTAGTATAACTGATATTCAACATTTCATTGGAACAATATACATTGAGCTTAGCCAGCAACCTTTTCAAACCTATACGGGTCAAAGAAATTAAAACCATATCATCAGCATATAGAAGGATAGAAACCTTCTTTGACCCAAAAAGACGGAAAAATTCTGATCCAGATAATGCTGGGATTATATCATTCAGGTATAAGTTGAAAAGTGCTGGTGCCAATAAACAGCCCTGTTTGACTCCCCTTTTAGTGGGAATGGAACAGTTAGCAAGCCAGAGATGCCCACCTTTTTTCCTGGCTATGTATTAGAATAAAGTTCCTTAATAAGCAGCAGTAGGCGATTGTCTATATTGGTGGTAGTCAGTTTATGCCACAGCAAGTTTCTATCAATTGAATAAAAAGCTGCTGCTAAGTCAACAAAGGCAACAAATAGGTGTTTGGTTGGGCTAAAAAATAAAGAGTCAGGCAGTGGTCGATGGTATCTGTCCTATCCTAAAGCCAGCCTGCTCGGGATAAATGATGTGATTAGTAGTTTCCCCAAACTCCTCTAATTTATTTAACAGATGTTTGCTGTATAACCTGGAGTCAATGTCCAAAAGACTAATTGGTCAAATAGTTGCTAGGGTCTTGCTTGTCCCCCTTTTTTTATAAATGGGGACAACTATACTCTTTTTCCCAAAACTTTCTGGCATCCTGCCTGTACTGTTAATTTGTGTAAATACCTTAGCCAGTTTTGGGGCCCCCACCACTCTGAGAAGTGTTTGAATATTTCTGCGGGCATCATATTTTCTCCCGGGGCCTTGTTCAGGGCGAGTGATGCAATCAGTTCCTTTATCTCGGCTACTGATACTGGTGGCCAACATGGTAGTTCGTCGAATTTAGTAACCTGAGTGTTTTGGCAACCTGAGGATGTTGCTCCATAAAGCCTATTATAGTGGTTAAACCACTGAGATGATGAAATATGCCCAAAACAATTACCGGTCTAACTGTACGCATACCGAAAGAAATGACTTCCCAAAACCCTTTCCCATTCTTTTCCGTTACGGCTTGGGCTAATTGTTTCCATTGTGTTCTAATATATGTATTTTTTTTTTTGCTTTAAAAGTCCCTTTAAGATTTTCATAGTGGCTAGGGTGGTGGGAGCGACAGCCTCCTTTTTTTCTAGCTGTCTGGTGTGAGCACCCCCATTAGTGCTTTCCAGGCGGCTTTCATTAACGAACCATCTATTTTGTACAGTTCTGTTGGGATTGAAATGCTTATCACTGACCAAATTAGGTCTGAGATTCAAGATGATAGTACGGTAGATAAGTAGGCTGTCTGAGTCTGAATGCAAAATGGCCTGGCAAAGAGACTTAAAAGTGGGACTTGCAAATAAATGAGAAACTGAGGCCCCAAGGTTGGTTGACCATCGTATTCTCCTTTCCCCCAAGTACATCCCGTTTATATTCATATTTTGAGACAACTGAGGAAGATGAGATGATTCGAGGTGGAGTTGCAATAGGAGAGGAAAATGATTGCTCTCGACCCTGCAGTCAACTTCAAAACTGTGGATGTTAGAAAGCAAAATTTAAATGGAAACTGCTATATAGTCTATTGTGCTGGCTCCCCTATTAGTAATATAGGTGAAAGTACCCAGTGTTGTATCGCATTGGGATCCATTAAGGCATTGCAAATGGTGCAGAGACAGAACTTCTAAAAGTCTCAGGCCCGGCTTATTTATAAAGTATCCTGAGATACCCTAGCGGGTGGTGTAGCTTGAAAATGTTGTCCAAAATTAGAAGACACCACCTGTTTTTGGGCCCGTTCCCCAAATTTTAGTATTAAAATCTCCACAAACAAAAGCCTTATGAGGGAATACTTATCCTCTAAAGCGGTAAGGGTTTCGATAGACTATCCCAGATATTGTTGGAACCTACATTTTTTGATAGACTGGGTGGGAAATAAACATTTATACAAATGAGGGAGCCACTATTTTTACTCTTAATAAGAAGTACCTGTATATAATAAAATGGGCCCTTTTTCAAATTCAGCTTGCAAGTCCACTGAGATAAAATATGGTAAGGCCACCACTGCCACGACCTTTACTACTTGTTTTAATGGCTGGGAAAAGAAAATGCTTGGAATCCATAGAGTATTGGTGGATTATTTTCAGTAGCCCATGTTTCCTGTAGACAAATAAATTTTTAAAATTTTTTTAGGTAGGTCGCAAAGTCTGCATCATAAAATTTATTTGCCCCGCCTTATATTCCAAAAGAGTAACTGTAGTTGTCAGACTGGTATTGCAGAATTTGTATCTTCACAAATATCCAAAGATTCAGTTTGGACAAGGGGGGGTTTTTTATTGGAAACTCTTTGAGTGGAGCAAGTATATTATTAGCCTTCATAGACTCCAGGGATAGCGGAGATTCAGATTCCAAGGGTAGTGGGGATTTTACCTGAGCCGGGGCTTTCTGTACAGGAAGCTCTTTAAACAGAACAGGTATGTTATTAGTCCTCTTTGGGGTTTTAACGGTTGAAGAGGCATAGTGATTATCAACACATCCTCGTTCATGGCTAATAATTATAAAAGTCCCCCGCATGATCATTCTCCACTTGGGTAAGTTCGTTTGTGGATACTATGTCTACCAATGGTTCAGCTAGGTCCTTAATAGTAAATAACATGGTCTTGAGGCCCTCCAGTCTACAAGCGATATCTTTTTGTTCATCTTGAGATTAATTCCCTTAGGTCTATATGTTGCTTCTTGGCCTCAGATGTTTTAACTGTACCAAGCTGTGGAACCATGTTTAAGGATTTTCTGTGGGTACTGGAAACCCGAACTCCTTTCCTCCTTAGGCGTTCCACTGTTTAAACTTGATGGTAATTAAGGGGGTAATGACTGTATCTCGAAAGACACGCATTGGTGTTATTCGGAAGCTAGACAAAAAGGACCTCATTTTCAACAGCATGGAAGGAATTATGGACTCTAAAAAAGTGACCATGATTCTAAAATGTGCTGCTATACGGGGGAGCCATTCTACAGCAACCAAATCAACGCAGTGAGGATGTATATGCAGCAGCTGACTCAGGGAAATGTTTGGTAGCTTTGGGAAAAACCCCCATCTACCATTGTTTATTCTATTAAAAGCAATCTGTAGCGTGATTTGATTTGCTTGCAGAATCCCATTGCAGCTTCCCTTCCCCAGGGCCTCTACCGCTGCTACTAGCAGCCCCTGTGATTCATTTAAGTTTTCACTATACCTCAAGTTTTCCTCTTTTTTTTATCTTATATTGTTACCTTGAACTGGTCTCCCCTCCCGAGCTGCAAATCTCTGCATGAAGGTATCGAAGGAGTGCTTGACCAAGTGGAGTTCTTTAACAATTAATTCTAGTCATTCGTAAATTGAAATGACAGTATGAGCTGTTAAAAGGCACTGTTTTGTTATAAAGTCTGGGGGGTAGGATTGTTGCTTGGTATTGTCAGGGGTCCGGGTGTGGCCCCCGCCGGGGGCGCCGCAAGGCCGACGCCGGCCTTACCTCCAAGGAGGAGGATGCGGTCCCCGGGGCCCGTCGGAGGCCGCGATCGGCGGCGGTGGCCATGTGGCCGCCACGGAGGGCTCCGCCGCCGGGGGGGGTCACTGGGACGTGGGGGCGGATGCCGATCCCCGGGAAGGGTCTTCCCCGCGGGGCGGAGGCCGCCGCCCCCACCGAGGATCGTCCCCCCCGCTGCGGAGGTCACCGGGCCCCCTCCCAGGCCGCTGGGCGTGGCGGACGAGGCTCCACGGGAGGAGGCGGGTCCCGGGCCCGATCCCGGGACACCGCCTACTCGCAAGGCGGCCTCGGAAGAGGCTGAGGCAGCCGCCCTGCCGCCGACGTTCCTGCAGCGGCGGCGGTTCAAGGAGGCCAGCCGCCACTCCCGGCGGCTGCAAGAGAAACACCTGGGGGCAGGGAGCTCCCAGCTGTAGCACAGCTGCGAGCCCGGCCACGTGCTCGGCCCGGATTGGCCGCAGGCCGGTCTGCAGGCCTTTTTAGGCAGGCGCGGGGCTGGGGTAGGCACGGAGCAACAACCGTCGGCTACCCGTGCGTCTGTCGCCCGTGCCTTGTTCCAGTCCAGCCCGTGCCTGCGTGCTGCTGCTCGGCTCCTCCAAGACCCTTCCCTGCGTTAAGGAGCTGTAACCACTTTGTGTTCAGGGTGAGGCAACCCGTTGTTATTTTCTGTTAAGTGCCTGCTGTGAAGGCAAACCCCAGCTCCAGGCCGTTTGCTCACGGCAGCGCTCCTGAGAGACTGTTTTGGGACACGGCTGGTGGCCGTCCCGTCCCGGCCCCTGCTTGACCTCAGCCCGCGCTGACAGATTGTTGCTCCATCACCCGGTCAAGCAGGATGGAAGGGGAGAACGCAGCCCTGAAGGCCCAGCTGGCCGCCCAGGCCCAGGAGAACCAGGGTCTGCGGACCCAGGTGGACCAGCTCTCCCACGTCCTGCAGGCCCTGCAGTTCCAGGTCGGCCAGCTGCAGGCCGCCCGGCCTCCGCCAGCGCCAAAGATCCCCATGGCGGTACCGCCCCGCTTCACAGGAGAGCCCTCCGAGCTGGAGACGTTCGTGGCCAGCTGCCAGCTGTATATACAGGTCCGGGCCCAGGACTTTCCCAACGAGCGGGCCCAGGTGGCCTTCATGATCAGCCTGCTCTCTGGGATGCCAGCCAAATGGGTCACGCCTCTGCTCCGCCAGAACAGCGGCATCCTGGATGACATGCCCACATTCCTGCAGGCCTTCTGGGCAGTGTGGGGGGACCCGGTGCGGGTTGAGATGGCCAGTCGCCAGCTTCGCCAGCTGCAGCAAGGCCCCTGCTTGACCTCAGCCCGCGCTGACAGGTATATTGTTTCTTTCCATTAGTAGGCGAGTGTTTGAGGACTGCTTCATCTACCCCATTAGCTACTGGGGACACCCCTACCTGGTACGAGTCCAGACTATTGTCCGGATTTTCCAGGAGCTCTGATACGGACTCATTATCTGTGTCTAAGGCTGAAAAGCAGTTGGCAGTAGGAACTGCAAATGCTATGTTTGTACTAGAGTTTGAATTACTCACAGTTTCCTCACAGATAAGCAGCTTGTCAATCTTCAGCTGTTTAGAGGCTTTGTCATGTTTTGCTGCCCCAGGACTTGATCTAGCTCGTTTTTTATTTCCCCTTTGAAGATTGTTACTGGCGTCTTTCAGTTTTTTTAGCAGGCCTCCCTCGTAAAATTTCCAGGAAAGATAAGGTTGTAAGTCCTCAAAACAAACCAGTTAATCAATTCAGCTAATTGTAAATGCTCTCAATTCAGACGGCAGACGGGGCTCCAGAGCTTAGTGCTCAGCTCAGGCACGAGAGCAACAGCGTTTGTAGTCAATTACAAAGTCCTTGAAGTATGGCTGAGAGCCAGTTGACTTATATAGGCATGCTTCAGTTAACAAAACCCCTGAGAAAGAATCTCCCTTTTGCCAAGACTTTTTACGCTTTCTTCCTCATTTTCTATTCAGCAGGAAGGCTTTTCAACAGCATCAGCATGAGAATAACAGGGATGCAGGGAAATACTTTCATCTCCATCATCCTCAGTTAACAAAGACCCTGAGAAGGAATCTCCTCTCAGCAAAAACCTTTTTATGCTTTTCTCTTCATCCTCTGAGTTGCAGGAAGGTTTTTTAGCAGCATCAGCTTTGGAAGGACAGGGATGGAGGGAAATACTTTCATCTCCATTATCCTGAATTGGTTTATATGGACATGCCTCAGTTAACAAAGTACCTGAGAAGGAATCTCCTCTTTTCAAAACCTTTTTATACTTTCTTTCTGATCCCTTGAGTAGCAGTAAGGCTCTTTAGCAGCATCAGCATTAAGAGGACAGGGAAGGAGGGATGGAGGGGAAATACATTCATCCCCATCATCCTCAATTGATTTATACTGGCATGCCTCAGTTAACAAAGCCCATGAGAAGGAATGTCCCCTTGCATAAGGCCATTTTAGGCATTCCTCCCTCATCCTCTGAGTAACAGGAAGGCTTTTCAGCAGCAGCAGCATTAAAATAACGGATGGGGAGGAGATGGCATAAGAGGCTGGAACTGTATCTCCTTCAAGCCAACGATTAAAAGAGTTAAATAATCCCACTGGAATGGAGAGAAGGTAGTGACTAATTATAAATATTTACAGCCAAAAGACTAGGGTATGAATCAGAGTGATTCAATTGGAGTCTAAACTGAGAGAAAGATAGACTTTCTTTCGATTTGTAATGGTCTGTTATCAGGCAAAGCTAGCTGAATTCCAAAAGTCTCAGAACATTAAAACTTTAAAATGTGAATTTATTTATTGGAAGGTTTTGGGAAGGGATAAAAAATGACAAACTGAAGCTTAATAGAAATTTGGATTTGAAAAAAGGAAAATAGGTTGTATTTTATTTTGGCAGCCAGCTCGCAGCTTGGCAAGTTGGGAGATGTTCAAAATGCAAAGGACTCATAAAATAAAACCTAAACAGCCTGTTGTAGCTTGGGAGAGACAAAGCCCCCAAAAACCAACAGACAAGACCTACCAAAGACTAACCCGAACCACATCAAATGATAGTTTCATGTCTAACAATAAAAAAGAAGAATCCACCAAAGTAGTAGAAATGGCTGCGAGATCCAAAACAAGCAAACAGAAGAGAAAGAGAAAGAGAGAGCCAAACAGGAAATGGAGACATGAAACAATGGTTTCTACAGGCTTTGAGTCAGAATAATGAAGAAATTAAGAAGGTGGATAAGAAAGTTGATACCCTGCAAGAAAAGCAAAATTCCCAACAAAAGGCAATATTGGAACTTACAACTAGATTGGATCATCAGGAATGGAGAATTATCGATCTACAAGATTGGAACCACAGAAAGAACATTTGCGTACGCGGTTTTCCAGACATTTCGAATGAAACTGCAAGAAGTTTGAAGGAAGAAGTCCTGAAATAGCTGCAAAATATTGTTCCTCAGATTACTTGGGATGAACAGGATACCGAGCGTATTCACAGAGCAACAACAATAAAGAGAGGCCTCAGTCCCAGAGATGTAATCATGAGACTATCAAGCTTTAACAAAAAGGATACTTTGATGAAAGCAATTAGAAAACTTTCAGGATCACTAAAATATGGTGACACCATGATTGAAATCTTTAATGATCTGTGCCGGGAAACAATTGATTGGAGAAGAAGAATCAAACCCTGTACTGCAGTTTTGCAAACAGCTGGAATAAAATACAGTTGGGCCTACCCTATTTTTTTGAAATTCGAGAGGGCAGGCAAGCAATACAGGATATATTCCCTCGAGCAGGGAATAGAGCTTCTGTGTTACCACGGCAATCTGGTCTGGTCTTTGGTGAACTAAGATATCATTTTGATATCATAATTCGGCCCTTTTTCCTGCCACCAGCTAAGTGTTTGTAAGGCTCCGCCGAACAAGCGCGACGCTAGGCATGGGTGATAGTTATAAAATACCAGATATAGCCAGTTCCGCTTCAGGGGGAAGCCATCCTACACAAACACCTTGATTGCAAGACAAAGAGGACTCTTTGCCTGTGAAAACACCCTGGCAAGCCAGGCACTTAACGGCTGAGCTAGCCGCATCTATACTATTGTCAATTCGGTTCATAATTCAATCATGCAGATTCCGACCTTTCAGAGCCTTTGTCCCCAGACAAAGGCTCTTGTCTCACTGTTCTCCTGTAAAGACCAGTCTAGCCTGCTGTCGTTCTTTCCCTATAAAAGATGCCCCATTCTGAGAGCAATTTGGAACTCTTGTCGGACCTAGCTGAAATCACTAAGCTGAAATCACTTGAAGCTCCTTTTGGATCTTCTTCCTCGCCTTGCTGCCGCTTGGTTCCACAGATTCCCCTCGGTCCCCACACCGGGTTTCCTTCCTTCTCTCCAATTGGTGTCTCCAGGACTTCGGACAGGTGGCGTATTGCTTATTTCTCTGAACTTTCTTTCTTTCCTTTCTAGTTAAGTGTGCTTGTGTTTTATTATTTTGCTTAATAAAAACTGTTAGTATTTTAAACTGCTTGACTTCTCACTGACCTGAACCAGTATACATAGGATAAAAGATCTCGCTGCGTTGCCCTGCCTCTCGTTAGCCAAGAGAGCACTCCAGCTAATTTTCCCCATGTTGCTTGTTGTGTTTTGGTATTTGGGTGTCCCTCTCGGGACCCCCAGTTTACAGGGTAACATCTGAAAGATCTGAATTTAATGTGGCAAGAAGAAAAGGACAAAGCAAGTGTAGCTGAAGGCTCTATGCAGATCGGTGCGGCTGGAGATCAGCCGGCTGGAGATCGGCAGACTGGCGCAGCTGGAGGATCCATGGAGATGTAGAGAAGACAAATGAACAATAATATTGACAAGAAATGTGCGTGTGTGTGTGTGTGTGCACACATATCTGTGTGTGTGCACACACATATATATAAGGGGGAAAAATAACAACAAAAATAATGGGGAAAAAGGGTTACATCAGAAGGGATATGTATAATAAATGAGTGGGAGGAGGAACCTGCTTCTGTGCCCGGAGAGCATGGCTATCCCTTGTCCCCACCCCCCGCTTGTTAAAGCCGTGAGAGAGGTTTGGCTACCCTTGGGGAAGGAAGGGGGAAAGCTGTTTATGTGGCCATGGGGAGATGGGGGGGTTGAGAGAAGAGGGGAGGGGGAAGGAGGGGAGGGGATGGGGGATTTGGGAACACTATACAAAAGAGACAATTAAGATGTAGGGAAGAACTTTCGAAATATGTATTATGGCTAAGTTGAGGATAACAACATTGAATGTCAAAGGTTTGGGATCTGTGATAAAAAGGAAAGAGACAGATTCATTTTTGAAAAAAGATAAAGCAGATATAATTTTTTTACAAGAAACACATGAAACACAAGAACGATCAAATGAACTTAAACTGAACTGGGCTGCTACTTATGAAAAAGCATATGGTACCTCCAAGGCAAGAGGAGTAGCTACTATATCTAAAAGATGTAACTTTATATTTTAAGAGTTTAAGAATTTATTTTTGTTTTAAAAAAATAGTCTTGAGGTTATTAAACACAGAGATAGGAGTGATAAAAGTTACAGACCATGCCTTGGTAAACATGGATATGATAATTAAGAAGGATTACAAAGAAGTGAAAAGATGGAGGCTAGGCACTAGAATACTTAATTATAATGATATAGTGAGTAAGATTGAGAAGGAATGGCAAAAGATTTGGGATATTAATAATAGGGAGGTTTCTCAACTGGATTTATGAGATATGACAAAAGCAGTTGCAAGAGGACTCTGTGTCAAGGAATCATATAATTTAAAAAAATGACAAGGAGAGAAAAAATTAAAATTAGAAATGGAAATAAAATAATTAGAGAATAAATATATAACAGATAGAACTAAAAAAAATATATGGAACTATAAGCAAAAAGGAATGAACTAGAGAAAATAGAAATTGATGAGGTTCAGAGGAATTTGATATCTTTGAGGAGGGATTTTTTTGAGTATAGCAATAAGAATTCAAAAATGCTGGCCAGATCTGCACAATCTAAAAAGGTAAGGAATACAATTGGTGTAATTAAAGACAAAACAGGTAAGTTATGTAGGATAACGAAAGATAAAATAAAAATATTTGAAGAATTTTTTCAAGAGTTATATTCAGCAGGGAAAATATCAGTGAAGAATATTGAGGAATATATTGAAAAAAATTGGAAAATAAAAATAACTGAGGAAGATAAGGAATTGATGGAACAACTGATTTCGGAAAACGAAATAGAAGAAGTTATAGATGGTTTAAAAGGAGAGAAATTACCGGGAATGGATGTGTTGGGACCAGAACATTACAAAATATTTAAAAAGAAATTAATACCTAAGCTGAAGGTATTATATAATAAAATAATAAATGGAGATAGGATCCCACTGTTACCATGGCATTCTGGTCTGGTTTTTGGTGAACTAAGATATCATTTTGATATCATAATTTGGCCCTTTTCCCCCATCAGCTGAGTGTTTGTTGGGCGCCACCGGACAAGCGCGACGCTAGGCATGGGCGATAGTTGTAAAGTACCAGATATAGCCAGTTCCGCTTCAGGGGGTAGCCACCCGAAACAGACACCTTGATTGTAAAACAAAAGAGTTCTTTGCCTACCATTGTCAATTCGGTTCATAACTCAATCATGTAAATCCTGACCTTTCGGAGCCTTTGTCTCCATCCCAAAACTCATTATTCTCATGCAAAAACCAGACTAGCCTGAGGTTGTTCTGTCCTATAAAAGTTGTCTCACTTTGGGAGCTCTTCGGAACTCTCACTGGACTGAGCTGAAATCACTTAAACTCTTACTGAAATCACTCGAAGCTCCGTTTGGATCTTCGCCCTCGCGTCGCTGCCGCTCGGCTCCACAGATTCCCCTCGGTCTACTCGCCGGGTTTCCCTCCTTATCTTCAATTGGTGTCTACAGGACTTCGGACAGGTGGCATATTGCTTATTTTCTCAAAACTTTCTTTCTTCTCTCTTAGTTAGGTGTGTTTAGAGTTTTATTATTTTCTTTGCTTAATAAAACTGTTAGTATTTTAAAACTGCTTGCCTCCTCACTGACCTGAACCGGTATACATAGGATAAAAGATCTCGCTGCGTTGCCCTGCCTCTCATTAGCCAAGAGAGTGCTCCAGCTAATTTTCCGATCTTGCTTATTTTGGTTTGTTGTTTGGGTGCCCCTCCCGGGACCCCTAGTTTACAGGGTAACACCACCATTGTGGGAACAGTCTTTAAAACTATTGATTCCGAAACCAGGTAAAGATTTGACGGACCCAGGGTTATATAGACCTATATCAGTAATAAATCAAGATGCTAAGATATTGACAGCAATAATGGCAAAAAGGATAAATAAGTTTATTTATAAACACTTGCAAAAAGATCAGTGTGGTTTTGTGCAAGGAAGACAGATGTCAAATTTAATTGGTAGAGTATTAAATAAAATAAATATAATCGAGAGGAATAAACAAAAAGCAGGGATAATGGCATTAGATATATACAGGGCCTTTGATTGTGTGAAATGGCCAGCATTAAAAATAACTTTAAAAATGTTGGGATTGGGTGAAAAATTTAGAGGGTTGATAAATCAGTTATATTCATATAATACAGCTGTGGCAATGGTGAATGATGGATTAACAAACAAATTCAAATAGCTAGAAGTACAAGACAAGGTTGTCCCTTATCTCCAATTTTGTTTGTGGTTGTTATAAAAATTCTGGCAAATGTTATTAGAAATGACAAAAATTTGGAAGGAATTGGGACTAAGGAAAAAAATAAAGTGAGTTTATTTGCTGATGGTACCTTATTGACAATTCAAGATCCGATAAAGAAAATGGACAGAATAAATGAGCATTTAAAAGAATTTGAGGAAATGACAGGGTTTCACATAAACTGAGCAAAATTGGAGCTAATGTTGTTTAATTATACTAAGAAAGAAGAGCAAGACACTGGCACAGCTGATAAATCAAACAAACAAACTGAATATCTCCAGGCTTTTTACTTACTTCCAGGCAGTAAGGAAAGAGCCATAAATAAAGTCCAACATAAACAAAGTCCAGCAGGGTTTACCGCAGGGGAGTATCCAAGGTCAATCCAAGCATTTGTCAAGGCATTCAGCAAGGTAGCAGGTCAGATAAGCTTTGACAACTCCTGTAGGGGAAGGACCCCAGCTAAATAGACCCAAAGTCTAGTGCAGCTGTGCCTTGATTGATTATTACCGGCTATAAATTCTGAGAGAGCGATGCTGGGTCTCTTTGCTGCCTGTGCTGTGCAAGGCTGGGTCTAGGTAAGTGTTCTTCTGTATCTGAAGAGGCAGGAATCTCTGTTGGAGCTGGCACTGCCCTCTGTTCTGTTTCTGGCCCTGTAACCTCCTGTACAGCAGGTCTTGGCTGTTTCAGTCTCTAGTGTGCTCTCTGCTTCAGACTCTGAGTTAGAGTCCATGCTCTGGAAGCAAAGCATGACACAGATGTTCTCAATCCGGCTTCCTAGATTTAAGTCATGGATCTCTTCATAGGTGTAAACATCCTTGACATATAAAGCTACCCTTCCTCCTTTCTTGTTTGATCTGTTTCTCCAAAATAGGTTATATCTCCCTATCACTACATTCCAATCATGTGACTCATCCCACCAGGTGTCACTGATGCCTATTATATCATATTTTTTTATTGTATTGTATTAATTTTAATTTTAATTTTAATTAATTTTATTGTATTAAGAGTTCCAGTTCATCTTGTTTATTTCCCATGCTCTGTGCATTGGTATAGAAACATTTAAGACCATGTGCCCTTCCCACGAGTTCTTTACTAAAGTTGTTTTTCCTCCCACTGTTGGTCTCTAGTACTATTTGGCCTGTTGCATCAATAACATTTAGGCTTTTCTCCCCAGCAGTTGCTGAATTCCTGCCCTGAATAATGTTGTCTCCCTCCCCACCCAAACTCAGTTTAATGCCCTCTTGATGAGATTGGCAAGGGTCCTACTAAAAACATTCCTACGAATGGCTGTGAGGTGCACTCCATCCATTGCCAGAAGACCATCCTTGTGAAAATGCAGACTGTGGTTCAAAAACTCAAATTGTTCCTGGTGGCACCATCTGCAGATCCAGTTGTTCAGGTCGAGTACTCTTCTCTCCCTTTGTGGGAGAAAAGGAGAGGAGAGATGGAATGACAAGCTGTGCACCAAGGTCCTTCAGCTTCCTACTCATAACCTCATAATCCTTTGGGATATGCTGAAAGTTGTGCCTTGCACTGTCATTAGTTCTCACATGAACCCATAGGAGGAGTTATGGTCAGTGGCCTTGACCAGTCGTGTTAGCCTCTCTGTTATGTCATAGATTTTGGCCCCAGGTAGACAGCACACCTTGCAATTCATCCTGTCAGGGTTGCAAATTGTTGGTTCTGTTCTTCCCAGCAAGGAGTCCCCAGTGACCAGAATTCATCTCTTCTGAGGCTTGACAGGGATTAGTCGATGTGCAGATTCTTCCAGGGTCTCCTGGACGTTCTCTTCAGGCCGACACTCTTGCTCTTGCTGTTGTTTGATTTCCTCATTAATAAGGACAGCAGATCTTCTGCTGTTCCATTTTCTATTGTTGCTGTTCCATTACCTCTTGCTGCTGTTCCATTTCCTCATTAATAAGGGCGAGAACTTGGAATCAATTCTGTAGCTCCAAACTCTCTGTTTGGTTTCTGGCCCTTCTATTCCTATGTGTAACTTTCCACCAATTGTCTATCCCTTGTGTTTGGGAACTGGCTTTCTGGTCAGTGATGTTTCCCATGTGTTCCATCTTCAAGAAGGTCATCTCTGTGTTACCGCAGTTTCTAGGCCGCCTTGACGATAGCATAAAGATATCCTTTTGATATCAATAATTTCGCTTTCTTCCACCACCCCTCTCCACGTGTTTGTGAGGCCCCTGGACAAGCACGAAACTAGGCTCAGCAGCTGATTGCTGCAATATTCCTAAACAATAGAGGCAAGCCAGAAACAGCCAGATCGCCGCTTCAGGAGACCTCCTGGCAAACACCCTATTATGTATGCGTGCCACCCACAAAGGACTCCCTGCCCCAAGCAGGTAACTTGACTAGCTGAACTATCAACTGGCCAGCATCATGCATTTGCATACTGGCTGCTCCTTTGTCAATTTGGACCTAACTCAATCATGTTAAATTTTGACCTTTCCGAGGCTTTGTCTCGCGCCCGAAATCCATTGTTGTCACCAAGTACGGCATAGCCTGCAGTTGCACTTCTCCCTATAAAAACCCCTGATTACGAGACCCTTCTTGGATTGCTCCCGAGTTTCAGACCGCCTTGCTCCCTCTTTGCTTGGCGAGCCTCCCCTTAGCTCCACGTGCTGAGCCACATCGAACCCCAGCATTGCTCTCTATTCTTCTGGGCTTCAGGACAGGTTTCGTATCACCCAAATCAACTATCCCTCTGAAAAATCCCTCTATCCCACTCCCACCTTTATTTTCTATAGTTATCTGAGTGAGTGAGTTGCATACACTGTTTGGCTGTACTTTAATAAAGATCTCATTTATTCTTTCAAAACGGTTTGCTTCTTGACTGGCCTGACCCCGTAGACATAGGGTTCAAGATCCTGCTAAGTTACCTTGCCTCTTGTAAAGCTAAAACACTGCTCCAAGATAATTTTCCCCACCTATAGTTGAGCACATTTAGGTGTCCCTCCCGGGACCCCCAATAAACAGGGTAACATCTGCCCTATCCAAGAAATCCTCATCTTCCCTAATAATCTGAAGAGTTGAAACACAGGCCTCCAGCTGCCAAACTTTCTCCTCTAAGAGGTCCATCAGCTTGCACTTGCTACAGGTGTACCCAACCACATCTTCTGACAAGAAAAGAAACATGCCACAGCTGTTGCATATGACTGCAGCAGCTCCCTCACTATCCATATTCAGCAATTTAGACAAACTGCCAAACAAGCAAGCCAAGAACCAACCAAACAAGTAAGGAAGTCTTGTTCAACTTGTGTAGCAAAACTGTGTGCACCAAAGGCAAGTCAGTTAGTCTGCAGAAGCTCCTCCCCCTCAGAGTGTGTGCTCACGGACAGCACACAGCCAGAAACAAACAAACACACCCACACAAGCCTGTGAAAACACCCAGTCAAGGACGTTCTCTCAGACACAGGTCACCTTCTGCTCTATCCTCTGGCAATGGCCAAAGAAGCACAACAGCAACTTGTCAAGGGCTATGACTGGCCACTAGAATCCTACTGTTACCCTGTAAATTGGGGGTCCCAGGAGGGGCGCCCAAATACCAAAACAAACCTAGCAAAGATGGGGAAAATTAGCTGGAGCACTCTCTGGGCTAACGAGAGGCAGGGCAATGCAGCAGGATCTTTTGTCATATGTATACCGGTGCAGGTCAGTGAAGGGTCGAGCAGTTTCAAAATGATAACAAGATTTATTAAACAGAAATAAGGAAAACACAAGCACACTCCTAACTAGAAAGGAAAATAGAGAGTTTCAGGGGAATGGGTAATATGCCACCTTTCCGCAGTCCTGGAGACGCCAATTATAGAAGAGGAAACTCAGCACAGTGGCCGAGGGGAGCTCATGGAAGGAGCAGCAGCAAGGAGGGGTGCGAAGTCCAAGCGAGTCCAGATGAGTCCAAAGAGCTCTCAGAGCAGGGGATTTTTATAGGGGAAAGAACGACTGCAGGCTAGACTGGTCTTGGGCGAGAACAATAAGTTTTGGGTTGGAGACAAAGCCTCCAAAAGGTCAGACTTTACATGATGGGATTATATGCCGAATTGACATTGGTATGGCCGGTATGTAGATGCGGCTAGCTCAGCCGTTAAGTGCTTAGCTCGCCAGGGTGCCTTCTCAGGCAAAAAGTCCTTTTGTTTTGTTGCACATTTGTAATGAAGGTGTTTGTATCGGGAGGTCTCCCCCTAAAACAGATCTGGCAATATCTGGGGTGTTTGGTGAGAGCAACAATTATCAACCATGCCTAGCTTCGCGCTTGTTCAGCGGGCCTCACAAACACTTGGCTGGTGGCAGAGTAGGGCCGAATTATGATATCAAAAATGATATCTTTGGTTCACCAAAGGCCAGGCCAGTTTGCGGTGGTAACACTACTAAGAGTAATGCATGAAATGATCCAGTGATATCTATCCTGAGGGAGCAAGGACAATACCAAACCAAAGTCCTGACAGACATACACATACTGGAAATTTCAAAAGGGAAGTTTTTTTAACATATGCACTGAGATTTTCAAGGTTGAGGATCATGGGCTGCAAATGTCTCACTGCATCCATCAGAAGCTCATGTCATTGTACTATCCTCCTTTTCACCTTCCTGTGTTATTTTACCTTCCTTTTATGAGGGAGATTGTCTCATTTTTGAGATGGGTGCTTTATGTTTGCCATCGGAAAATGCTATGGGAAACTGACACCTCTCTCACCCTGTGTTGATAATGAGATCTGCATGTGAGAAGAACAACTCAGATAATTGTAAGTAAACTTAGTAATTTCTTTTCTGAAAGAAAACCAAACCTTGGAAATGCCAACCAACCAGGAAATCAAGAAGCACACGATGATCACATTACAATGTTCATATTGTGAAAATAGGTTTATAAGGCCAGCCAAAAGTGATAAAATTCCCTGTGCAAGCTTGCAAAGCCACACATATGCTTCATCAGGCAAAGATGGGGCAGGGGAGGGGAAGAATGCAGAGGAAAGAGGGGAAACAACAAAGGAAATAAAATAAAATCAATACAATGTTGTTTTCCAGTTGAAAATTTAAAAGAACAACTTTGAAAACTGAAATCTATCTCTGTCCTTGTGATAATGGGACTTCCCATTATCTAGGCTTATCAAAGGGAGATACTTCCCTCTTCAGGTAAACCAAAGGTTAATGAGGTGTTGGGATTACATCAAGGGTCACAGGGTGAGAGTTGACCAGCCAAAAGGAAAGGGTCAGCATCACAGGTCACAAGGTGAGAATTGACCAACCAAAAGGAAAAGAGGTGGGCATCTTGGAGATGCTTCCAGATCCTTCCAAGGAGGAAAATATAAAACTTCTGAGAGGCCATGTGGCCAGAGAGAGAGAGAGAAAGAGAAAGAGAGGAGAGCTGGGCCAGTCGAGCTGGCATGCATGCCGTGTCTCCTGGACCCCCCCCCCTTCTCCTTTAGACCATCTACGCCTATAACCTAATTGTGAGTAACTAGAAATAAGTAGTTAGTCGCGTTAGGGATGTTGTTATTTTGGGAATTGGCTGATCTTAAGAATGTATCTGTGCTGTTATATCTGTTTTGTAAATTCTTGTAACTAAGTGTACCTGGGAGAGGGGAGTCTCCCAAGTGTATATTGTTTATTTGCATGCCTTGATTAAAACACTTCTATAAACCTCCGTTTCTCTCCATTTCCACGCCAGGGTTGGCACATGCTACATAGGACCTCTCACTCAGGGGAAGGGGGAGGTGGAAGATCCTTACTTAGAGATTGGACAGGGTCCCTCCTGTCCTGTCCAAATGATTCATAATTCGGGGGGGGGGTGGCAGCATACCTGATAGAGTTGGGGAGATTGCCAGTCATTCCAAGCGTGGGAATCAGCTTTGGGAGGCTGGCAAGAACCCTAGTAAAACGCTGGGAGGGAATTTCCAGTCTTGCAAGGCTGGAAGTCAACTTAAGAGACTGGAAATAAACCTTCAGTGTCACAGTCCTAATAAGTGACTAACTTTCCTCTCCTTGAAAAAAGTAATGGCAGCCAATGACTATGCACCTGGGGATTTAAACTGGAATTTTACCACTAATATATGATGCGGAGCTGAATCCAAGGTTAACTCCTCACTCTGCCAACCCAGGGTCTCATTCACTAGTACACTCAAGCCCCTGAAGTCCTCCCTTTATTTTTATCTTTTCTCGCTGTCCTGGACCAGGATTTAAATCCTGGTAGATTTACCTCCTCATCTGCTGCAGTGAGCCATGTTTCTTGAAGTGCTATTATATGAAATTTAGTCAGGAAATCAATCAAGTTGCCACTGGCAGCTCTGTTTCTCCATCCAGCTATATTCCAGGTCAAA
This sequence comes from Iguana delicatissima, assembly GCA_948472985.1. Taxonomy (NCBI): domain Eukaryota; kingdom Metazoa; phylum Chordata; class Lepidosauria; order Squamata; family Iguanidae; genus Iguana; species Iguana delicatissima. The sequence continues at coordinate 453,407 of CAOKZL010001178.1, read as the reverse complement.
AAATGGATATTACTCTCGGGCCCAGTGCACTCACTTAGTCAGTCTAATGTGATTTCGTTCAGTTGACCTGAATGGTCAATATAAATGCAACCATTATTCCCCAAACTGCTACTTTGTCTAGACTCTGTACTACCCAACATAGCACCACATCTATTCGGAGCCTTCACAGGGGTTGAGTCTGTTCTTTGGGCCAACTCAGCCAACTCCTGGGCCCATGATTTCCCTACCACCTCACTATATAGTTCGTAAGGTGGGACTCTAACAGGATATGGATCCAGCTCTATTTCGCACTCGGCGCACAACGCTTGACATATTCTCTGGGGGTTCCTTCCGTAGGGATTATCTCTTTAGATGACAATGGGGCTGAGTTGGAATGGACCTCTTTGTCCAGAGAGTCACTTAAACTGTGTGTAAACTGAGGAATCTCAGACTGGCATCTTTTACCCGTAGACAAGTTGCAATTCAACAGCAGATCCAGACTTTTGGAAGTTGCCTGATGCTCTAGCACAGAGGGAGCTAAAAAGTTGTCCTTATGTTTGTATTCCATAGTCTGATTTTGTATTTCTATGACATGCCCCTTTAAACTTCCTGTGTTCAGCTGTGGCTGTTTTACTCTTGAAACTAGAGGTAGTATAGCCTCATTGTGGAACATGCGACTTGGAAAAATACCTTTGGTAGCTAGTTTGGCTCTCCAGCGCAGAAGCCTTGTAGGTATACAGTCTGAGTAAAAACTTAATATAACTTTTGCTTGGTCACTGCCAAAACCTCAGCATTTCCACTGTATGTAGATCTAAATGTTTCATTTCCATCTTTAGCAAAGCTTGCAAATGCCTCTTAGCAAGCTGTACAGTGTTCCAGGCAGGGACAATTCCTCTGTATTTATATACTGTCAGACAAACTTTAGTGGAAGTAAGCACCAATTTTGCAGACTTTCCTATTTCATGGAATACCAGGGTAGTCTCCTTAAGAGGAGCTTTAACCAAAGCTGTTTCACCTTTAGTCTGCTTCGTCAGCCTCTTCTCTTCCTGTTCTTTAATACTAGAGTCCATTTTACAGTTAAGTAACCTTAATTCCTTGTAGATATGCTTGACTGTTATAGCAATAAGTTGTAATATATTAAAACAGTCAGACTGATCCAGCAGTTCGGTAGCCTCCACACCTTTCTCTTTACTAGTGCTATATGAGTCTTCAGTGTTATTTACATTTCCACAAGGTCGTTCATCTGCCTTATCTTTCTCACGTTCCTCGCTTTCATTTTTATTTCCAACTAAAGCTGAAAAACAATTTGCAGTGGGAACTTGAATATTACAAAAGTCAGCAATTTTGGGTTGTTTGGCTGTTGATTGAGAATTTGCCTCCGCGTCTCTCTGGCGTTTCCTTCGCCTCATAATAAACCACTTAATATTTCTTATCTACGGCACTGAATATTTAATTATCAGTTTGTTCCAGCAGAAAAAGAAAACTTTTAGGTTTTGGGTTTAGATAAAGAAAATTATCTGGCCTTAAGCGGAGCTCCTTGCTGTGCTGCCTCCTCCACGCCGACCGGAAGCCCCGCCCACCTGGGGATGATGATGGGTGTTGTAGCCCCAAATTCTACCACTAACTTGGGAAAGCTGCTGTACTGGAATCAGAAAGGTGGTTAAGCTGGGAAACAAAGCTGTTCCCCTTCTGGTCCAATTGGAAGAAACCCTCAGGAAGGCGTCTTTTCACCACCTCCTGTTCCCAGCTGCAGTCCTCTAAAGAACTGCTCGCCTGTGTAGAGAGTGTTATTTATATTGCAGAGGTCTGGAAGCTGCCTTTTAAAGCAAAATAGTACAGTCATGATCAATTGCTGGTAAATCACTCCCATCTAGTATCAGTCAAAATCTGTCTGCAGGTGCGGCTAATTTCTATCACTATGGCCTGTATTTTGAAAAAGTCCAAAGCTCGGTAAATTTACCTTTATTTTAACTATAGCACCCAGAATCTCTAGGCCAGTGCGGGATTCTGGGAGTTGTAGTTCAAATTATGTCTTTTCCACGCTCTGAAAAATGACTAAGTGATTAATCACTACACATAAAAAAATTACAAAGGAATGAGATAATTTAAGGCTGCCAAAATTAAGTTAAGTACATGAGACAGCTAGAAGGAAAAAAGAGTAGCAAGATCTTCAGTACATCAGGATATATTTAATGAAAGGTGGCCATTTGCACTGTTGTTCCTTTAGGTGAGATGCTGGCTATCTGTGCATCTCACCAAGGAACTGTTTCTCCATCCCAGTTCAGAAAAGTGCCATTGTCTTTCTCTGAGAGATGGGCAAGGGTGTTTAGGATGGCTTCCACACTCTGCTCTGCTTTCAGCGGGGCCTGGAAAAAGAGAACAGGGAAAAAAATATGACAAGAGATTTGGACAGGACAAAAATGCTAAAGTAAATAGAAGAGGACACCCCAGGAATGCACTTTATAATATGTTCACACCAAGCTCAGTCATCAAGAAGATGAAGATGTATTGATGTATGGAATTATTCACTCCATAGAATTTCTTTCTTTCTTTTTCTTTTTTTGTACAGAAGAACAAATAAATTAATTACTCTTTATTCTGGGCAGCAGTCAGAAATGTTAAATTAAATTAAATTGTACAGTACTAAATATAGACTGCAGCCAAAATACTTTGACACCAGATTCTGCTGATCGTGGAAGCTTAGCAGGTTAGGGCCTGCCTAGTACTTGGATGGGGGACCACCAGGGAAAGCAAAGTTCTGTAGCATATTCAGAGGAAGCAATGACAAATCACCTCTGTATATTTCTAGACAAAATTCATGGGGTCACCATAAGTCAACAAATGACCAGAAGGCACACACATTAAATACCAAATTTTATCTAATAAAAATATGAAATACTGTAAAACAGTGATACTTAAATACATAGGACTACATCAGACTTTGCATAGAAGAACTATATTCCTCCAGAGAAAAACCCTGGAGGCATTTGGAACTGACAATTCAGCTATATTTGCAACAGCAATTGCAATTAGGTTAGTGTGCAGTGATCAGAGAATTAGAAAGCATTTTACCATTAAAATAAAAATATTTTCAATCTCATTCACTTATAGGAATTCATTGCTGCAAGATATGATGATGGCTACTATCTTAGGTGGGTTTATGAAAGGATTTAATAAATTAACTATAGTTTTATCAGTGATTTTCAGCCACAATAGCCAGCAAAGAACTTTCTTCTCTAGAGGCAGTTTACTTCTGAATTTCTGTAATACAGCAACAGCAAAGATGACCTTCATACATTGCTTCTAAAGGTCCTTGGAGGTTCTGTAACACCAAGGTCAGAGATCCAATTATAAGTAGCATGGAGTCACAATATTAAAACTGGCTTAAGCACACCTCTTTCTGTGTTGTTTTTTGGACCATTTATGAGCCTAGATTTCATTGCTGTATCCAAAAGACCAAAGACTTTTTATATCTTTGTGTTTAGAGGAGGTATTTAAAATACATTTGAATTAAGAATATCAATGATAATATGATCCACTTTCCTTCAATTGGATATAGGCCTAAATACAATAAGTTTGATGGACTACAATAAGGAGATTACATCATGAATTGCCTACCAATGTTCCTCCCATGTCTGTCTCTACCCATCCAGGATGCAATGCAACGCACAAGATCTCGTCATTTGCATATCCCAGGGACTGACACTTTGTGAGCATATTCAGTGCAGCCTAGGAAAGAGACATGTCAAAAGTAAGAAGGTGGATGATATATCTCAGTTCTATACAATGACAGGAGGCCTAAAGTTGGGTTGCCATATTCCACTCTCCCAAATCCAGATAACCTTATTGCCACATTATGCAAATCATGTGGTGATTAGTTTCCTCAACCACCCATCTTGTTAAATTCCACAAAATCATTCCTTTCAACATTGCTTTGTAGAACAAAAACAAAGGGGTTGTTTTATTCATGGCATGTGGCATCATTTTTCAAAATAATTTACAAAGTGGTTTTCACTAGAAACATGTGCTAATAAAATGACTAAAACCAACAAAAGAAAACAATACAGCCCTCCCTCCACATTTGCAGATTTGGCCTTCACAAACTTGATTACTCATGAGGTGCCCCTTGCCTCCTCCCTTCTCCCCCTCCCATTCTTCCACCTTCTGCCAGGGTGCGCATGTTTTCCTTCCACAGATCCGAGCAAAAGGCAAGCAAATGGCAGGGAGCAGTTCTGCCTGCATGCCTTCTCCAGTTGTGATGCTTCCCCCGCCATTCACTTGCCTATCACCCACGTGCCTAGAAGGCAGTGCTCCCAGGCTAAACGCAAGTGAATGGAGTGGGGGGAGAAAGCACATGCGCAGGCAGCTTCCACCCCCTCCCATTCACTTACCTATTGCTGTGAGTCTGGAAGGCAGAAAGAGATCTAACATCATTGGGGAAAGTACCTCAGACATCAATACAAAACAACACATTTTCGATAGTGAAGACCTGACTTAGGAATGTATTCACCCAACGAGTACATCAAGCACCAAATTTATTGTCATTTTGATGCCAGGATAAGGCCCATGTGTTTTACCTGAGGCATTTTATCAGTGGTTAATTGCAGTCATAATGATCTGTCTAATTGTTCACTACTAATAGTTTATTATATTTTTAGATGCTTATTTATTGTGCTTTATTGTTAATTGCATAACTTTGTTCTTACCCATCCTAGCATTTATATTGAGATGTCCAACCACACCAGAGCCCTTCTTATATAATGATGATTAAAATCGTGATTTGCTTTAAGTTTATCATACCACAGGGAACCATGCCAACCAAACTTCAAATCAAATCCATCCGGCTGGCAGAGGCTTCTTTTTAAATTATCCAATATTTCAAACATATAAGAAAACAGGCACAGAAATAAAGTTTCAGATTTGGCAGGCTAAGCCCACCTCTTGATTTGTCATCTTGTAAAATCTGATTCTTGGTTCTTTTCCTTGCCAAATGAATGTTGATAGATCTTTCTGTCATTGCTGAAATGGTATATATCATTACTCAAAACCAGAATTGTTTGAAACAAAACAAGCATTTTAAGTAATACATTCATTTTCATACAGTTAGTCCTCCACATTCTCTCAGGTTAGGGACACAGGACCCTCACAAAAGTGGAAAAATCCAAAATCCCAAACCAGATCAGAGAAAGGAGAAGGAAGGAAGGTCAGTGTGGTAGCCTGTACTTCCTCTCTCTTGCCCATCTCCTTGCTTGGGTGTGTGGGGGCATCAGGAGAGGGTTTGTGGTGCTGAGAAATTGGCTGTGAAACATCCTTAGCTGGCCAGGTAGTGGCTCCTGGAAGAGGAGGAGGAAGACTGTATAGCCTCATCAGAGTCACCAAAAGGAAATTTTCCTCTAGAAAAGAAGCACCTGAGTAGGAGGGGCAAAAGTTGGAGAAATTCACAAATAATCAAATCTATGAAAGTGAAACCCACAAATGTGGAGGGCTGACTGTAGAAGCAACTCTACCTAAAAGCGAAAGTTTGAGTTTTGACCATTTTTGTTAATCTTGTTTTATCTCACTCCAAATTTTAGCTTAAATAGTCTGGGATTTAAAAAATAACTCCCAAATATTTCTTTTTAACAATTTTAAAGCCCAACTTTTCCATTAGTCATCTGATGTTTTTCATTAAAATTTTAGTAATCATAGTTTTCTCTTTGTTAATCTTGAAACCTGCTAGACAACCAAATGTTGTTAACATCTTTAGCAGTACATAAATCCCCTCCAGCCAAGTTCCTTTTAAAATTGTTGAATCATCAGGAGATGTTCTCAATTTGTAAGCCTTTGTAAGCCTTTATCTTTCTTTCTTCTTTTTTAAATGTGTTATTCAAAATTTCCAAAATCAGTATGAAAAGTAAGGGTGACAAAAGACATCTTCTCTTGCTCCCTTTTGTATTCCACAACTTTTTGTCTTATTAATCAAGATCTGTGCACTTTGTTGAGAATAAATTAGCTGAATCCAGGTAACAAAGTTCTGTCCAAAATTCATTTTTAAGTGCCTCTATTTAAAAAAAATAATAAAAGCCAATTTACATTATCAAATGCTTTTTCTGCATCTGGAAAAACCAAATCTGCTTGCTTCTCATTGTGAATATCTAAATATGTTGAAATGACTATTACAAATCTTGTATTGTCTCTAAGTGCCTTTTTGGCAGAAAACCACACTGATCTTCAAGTATTATTTTATGTAGTGAACTTTTCGTTTTTGCTGCCAAAATGGAAGTAAATAGCTTTTAGTCATTGTTTAATAATGAAATTGGCCTATAATTCTTAAGATCTGTTATATCTTTGTCTTCCTTCATATTAAAAAAAAAGGCTTGTCTCCAACTCTCTGTTACTTTATTTGTAACTAATATTAAATTCAGTAGTTCTTGAATTGGTATCAAAAGTTGTTCCTCTACGATTTTATAATAAATTGCAGATAAAGCATCAGGTCCTGGTGACTTCCTGAATTTACTCTTCTTCACTTCTATGTTATTTCAGCTGGAGTTTTCCTCATGTTCAAGCTCTGTCTTTGTCCTTGTGTAATAGGAATTACATTCTGAAAACTTAAGCATCAAATGGCTTGCTTTTTAAATAATTTTGAGCAATATTTATAAAAAAAATAATAGTTTTTGAAGGATCTGATGTAAATCCTTTCCTTCCTGAATTTTGAAAGAAAAACCCTCTAATTCTTTTCTGTTTGTAATCCAACAAACAAGTCTCTAGTTGACTTGAAATACTTGAAATAGTACAGTTCAACTTCTTTTGTATATCACAGAAATTTGCTTTTGCAGGTTTTTTATTTCCTTTAAAATTTCCCTATTAGGAGGACTTCTGACAGAAATGGTGAAGTGATAGGTTGCCCCTCCACACAGCTGCAAACAGGACGATCACTTAGCAGGGTTGGGAGCCTCCCAAAATAAATTGGGCAGGACAAAATAGCCCCCTTGGGAAAGGGGACTCGGAGAGGTTCAAAGAGATCAAATTCCAGCAACTAGTACCCAGGGACAGAGAAGTAGAACACCAAAGGGAGACATCTGGATATGGACACTGCTGCGGGGGTCATAGAGCTTCCATTACTCAGTGACTGCCCCAGTCAGGCGAAAGTTTTGCCACTGCTTTTTTAAAGACTTTCTTTTTGAAGATCATTTCAAAAATAAATAAATAAATAAGATTTCTTCATTCTAAAGGGACTGAGTAAGATTGCTTCGATTCTTTTCTCTATAATTTCACTTAAAAGAGCTGAGAACCAACTAGGAAAAAAAGAGGAAAGTTTGGAGATTGTTACTTACGGACTGTGCCATATCTGATAGAAGGGAAGAGGGGAAGTGCAAAGGAATGCTGAACTCCTTACTTAACCAAAAAGACAATTAAGAAATTTAGCATATGATTGACACTTAATGTTGCCCTTGGGATGTTCAAATAAGTCTTAATTAATTAGATCTGGCCATACTGAACACAATCAAAATTAAAGTCTCTAAGTAAATGTTTTGATTGAAAAGACTGTCAGACTCGATTGAAAAAACAGATACAAGTTAAATAAGCTGTGTAACAAAGTATAATTGAATTGTGTCAAAGTGAAGTGGAGGATTTCCGCTAAAGAAGAAAAGGGAAAATTATAGGATTGTGTCTTTTTGCCCAGATCTGAAAGACAGCTTTGTGTTCTTTTTACAAACTGATATAATATAGATGAGATTGTCTTAATGAATGCATGGACTTTTGAAAGTATTGGAGATCTGGCAAGAAGAGAGAGTTATTTAAACGTGGATTATTGGGGTGACAAAACACAATGGATCATGTGATCAAGCAAAAGGCTGATCGGGCTGAGGAGTCAATGATCAGAAGAAATAGACTGTAGAGATGTTACATGTTCTGAGAGATTAGGTGCTCTAAGAGATTGTTTTTCCCCCTGGATGGTCAACGTTTTGTCCATTCATTTTCAAAAACCTTGAAAATAGACTTGGTCTGCTTCAGAGAAAGAAACACATTGCTGATTCCGGTTCCTTCTTGGTTTTTTTTTTTTCTATTTGTTTCCTTGTAGATTATTGGAGGACTGTTTTGCAACCTTGAAAGACAGCTAAGCTGATACTAGGTTCAGCTGGAAGAGAGACCTATTCAAAGACACGGTTCCAAGGACAACAGAGCTACATGAATTCATCAAGGACAATGAAGTCTAAACAAAGCTCTCCCTTCATTGATTTAAGACAGAGGGAGAAGAGCTACACAAAGAATCAATTTATGGACTAGATAGAGTCAATACTGCCACCTAGTGACAGCAATTGTATAATACTTAAATTTAATATAATTTCACTTTAAAATAAGTTAATATGTCAGGGGTAACTTTAATTTAAAGTAGCTATAAAAATAAAAGAATAAATTTGTTGAAATATATCAGGGGATCTTATGGGAATTAACTGATATCATAAATATTATAAAGTGATTGCATATAGATTGATTTGGTGGAGGCCATAATTAATTTGAAGTTTGATTCATAAATAGACAATTATAAATAGATAATTTTATAAATTGATAATTTTATTTTTATTCTTGATTTAAAAGCAAAAAATCATTTTTAGATAAACTGTCTTGACTATATAGGTTAATACCAAGATATTTGGATAATCAACTGTATTTTTAAATTTTTTCTACAATATATCTTCTGTTTAGATTTTGAACGGAAAGCAAAATATAGAATTGTCAGATCTTCTAAAGTGCTAAGATAAAGTTTTACTGATTGATTGATTTACTATCGCTAATAGATACCATTATAAATAACAAATTAATAGGCATATTGATAGATATTGACTGTTTGATTGTCTAATTAAGTGATACTAATTTGAAATACTGATTAATTTATTGATTCATAGAAATATTGAATATTTTTACTGTATATTGAAATTGATTTATGGGGTAAGTATTGTACTTAAAGTAGAGTTATAAATAATAATAGGAGGAGACCTTCAGACTAGAAATGGAGACTAGAGACATAAAGAAGATAAACAGAATTGATGACATTCAAGAAAATGCTACAATAACAGAGAAACACGTTGAACAACTGGAACAAAATCTACAGCAAGATAGGAACAAAATTATGAATACAGAACTGAGATGCAAAGAAAAATGTATAAAAATTAGAGGATTAAAGGAAATTCAAGAGGAGAACCTCTATACAAAATTGATCCCTGCCATGGCTGTCTTTCTGGGTTGGTCAACAGATCAAATGGACTCTCAAACAGATAGGATCTTTAGGATTAATTCCCTCATAGCTAGAAAAAGAAATGTCCCTCGAGACATTGTAGTTTGTTTTTTCAGAGATAGAATAAAAGATCTAGTTATACAACAAAGTTACGTGAATAATCTTCTGGTGGAAGGCAAGGAACTAAAGATATTTAAAGATATTCTCTCAGAAATCTTGAAAAGAAGGAAAGACTATAGCTTCCTAACTCAAATACTAAAGAGGAAGAATATACAATACAGATGGGGAAGATTTGAAGGAATAATTTTTAATTATCAACAGAAAAGATATATAATAACTCAGTATCAAAAGTGAAAAAAATTATTAAAAAATATAAAGAAGAACTGAACAAGAGTCAAGAAACACAACAAACAAAATACCAAGATGATGATCCAAGAAACAAAAAGAAGGAAGGCACAAAGGAAAACTAGATGAGTCAAACTCTATAAGAAGGGCTGAAGGATCTAAAAATTCAGAGGAAGGAAATACTACAGATAGAAAGTGAGGAAGAACTGGAGCAAGAATAAGATCAAGAAGAGGAACTAGAAAGAGAAGGAAAAAAGGAAGAAGAAAAAATAGAGTTTGGAAGAGAAGAAGAAGAAGAGGAGGAAAAGGAGGAGGAGGAGGAGGAGATAGGAGCAGAAGTAGAGATAGAATAAGAGGATATAAAATACAGATACATTTAAAAATATACTCAAGAATCAAAAATAAAAGTAAAATTTCTTGAAGTGTAAAAAGAATTAACTCCTCTTATAAAAGGAAGAAAATCTTTCACCATCTAGAGAAGCAAAAACATGATATTATATGTTTACAAGAAATATGAACAAGATTTAAAGATACTAAATACATAAAAAATCCAAAACTTGGTCAAGATTTCTTATCAACAATGGGAAAAAAAGAAGAGAGGAATAACGATATATGTGAATAACATATGGAGCCCTGGTGGCGCAGTGGTTAAATGCCAGTACTGCAACCACAAGGTTGTGAGTTTGATCCTGCCAGGCTCCAAGGTTGACTCAGCCTTCCATCCTTTCGCAGGTCGGTAAAATGAGTACCCAGCTTGTTGGGGGCAATTAGCTAAAAATACATTGTAAACCGCTTAGATAACACTAGTTGATAGGCAGTATAGAAATAAATAAATGCTATAACAGACACAAAGCAAAAGAGATTTTTAAAGATCTGGGCAGAAGATATATAGCTGTGGAAACTGGAATGTTGGAAACAAAGTTTTTATTGGTGGGAATATATAGTCCACTAGAAAATAAAAGCCAATTTTACAAAAAAATTGGGCAGAAGATTCTGGACTACAATTACAAAAAAATCTATGGTTTCTGGGCAACTGGAATGGAGTCATAAACTTGGACATCAATAGAATAGAGAGTTACAAATTAAAGAAAAATAGAAGATGACTGCCAACAGCTTTTTTTCAATATGATGGATAATCTAACATTGTTAGATGTGTGGAGATATCTACATGAAAATCAGAAAGAATATACATATTACTCAGAGGTACAAAGATTGTGGTCTCATATAGATGTTTTTAGCATCTAAAACTTTGAACAAAATATATATATAAAAATGGAAATCCTTCCCAAAACAATTTCAGATCACAATGCAATATCCTTGACATTAGAGGATTCTAAATGGGAATTTTCCTGGAAATTGAAGGATTCAATTTTGAGAAATGAAGGAGTTTTGGAAAAAGCTAAACAAGAACTGAAGCAATTCTTCCTAAATAATTTCTTCCTAACTACAAGGAAGCCTGGCAAGAAATAAAAAAGATCTTTGAAAGTGGATTAAACTGAATTTATCGTTGGTAGGAAGAATAGCAACAGTAAAAATGAGCGTTTTACAAAAGCTAATTTTCCTCTTCCAAAATCTGCTGATTATAACTAACGATAAACCCTTTAAGAATGGGATAAAGCTATAAGTCTATTTGTATGGAATGAAAAAAAACCAGAATAAAATACAAATATTTAAAAGATGCTAAAGAAAGAGGGGGATTGAATTTACCAGACATTAAGCTGTACTATTATTCAGGTTGGTTATGTTGGCTAACAGAATGGATTCTCTTAAAAAATACAAGAGTACTTCGGCTAGGAGGAGATGAATTTGGCATGCCGACTTAACATACGATAAAGACAGAATTAATAAAGATTTTAATCATCAGTTTATTCAAAAATCACTCTTAAGGGCATGGAACAAATACAAATTTAAACTTTATTCAAAAATTCCTGTAGAGGCATCACCCCATGAAGTTTTCTACAGAAGAGAAACACATAGGTTCAATGCTTGGATAACCTATAAAGATCTACTAAGCATAGAAGGGAAAGAGACTTATCCTAAATCAAAAAAGGAACTAGTGGACCATGGTTGGTTCATAGACAACTAACAGAGAAATACAAAATAGATAAGAAACTGAGAGGTATAGAAACAAAAGAGAACGAATTTGACAGACTTTTAATGCCTAGTACAGATAACCAATTAGGAAAGATATATAAACTTTTGCTGAAGCTAGACCTGGAACAAGCCTTGATAAAAAAGAACATGATTAGATGGGGCCAAAATACAGGAAGCAAGATATACCTCAAAAAATTAGAAAGATCTTGGAACAACACTTTAAAGTACGTAAAACCAATATTTCTAAGGGAGAACTATTACAAAATGCCAAATAGATGGTCTCTCTCACCCTCCCAAATTGCTAAAATGACCAAAAAAAAGAACCATTCCAAATACTGGAGATGTGAAGAAAAGGGAACCTTTTTCCACATGTGGTGGAGATGTAAACATATAAAGAAATTCTGGAAGAACATACATGACTCAGTTTCATCAGTATTGCAAACTAAATTCCCAATGCAGCTTCGACTTCCAGAGGAGAGAGCAGAAGGTAAGCTGGGTCTGTGAAGACAACTTTGATAGGTGTTTTTGCAGGACTGTGGGGCTGAGTTTGTTTGCTTATTTCTCTGTGTTGTTGTTTTGTTTTGTTTTTTTTGCTTGCGCTGGCCGTGTGCTCTCCCTGAGCTCACAGCCTATTGTCAGCTAATTGTTTGTTAGTTAGTCAGTTAACTGTCAATCAAACTAGGGAGAGTTAATCAAGCTAGGGGGAGGAGCCAGCTAGGGGAAGGAGGCTTTATTAGGAACTCCCAGCGGAGCGCGCCTATGGCGCGCGCAATTTCATTCATCTACTTCAGTCCTTCAAGTTCAACCATTCAAGTTTAGGAACAACCAATCCTTATAGCGACTGAACAAATTTAGGAAGAGTTCAACTGAGCTTGGTAGTTAGCTGAGCAGCTTATACAGCTCAAATTAAGAAAGGAGGCCCAGTTTTTGTTTTTGTTTTCTTGTTCTATTCTCTGTATTATCAAGTATGGAAGGTGAGAGAGCTGCTGCTGTCACCTGTAGCACTTGTGGCATGTTCCTTTTCTTGCCACAAGAAGTGGTCGGGTACACCTGCAGCAAGTGCAAGCTGGTCACCTTCTTAGAGGTCAAGGTGAGGCAGCTGGAGGCACAGGTTTCTAATCTTTGTCTTATTAGAGTAGGTGAGGACTTCTTAGATAGGGCAGAGAGGACCTTCCTGAAGACCGGATATGCGGAGGAGCTGCCTGATGAGGAAATCAGTTCTGTGAGCCAGGAAAGCGATGCTTGGAGGAATGTCACACGGAGAAGTAGAAGGGCCAGGAAGGAAACAGAGACTCTCAAACTACAGAATCGCTTCAACGTTCTTGGTGCTGTGAATGATGAGGAACACCAGAAGGAGGGAACACAACATCAGCAAGAAGGAATCCAACTTCGGCAACTGGAACTTGAACACCAACAGGACAGCATCCAACATAGGGAAGACCAGCACTCCCGGCCTCAACACAATGCCCAGGCAATCCTGGAAGAATCTGCTTGTCGAAGAACCCCGGACAGGCCTCAGAGGAGGCGAGTTCTGGTGGTTGGGGACTCCTTGTTCAGAGGAACCGAACCGGCAGTTTGCAAACCGGACAAGCTCAATCGAGAGGTCTGCTGTCTTCCTGGGGCCAGGATAAACCACGTAACAGAGAGGCTAGCCAGGCTGGTCAAGCCCACTGACCGCAAGCCCCTCGTTTTGGTTCACGTTGGAACTAATGACACGGTGAAGCGCAGCTTTCACCACATCACAAAGGACTACGAGCTTATGGGGTGAAAGCTTAAGGACCTTGGTGCACAGGTGGTCATTTCATCAGTCCTCCCTGTTCAAGGATATGGTGCAGGAAGGGAAAGGACAATAGTAGAGGACAACAGCTGGCTCCGCTCATTTTGCCACCGCCAACAGTTTGGCTTTTTGGATCATGGCTTGAAATTCCAGGAACATGGGCTTCTGGCAAGGGATGGGCTGCACCTCACGAAACTTCGCAGGAACGTTTTTGCAAACAGTCTAACAAGGAGGATTAGGAGGGCTTTAAACTAAGTACAGCTGGGGAGGGAGACAAGATTATTCAGGACAAGGACTCGGCAAGTGCAGGGGAAAAAGGCCCAAATGATATTGGCCAAGTAGGAATAGCATCCAATCGTGGGAGGGGTGGAAACAATGCTATGGGACTTGCAGGAAGGGCACGGGGACTTAAGTGTCTCTACACTAATGCACGGAGTATGGGAAACAAACAAGATGAATTTGAACTCCTAGTACAGCAAAATAAATATGATTTGATAGGCATCACTGAGACCTGGTGGGATGAGTCTCACGATTGGAATGTAGGAATAGAGGGGTATAGCCTATTTTGTAGAAATAGAGCAAATAAGAAAGGAGGAGGAGTAGCCTTATATGTCAAGGATGTTTTCACCTGTGAAGAGATCCACGACTTGAACACCGGAAGCCAGGTCGAGAGCATCTGGGTAAGAATTAAGGGAGCGAGAAACAATAGGGATATTATAGTGGGGGTTTACTACAGACCTCCAAGCCAGACTGAGGACCTCGATGGCGCTTTCATAGACCAAATGACTGCACATTCAAAAAGGAGAGACACAGTAATAATGGGAGATTTCAACTACCCGGATATATGTTGGCAGTCAAACTCTGCAAAGGCGGCAAGGTCCAGCAAGTTTCTTGCTTGTCTTGCAGACAATTTCATGGTCCAGAAGGTGGAAGAGGCGACAAGGGGATCAAATATTCTGGATCTGATCCTGACCAACAGGGAAGACCTTGTTAATGACGTAGAACTGGTTGGATCTTTAGGAGACAGTGACCATGCCCTATTAGAATTTGGCATTCAGTGGGGAAGAGAAGGCAAGTGTAGCCAGGCATTCGTCTTAGATTTTAAAAAAGCAGACTTCTGTAAACTGAAGGAGCTGCTGGCTGAAATCCCGTGGTCAAGAATAGTCAATGAGAAAGGAGTTCAGGATGCGTGGGAGTTCTTTAAAAGGGAGGTACTGAAGGCACAGGCTAAAACTGTGCCATTAAGGAGGAAAAATGGAAGGCATCTGAACAAACCGGAATGGTTGACTAAAGAGCTCTCAGCTGAGCTAAGTATTAAGAAAAACATGTACAGGAAATGGAAGAAGGGGGAAATCACCAAAGAAGATTATAAGCAAGTAGCCAGGAGATGTAGGGAGAAGGTCAGAAAGGCTAAAGCACAGAACGAACTTAGGCTGGCCAGAGACATTAAAAACAATAAAAAGGGCTTTTTTAAATACGTCCGCAGCAAAAGGAAAAAGAAGGAGACGATAGGGTCACTGCGCAAGGAAGATGGTGAATTAATAACAGGAGGAAGGAAAAAGGCAGAACTCCTCAACACCTTCTTCGCCTCAGTTTTTTCCCAAAAGGATAAAAACACTCAACCTGGCGGTTGGGGAGCAGGTGAGGAAGTGGGGGAAATGCAGCACAGAATAGATAGAGAGGTAGTACAGGAATACCTGGCCACACTGGATGAATTCAAGTCTCCAGGGCCAGATGAATTGCATCCTAGGATGTTAAAAGAACTAGCAGAGGTCATTGCGGAACCTCTTGCTATAATCTTTGAAAACTCTTGGCGGACCGGAGAAGTTCTGGCAGACTGGAGGAGGGCAAATGTTGTCCCCATCTTCAAGAAGGGAAAAAAGAGGACCCAAATAATTATCGCCCAGTCAGCCTGACATCAGTACCTGGAAAGATCCTGGAGCAGATCATCAAACAGTCAGTTTCTAATTACTTAGAAAACAATGCCGTAATTACGAAAAGTCAACATGGGTTTCTCAAAAATAGGTCATACCAGACTAATCTTATCTCTTTTTATGATAGAGTTACTTGCTTGATAGATGAAGGGAATGCTGTGGACATAGTATATCTTGATTTCAGTAAGGCCTTTGACAAAGTTCCCCATGACATTCTTGCAAAGAAGCTAGTAAGATGTGGACTGGACAGGGCTACTGTCAAGTGGATTTGTAACTGGTTGACTCACCGTACCCAAAGGGTGGTCACCAATGGCAGATTCTCATCCTGGAGAGAAGTGACTAGCGGGGCGCCACAGGGTTGTGTCCTGGGCCCGGTGCTGTTCAATATCTTCATTAATGACTTGGATGAAGGAATAGAGGGCACGCTCATCAAATTTGCAGATGACACCAAATTGGGAGGGGTTGCTAATACGCCTGATGACAGGATCAACATTCAAAAGGACCTGGACAGATTGGAGAGCTGGGCCAAGGCTAACAAAATGAATTTCAACAGAGAGAAATGAAAGGTCCTACACTTAGGCAGAAAAAATGGTAGGCAGAAATATAGGATGGGGGACACGTGGCTGGCTAACAGTACGTGTGAAAGGGATCTAGGAGTCTTCATAGACCACAAGCTGAACATGAGTCAGCAGTGTGATGCGGCAGCCAAGAAGGCCAACGCAATTCTTGGTTGCATCAATAGGAGTATGGTGTCTAGATCGAGGGAGGTATTGGTACCACTTTATTCTGCATTGGTTAGACCTCATCTTGAATACTGTGTCCAGTTCTGGGCACCCCAATTCAAGAAGGATATGGATAAGCTGGAGCAGGTCCAGAGGAGGGCAACGAAAATGGTGAGGGGCCTGGAAGCCATGCCCTATGAGGACAGACTTAGAGAGCTGGGTATGTTTAGTCTGCAGAAGAGAAGGTGGAGAGGGGACATGATAGCCATGTTTAAATATTTGAAGGGATGTCATGTCGAGGAGGGAGTGGGCTTGTTTTCTCCTGCTCTTGAGACCAGGACAAGGAGCAATGGATGCAAGCTGCAGGAGGGGAGATTCCACCTGAACCTCAGGAGGAATTTCCTGACAGTCAGGGCTGTCCGACAGTGGAATGTGCTGCCACAGAGTGTGGTGGAGACTCCTTCTTTGGAGGTTTTTAAGCGGAGGCTGGATGGCCACTTGTTGGGAGTGCTTTGAGGGTTTTCCTGCATGGCAGGGGGTTGGACTGGATGGCCCTTGTGGTCTCTTCCAACTCTACATTTCTATGATTCTATGATTCTATGCAGCCACACTTTTATCTATTAAATGTGATTGATGAAATCCCTCAAACTCTGAGATTACAACAGCATCAAAAGAAAGTTGTATTGTATATGGATAACAGCAGCTCGCTTAATGATAGCCCAATATTGGAAATTAGCTATAATGCCTACATTGAGGATTGACTGATGAAATTATATGATTTAGCTGAACTAGATAAATTAACAATGATGCTAGCAGATAAAAAGGAAAATCAATATCATGGGGTATGGAAAATTGTTGCCTCCCTCTACGGGAAAAGCAATGGAGGAAACCTGCAACAGTGGGAGTCTTACAATTTTAAGTATGCAATTTTAAATATAATTGAATATAGTATAAGCCTTAGTTTTTACCCCAACTTTTACTGAGATTTAAATATTTATGAAATGTTGGTTAAGCAACATATGTATTTTGGGATGGATCAAAACTTTTACTTACTGTATTAAGTTACAGGAAATATGTGTGTGTGTGTATATATATATATATAGGTTACAAAATAAGGGAAATACTGAAAGAGAAAGTAGAGAAATGTGTAGTTTAAGATCAAGAATGAACAAATAAATAATAAAATAAAATAAATAACAAAGCACCTAGAACTTTTAGATAAGGAAGATGGTTAAAGGTTTAGTTAGGATTAGAGGAACTTAACATTACTGGCATGTATTACATGTAAAATACAATGTATTTCATCTTTGTTTGTTAGTTTATTGTATGTTTTTAAGTAGTTCGATTTAATAAAAATGTCAAAAAAGAAAAAAGAATTCCCTATTAGATTAATCTTCCTTGTCTTCAGGTCTTTATTTTGCTGAATAAAAAAGTTTCCCATAACAGCTTTTGCTTGTATCCCAAACTAGAGAGTTTGAAGAGAGTTTAGACTTCAGAAGCCTAGTTCACGTTTTCCACAAAAAAAGTTCTTTGGTGCTATCTTGACTTTTTCTATAACTTCATTTTTTAACAGAGCATCATTTAATCTCCAATTGAATTAGGTAGATCTGTTTTTTTTAATGTCATAATGACTGGATTATGATCTGAAAGTGTTTTAAGGAATATGTCCATCTCTTTAAGCTGAGTAGCTAATTATTTTGTAGTCGAAAGCATATCAGATTCTAGAAAATGAATTATCTTTTTCTGAGTAACTTGTAAATTGGCATTTCCATACAATAGTCTCCATAATTCCATTAATTCTGAATTTTCTCTTGAATTAAAAAAGATTTAGGAAGTTTTCCTGCTTCAGTTTTTTTCACTTTATTTCCTTTTTAATCCTATAGGGGATATGCAAATCCATTCCAAACCCCAATAATAATCATTCCAACATCTTTTCCAGTAATTTCTCTTTTAAAAAGAGATCTATTTTCAAAAGGGGTGTAGATTTCCAGAATTATTGTCTTTTTCACTTGTATTTGTACTTCAACAGCCCCAGGTTGGCCATTTGATTCTTCCCAAATTTTTGTGGCTTTAAATTTGGTTTGATGCATAAAACCACTCCTCTCTTCTTTTTTCAAATGTCATTTCAAAATTTTCTCCTAATTTATTGTTTTTCAAATTTTTGCAATTTTTTAAAGCTATATATATTTCTTGTAAACACATAACATCCAACTTCTGGGTTTTTTTTTTCAAATAATGAGGAAGAAACTCATTTTAGTTTAAGAATTCAAGCCTCAAATATTCCAAGATCATAACTTTTATATGTTTTCAGGCAGCTCCACTATCAATGATGCCTGTTCCATAGGGCTCTTCTTTTCTCCCTCATCTTTTTCTTTCCCTTCAGCTCCTTCCTGTGATTCTTCTTGATCCAATGATCTCTTCTGCCAATATTTGCCAAACCTTTGCAAGAAATTGTTTGCCTTTTGAACAGTATTCAAGATAAAGTTCCTCTGTCCGTAGTATAAAAACAACACCTTCTAGGAATTCCAGATTGTTTCAACTTGTTAGCTTAAAAAAAATCATAAACTCTCCATTTTCTCAAAATGCAAACAGAACTATCCTTAAAAGTAATCATTCGTCTCTCATCAATTTGCATCTTGTTGTTATAATGTTGTTGTATATTCTCTCTCTTTAATCTGTCATCTTGTGAAAAAAACTATTGCATCATAAGGTAGACATCCCCTTTCTCTAGCTATCATCAAATCTAGACAATTAACATTTATCAATCTCTAGCTGAAAATCTCTTCTAAGAATCTCTAGGAAATCAG
Source organism: Iguana delicatissima (assembly GCA_948472985.1). Taxonomy (NCBI): domain Eukaryota; kingdom Metazoa; phylum Chordata; class Lepidosauria; order Squamata; family Iguanidae; genus Iguana; species Iguana delicatissima. The sequence continues at coordinate 434,532 of CAOKZL010001178.1, read as the reverse complement.
CCATTGGCTCAATAACTCTTGCATAAATATCTTCATTGTCTTTATTAATTATTCCTCAAATGCCTATAAATCTTTCTCTTTCTTTAAGATCCAAAAGTGTCATTGCATCTAGCTTTTGCTCTTGCTCCATGGAAAGTTTCTCAGTCAGTGGCCATTTCTGCACTGCACTCTTATAGTGTGATTATTCCATTTTCAACATCCTATGGAATCCTGGGGTTTGCAGTTGAGGGATGGGCCAGCCTAAGAGTGTAGTGCAGAGATGGCCTGTTTCTCTACCTGTTGTGTCCTATCTGCCAGTGTTGCCATTTTCTTATTCAGGTGTTTCACGTCCATCATTATCTGGTTCAAAGAGGACTTGCTATCTTGTAACTCAGTCCTTAAGTTATTTTTAATTTTCTTCTTCAGCTGTGTCATATTTAATTTCATTTGCATCATACTGGTATTTATATCTTCTTTAAATTGGTTTACAACTCCTCTCACTTTCAAAACCTCCTCTAAAATTTGTTGACTTGAATCTCCTTTTGCTGTATCCACTTCTTACTTGTTTTCCCAAGCCCTGATGTATATGAAGGGTGGGACACAAATGGAACAAACTAAATAATATAATTAACACAAATAATAAATTAAGCTAAAATCAATCTGCATAGTATCATTAGACAACAATTCCACAGGGAAGTAATAATGTGACACATCTACTACTGAGTGGAGTACAAACTACTTTTGCACTTTGCACTCCATTTGCAACAATTGAAGTAAGCTGAGGACAAAGGTGGAAAGTGGGAATCTGGGACATTGTAAAAGCTGCTCAAAAGGTGCTAGGGCAAAGGATTAATTAGGATTGTCACTGCCAAGTCAGGACAGCTACAGAGTGTATGCTACAGTATGCTATCATTTTTTCAGTAAGGATCATGAGCCAGGGCAATCTAAGATGTTTCAAAACAGTCCAGAATGGACACAGATTGTCATATTCATCCAGTATTTTTGAATTTGTCCAGCCACTACTTTCCTGAAAAGCCTGTCCACAGATAGCACATTTCAAACTGACTTAAGAACAGCATAGCCTGTAGATGTTTTTTTCTAGGAATGGATTTATCACCTCATTCAAGGCAGAAGAAAAATGGCTGCCCAATAATGCAATGACCATCTGAACAACCTGTGTAAGCAGTAAAAAGAGTTCAAACAAAATAGATAGTGCCTCCCAGCTTTTCCCTGGCCTACTCTGCAGGGCTGCTAGAGATTCAGTGCCCTGGACAGTTCAATTTACAGAGGGTATTGCCTGCTTAAAATGTCTAAGCAAGAGGAACTCTTTCTCTCTGTCTCTCTACATTTGCTTAACTGAAGTTCCTCCATTTGGAATTCTAGTCAATGTTAAAGGTTGTTCCTGTTGTTAGGCCCCTGTCCTACTTAAAATTATGCTGACATTAATTGGCAAAGCCAATGCTTGAGTTCCCAGTGCTCTCTGTAACAATATTTGTTATGCTTCACTGCTGAGTGAATTATATGTATGATTCCAGGTTCATTGTTGATTGTTAACCAGAAGCTACTTTATTATCAATCATATATCCGAATTTTAGTCCTGGGGAAGCAAATTTTTTGCACATGCATTGTATGATTTATGACATCATTGTCACCCCAAATCTATAAACACCTCTCCTTTTTACAACAAAAGGTCCTTCTCTTTGCTCATGTAAGAAGTGGTTTTGACTGCATTCCTCCTGAAAGAGGAAAGTCCCTTTGGCCAAAGTTAGGGACTTTTCCAGGCTGATTCAGAGCTCACCTGCAATCGCATAGACTACTCAGGGTAGTCCATGTGGACCTAATATTTTAGGTCTGGCCCTATGTGATTTTTGAGGGTTCAAGGAAGCCCTAACAGCTGGACACTCTTTTATGAATGACTTTACCCCCCCAAAGTAGGTAACAGTCTTACTTCTTAAAGTGGAGTATGATCAAGAATACATTTTGAGGGATACATTTTATCCTATCAACACTGTCAGGTAAGTTACTGACAATTCAAATCCAGGTTTCTTATTTTAATGATTTAACACAGCCAACTTTTTGTCTTTGCATCAGAAATATATTCATACCTTGCTACAACGGTAACTGAGTACCTGCCCGAAATTCCACATAAAGACATTGGTGATGGAGCCACCTTCACTAGATATGTTGACAATGGCAGCTTTGCTGCAGCTCATCCCTTTCTGACAACTTTCCTGGGATGCCTTCTTCAGCAAGGGCAGGAAAGCCTGGAGAAAGTGTTGGGGAAATTAAAAAAAATATTTGAATATTGAGAGACCTAGGTAATGAGACTCTCAATCAGCAGAGTATTTTAGTAATTGCACAAAACGGAAGTTGAACAGATCACCAGTCCCACTTCTTTAACTCTACTCCAAACACCTAGCTCAAAATAAACACAAAAACAGTTTGGTTAAAAATATAAAAGAGTTTACTCACAAAAATCTTGTGCATGGTCTACACAGGTTCAATTCTTGAGGAAGGTAGGAAGAAAAATAAAGCACTCGCATGCTTGCTGTAAAATGATCCCTGTTAGGAGACTCAGAGCACGCTTTCAGGACAAAATGGTGAAGACAAAAGGGAGAGTAAATGGCCAGAGAACCTTTTTCAAAAGAAAAAGGAATGCTGGAGGAAGAGGTGTTAATCAACAAACAGGAAGTTTTCTCTCTAGGCTATCTCTCTATGCTTACAATAGACATGCAAACAAACTAGCTATTCAACTAGGCATGCAAAGGTTGCCACTCCCAACACCCCTTCTCAACCGTGCATGCACCCCTGAAGTCCCATCTTGACTCGCAGGTTCTCAAAGCCGTCTCTTGGTAGAGGTTTGGTTAGGATATCAGCTACCATCTCAGTGGTTGGACAGTAGATCATCTTGATCATTCCATTCTCTGTGAGCTCTCGTACTTTGTGGTATCTTGTTCCTTTGTGCTTGCTGCGTGGTGTCATCTTCTCTGTTTGAAAAAGTTTAATACAGCCCTGGTTGACTTCCATAACTTGAATTGGTTTTTCTTCATTTATTCCAAAATCAGACAACAATTGATCAAGCCATAGTAATTCTCTACATGCTTCTGATGCTGAAATATACTCTGCTTCTGTAGAGGATAGAGCCACCACACTCTGCTTGTGGCTGCCCCATGAAATAGGTCCATCTCCATACAAAAATAGGAAACCACTGACTGAGTGATAATCTGCAGTATCACCAGCCCAATATGCATCAGTGTAGCATACTAATTTTGGATTGCTACTAGCTGGTAGCTTCAATTTAAAGTTGATAGTCCCTTTTAAGTATCTAGTCACCCTTTTTACTCCAGTCCAATCTTTCTTTGTGGGTGAGCTAACTTTCCTGCTCAGAATCCCTACAGCAGATGCAATATCAGGTCTTGTGTTGGTAGATAGGTACAAAAGTTTCCCTATTGCTGTTCTGTAGAGACTATTATCTGGTAAAGCATCACTTTCTTCAGTATTTTAAAGAAAATCTGTGGTCATGGGTGTTGCTACAGTATAGGCATCTTGGAGTCCTAAGCTTTCTAAAAGTTCAGCAATCTTTTGTTTTTGATTCAGTAGAAAAGATCCATCTTGTTCTCTTTGAATCTCCATGCCCAAATAGAATCTTGCATCTCCTCACTCTTTCAATTCCACTTCTTTGTTCAAGTGATGTACAACTTCTGAGTAGTCTTTATTTCTGTTGGTGGCTATAATCAAATCATCAACATAGGTCAGGATAAAGGTTGAATAACCTTCTTTGGTTCTGGTGTATAGACACTGATCCGCTTCTCCTTGCTTAAAGCCTAATTGTTTCAACATTGTGTCTATTTTCTCATTCCACGTTCTAGCAGCCTAAGTCCATACAAACCTTTGTTCAGCTTGCAAACCAGATGTGGTTGCTTCTTGGTCTACAAAGCCTGTAGGTTGTTGCATGTACAGTTCCTCTGTTATTTCTCCATGTAAGAAAGCAGTTTTCACATCAAGGTGTCTGACATCCATTTGTTTGGAAGCAGCTAGACTGAGAAGCAGTCTTATGGTACTGTGTTTGACAACAGGCGCAAATGTCTCATCAAAGTCTATTCCAAATTTCTGCGAGAAGCCTCGTGCAACTAACCTTGCTTTGTAGCATTCCACCTTTCCTTGTGCATCCAGATTCAGCTTGAAGACCCATCTGGATCCTATGGCTTTCTTTCCTGGTGGAAGCTCAGTAAGTGTCCATGTTCTATTCTTATGCAGTGCATCTATTTCTTCTTGTGCTGCCTTTCTCCACTTAGCTGCCTCAGTTGCAGGCATCTGTTCAATTTCTTCAAAGCTTGATGGTAACACTGATGTTGTGAGGTAGGACAAGCGTGGAGCTGGTACACCTTTGTTGGGTCGCGTTGAGCATCTGGGAACCTGGTCTGGAACCTGGTCTGTCACTGCAGCATCCTCCGGTCCAGTGCTCAGGTCAGAGCCATCTGCATCCCCTTCTCTTAGTGTACTGCTCTCTGCCTTTAGCTTGCTTTCTGCAGCAAATATCTCAGTCCTTTGTTCAGAATCAGGTTGTATAGCTGCTTGTGGTATTTCAGATGTAGGCAACATTTGCACTTCTAAGAGAGGTTCAACATTTTGCTCTTCTTCCAGTGATTCTAAGATAGTTCTCGTTCATCTGGAAAGTCTATGACAGTTCCTCTCTTATCAACTCTGCTTTGTTCATCAAAGTAAACTACATGCCTAGTAGCAACTTTATCAGTCTTTAAGTTCATTACTCTATAGCCTTTGCTTCCAGGAGCATAGCCAATTAGAACAGTCTGCTCTGCTCTTGCATCTAGTTTGTGTCGCTTCTGTTGTGGTATGTATGAATATGCAATACTTCCAAAGGTTCTAATGTGTTTCATGTCTGGTACTCTGGCATGCCATAGTTGAAATGGTGTTCGTGTGGTGCATTTTGTTGGCAATCTATTCTGGAGATACGTTGCAGTCATAAAGGCATCACCCCAAAATTTACTGGGAAGATGAGCATCTGCCAGCATGCACTTTGTCATCTCCAGGAGAGATCTCAGTTTCCTTTCAGCAATCCCATTCTGCTCAGGAGTGTAAGGAACGCTCCACCTGTGCAAAATGCCATGGTCTTCCAGGAAAGCTTGTGTGCGAGGTGAAATGTACTCACCAGCACCATCTGTCTGGATAGCTTTAGGTGTCATCTCAAACTTGTTTCTCACCATGACAACATACTTCTGTAGCATGTCTTGGGCTTGACTCTTCTCTTTCAGAAGATAAGTAACACAATACCTTGAAAGATCATCCACAAAAATTAAAGCATATCTGTTTCCACCAATTGAAGGAACATTAAATGGACCACATAAATCACTGTGAATGAGATCCAGTACCTTAGCGGTTCTCTTTTCAGTCCTTGGATGAAATGAGGGTCTGACTGACTTTTGTTCAACACAAGTTACGCACCTAGTAGCACTCTCATTGTGTTGTTGATTCACCTTGATTCCTGTAGCCAAGTTCTGGTTCTGTAGTTCAAGAACTGCCTTTGGATCGCGATGTCCAAGATGTCTGTGCCATAGGTCAAGGCTGTCCTCATTCATTCATGTTGCTCTAGCAACATTAGCTTGTTGAGCTGAAAGATGTAACTCATAGACACCATTATTCTCAAATGCTTCTGCAAAAAGGACATTATCTTTGGTAACTGTGCATTTCCCTTGTTTGAAAAGTATTTCAAATCCTTTCTTATCTAAAGCAGACACACTGAGCATGTTGCAGTGTAATTCAGGAACAAACAAGACATCACTTGCTACATTCTATGCAACTTTGCCATTAGGCAATAGACAGTTTAAAGTGCAGCTTCCTGATCCCAGGATCTGCATGGATTCACCATTTGCAGCTTGAATCTTTCCTGTTGCATCTGGATCCATTTTATCAAAATATGCATCAGAAAATGTGCTGTGATTGGTACAGCCAGAATCTATAATCCAACCATTATTTTTCTGCTTGTAGTCATTAACTGCCAGAGTCTGCCCCATTAAAAGATTATTTCCTCTGTAAGACTGTTTGCTTGGTTCACCCACTTCATGCTGCCTTTGTCTTGTAAATTTCTTAGTTGGAGAGCTACCATCGGCTGAGGGCTTTTTTGAAAGAGTACAGTTTCTTGCAATGTGACCCTTTTTGTTGCAGTTAAAGCAATTGAGCTCTGATTGGTCCCTAGGCGGAGCTTTGGGTTTGCCCTTCTTAGTGGCCAGGTAATTTGATCCACTTGGTCTCTGTGTACGATTAAAAGGGGAGGCCCCTTGGTCAATGCATTCTTCTCGTAGTTTAGACAAAGCTTCATTAAAGGTTAGCCCTTTTAAGTTTTGTAAGAGAGAGATGAAGGGATTGAACTCCGATCCCAGAGTTCCAGTCAGGAAGCAAACCTTTTGTCTATCAGAAAACTGGAATCCACAGGAATTCAACTTATCAAAAATTATAATCAGTTTGCTGATATAAGCCTCACAGCCTGCTTTAGTATGAAGGCAAAGCTGTACAAGTTCCCTCATCCAAATTGACTGAGATTTTTCAGATGAAAGACCATACAACTCTTTAAGTTTAGTTAGCATTTCATTTGCAGATTTGCAATCTCTTACATAGAGTAGCTGATTAGCCTCCAGTGCGTTACCAACCAGATACTGTGCAGTTGCATCTTTTCTCAACCATTGTTCTGCAGATTCACCACTTGGTTTTTCTTTTTCAATTGCATCCAGAACATTATAGTAATTAAAGGCTAAATTTAATTTTTGTCTCCATTCTGTATAGCTCTCATTGCTGAGTCGCACAAGTCTGGGTTTGGAAGCTAGGTCTAAATCTGCTAAATCTGCTTGCAGCATTTTTGCTTTAGTTAGCAATTCCAACAAAAAGAGAAATCAACTCCCAAAAAGGTAAAAGGTAAAAAGTCTCTAGCTAGATGTGTGTTTCCAAAAGAGGGGGGAGGGGGAAAAACAGCCACTTTCACAAGAAAGACAAAAAGCAAAAAATAACTAAAACCCGAAAAATCTGGTAACTGTTCTGTTCTGGGGCCCCATAACCTGTTGGGGAAATTTTAAAAAAAATTGAATATTGAGAGACCTTGGTAATGAGACTCTCAATCAGCAGAGTATTTTAGTAATTGCACAAAATGGAAGTTGAACAGATCACCAGTCCCACTTCTTTAACTCTACCCCAAACACACTTAATCTAGCTCAAAATAAACACAAAAACAGTTTGGTTAAAAATATAAAAGAGTTTACTCACAAAAATCTTGTGCATGGTCTACACAGGTTCAATTCTTGAGGAAGGTAGGAATAAAGCACTCACATGCTTGCTGCAAAACGATCCCTGTTAGGACACTCAGAGCACGCTTTCAGGACAAAATGGCGAAGACAAAAGGGAGAGTAAATGGCCAGAGAACCTTTTTCAAAAGAACAAGGAATGCTGGAGGAAGAGGTGTTAACCAACAAACAGAAAGTTTTCTCTCTAGGCTATCTCTCTATGCTTACAATAGACATGCAAACAAACTAGCTATTCAATTAGGCATGCAAAGGTTGCCACTCCCAACAGAAAGAAGTGTCAAGGATAGCTGAATACTCTTCAGGGAAGACTCAAAATTCAATTACTCTCCAGGGCAAGGGTGGTATTACCCTGTTTGCTGAGGGTCCCAAGAGGGACACCCAAATAACCAAACAACAATTTTGGGGAAAATTAGTTGGAGCATGCACTTAAGCTAGCAGGAGGCAGAGTAACTTTGTAGGATCTTGCAACCCTATGTATACGAGGTCAGGCTAAGTCAAGAAGCACATCAAAATATGAAATTAACTGTGATTTCATTAAATACAGGCAAACAGTGTATGCAACACACTCACACAAGTAACTACAGAAAATAAAGGTATTAGCGGTATAGAGGAGTCTGAGGGTTTTTTGGATTGGATGATATTACACTTGTCCGAAGCCCAGGGTGGATCACAGCGGAGGTCCGTAATTGCGCAGTCTCGGATGGAGACTGAGGGGAAAGCTCGGCGGACAAAGTGGCAGCAAGGCGGGATGGAAGTTCAGCACGATCCGAGAAAGGTCTCGGAACTAGGGGTTTTTATAGAGAAAATATGACTGTGGGCTAGTCTGTACTTCAGAGAGAACAATGAGGTTTGAGCACGAGACAATGTCTCCGAAAGGTCAGAATTTAGCGTGATTGAATTAAGTCTGAATCGACAATGGAATGGCCAGTATGCAGATGCAGCACGCTTGACAGTTAAGCGTCTAGCTCGTCAAGTTACCTGCCCGGGGCAGGGGGCTCTTTGTATTAGCGTGCATCTTTAATGAGGTGTTTGTCTAGGGAGGTCTCCTAAAGCAAGATCTGGCTGAGTTTGTCTTGCCTGGGTGGAGAAAGGTATGTTCAGCAATTAATGGCCATGCCTACTTCTGTGCTTGTTCAGGGGCCTCACAAACACTTGGCCAAGGGTGGCAAAATGTGGCCAAATTGTGATATCAAAACGATATCTAATATCTTCTGAAGCCAGGCCAGTTCACGGTGATAACAGTGGGAAAAGTGTGGCCAACAGTCCACTTGCAGCCCCACAAGGCCATTCTGAAACTCTCCAGTATACTTCCCCTCACTGAATTTATTGTATTGTGTTGTATTATATTTTTGGCTAAAAAGAGCTTCCTAATGTTCCCTTGAGTCATTGACATACACCCCAGCAGGGCAGAAGCCTGTTTTTAAACAGGAAGTAAAATGGAAGTTGACTTACTATCCTAGCAAAGCCTCTCCTACACTTGAAGCAGCAGCAGAAGACCTCAAAATGTGGTGAAAAAGAGGAGAAAATCACAAAAGATACAAATTAAGGGGTAGAGGCTATGGCCCTCCCAACTCCTGTGGGAAGCCAATGTAGGATCCCTGCTAACCCTCCCTGAGCCCATGGCATGTATGTCTGGCTGGTATGCATTTATTAAAAGCCTGATACATTTCCTATGGAAAGTAAAATCAGCCGTATTTAGGAATCCATTGCCTTGAAATTCAGACATAAGTCTACCTCCTCTCCAAACCTTCAGAGCTTCGCAACATGATGAGAAGTTTCTTCAAAGAAGATAGCAAAGCATGCACTCACCTGGCTCACCATCATGGGTCCAATCACATTAGTTTTGTACACCTCCAGCATGCTCTCTGGTGTCTCTGACACCAGAGTGTTTTGCTTTACAATCGCAGCGTTATTTATCAGTAGATTCAGCCCAGCTCCTTCCAACTGTCCAGTGACTCTGGCTGCAGCAGCCTTGATGCTGGATGGTTTAGAAACATCTACAGTAAAGAAGAAAATATTTTAAAGGGGATGAAACTATGTGGCAGCTTTTCAGGATCTAGCCCTACAGGCCATGTCAGTGTTCGTTCTGTGGTTCACTATAACACATACTGTATTCTTCTTGCCCGAGCAGAGAGCAAGGATTGGTTCACACAGTGCATTTAATATATGTGAAATGTACTACATACAGCAAACAAAATATCTGTAAAATGGACACGCATGTGCCTGCCAATGCAAGTGTTATGCAAATAATACCCTAGGGTGTGCCTCCTAAGAAACCATCACAGCAAATATTCCTGTTGCCGTATAATATGGGAAGCAGCCCTGAGTTTCTACAAGCCCTGAAATTTGTCACATTGGAATAGAAAAAAACTTCATAACTTCTACATGAAATATTCTCTTCACATCAGGGGTACCAGTCAAGTGGTACCATAGGGTTTTCTATAAAGCTTTTCTATCTGGATATTGAACCAGGGATCTTCCACATGCAAAGCTTGTGCTCTACCACTAAATTTCCACCCATTCTCAAAGGGACTAAAACAGAGCATCCCCCTTAGGCAGTAGGATCAAGATCCTGCACCATCAAACATAACTACAATGAGAGAGCTCAGTCAGCATAGTTACATCTGAGACGCCACACACCCCGAAAAGCAAACAAACTACCTTCTTGGCCTGGTGGTGCACCAGCAGATGCTTCAAAAGCTTACATGATATATTTTGTGCATTTTGGTTGGCAATAAAGATGTCAGTCTGTTGTGGGTTTTGGATTTTGTTGTACTTTGCTGCATAGCCAACATGGCTTACCCTGAATATGTTTCCCAACAAAAGGGGTTTCCAATGCACTACTGCTCAAAGTGCTGGGAAATGAGTCTGCAGCACATTCCTGATCACAGAACACATTGAAAACAGGCAGCTGGGTCCTGCTGCAACTTCCTTTCTTCATGCACCCCACAATTGGAAGAGCACGGTGTTACCATGCTAACTGGCCTGGCCTTTGGTGAGCCAAAGATATCATTTTTGATATCATAATTCAGCCTTACTCTGCCACCAGCCAAGTGTTTGTGAGGCCCACCGAACAAGCGCGAAGCTAGGCATGGTTGATAATTGCTCTCTCCAAACACGCCAGATATTGCCAGATCCACTTTAGGGGGAGACCTCTTGATACAAACACCTTCATTACAAATGCACAATAAAACAAAAGGACTCTCTGCCTGAGAGGGCACCCTGGCGAGCTAGGCACTTAACGGCTGAGCTAGCTGCATCTACATACCGGCCATACCATTGTCAATTCGGCATATAATTCAATCATGTAACTCCTGACCTTTCAGAGGCTTTGTGTCTGACCCAAAACTTATTGTTCTCGCCCAAGACCAGTCTAGCCTGTGGTCGTTCTTTCTCCTATAAAAATCCCCCGCTCTGAGAGCTCGTTGGAACTCTCGCCGGATCATTTGGATTTCATCTTGCCTTGCTGCTGCTCGGTTCAGCAGACTCCCCTTGGCCTCCACGCCGAGTCTCTTCCTCTTCCACAATTCCACAACTCCAGGACTGCGGAAAGGTGTTGTATTGACCATTCCCCTGAAACTCTCTATTTTCCTTTCTAGTTAGGAGTGTGCTTGTGTTTTTCTTATTTTTGTTTATTAAATCTTGTTATTATTTTGAAACCGCTTGGCTCCTCACTGACCTGAACCTGTATACATAGGACAAAAGATACTGCTGTGTTGCCCTGCCTCTCGTTAGCCAAGAGAGTGCTCCAGCTAATTTCCTCATCTTTGCTAGGTTTGTTTGTTGTTTGGGGGCCCCTCCCAGGACCCCCAATTTACAGAGTAACAACGGTAGATGTCATTTCCCAGCTCCCTGATCTGCAGCACTCAGAAAGCCCTTGGCTGGGGACATTGCCAGGCTGAAAAATTAGGTTTGGGGAGGTCATGTTCAGTCATTAATGACCAATCAGCATTGGTTTGTTTCTCTGCCATAATGTGATGTGAGCTGGGCCTGTGTCTCTATCTACATGTCTGTTTTTGTCATTCCTGTAAATTTCAGGGATCAGCCAGGCATACTGAAAGTTTTCTCTCTCCTAGTGGTCCTGTTTCAGCTACCCTGTGGTGAGTTCACACTACAACACAAAATCCAAAGGACACATAGTACTTACACCTTTATTAGGCCAGCCAAAAGGTGCAAAATGCATCATGTTAGCTTTCAAAGTTCACTGGCTTTTGCAAACATGGGCCCTTTCCGCACCTTACCTTCTTCCGGCGCTGGGGTGCGGGGATTGCGCGAGCAGCCTCTGGCAAGATGCTCTCATGTCCAGGGTCCTTCAACTCCGCATGAGCTGCCTGCTTGCACGAGAGCCCTGCCTCTTCCTTCCACAGTGCAGCCTGGGACCTTCCCAGGCTGCACTGGGGTAGCAGTGTAGCCTGGGACCTTCCCAGGTTGCTCTGGGGCAGGAAACATGACCGGTGCGGCTCCAGAGGCTCTGCACACAAGGTAAGTGCGCACAGGGCCCGGGAGCAATGTGTGATCGCACACCATTTTTGGCTTTTAGCCGAAAATGAAAAGATGCACGATCAGCGCCTGCTGGCCCCTGGAACATCACATGATTGTGAGTGTGTCATGCAGATTGCTCCTCACAGTTGCGCAACACTCCAGGTGCCCTTTCGCATGGCAAATACTGTGCAGAAAAGGCCATGGTTGAACATCACGTAGGGGATGATCTTAGAGTAACAGGTCTGCATTTCAATTGCAGTGTTGGCTTAAAAGGTTAAAAAGGAAGAGGCGAGGAGGAGAAAAAAAATGTGGCAGCACTTTTAAAACTAACTGGTATTTATTTCACCATGGATTTTTGCAGATATAAACCCACTTCTTTGGGTGTAGTGGGTTAAAAGATGGTGCTTAAATTGTTGCTGAGGCAGAGTTGATACAGATAGAATGTTTAGGCCACACTTATATGGAAATTAGGTGACTGGGAACAAAAGCAGTAAAAGAAATACAATAAAAATTCCCTTCTCCACTAACAGCAACGAAGCCCTTCATTTTTGAAGCTGGTCCTGTCTCTTTTTGGAGACAGTGATCACAGTGCCTACTTGCTCATAACATGTATGGATTACTGAAATGTATGAAATTTATGTTGAGTGATAATCTTTATTTGCCCAGCAGAATCTTAGTTTTCTTGCTTTATTGCTAGATACTACGCTTTCTGAGAGCCAGCATGGTGTAGTGGTTTGAGCATTGGAGCAGACCAGGGTTTAAATCCCCATTCAGCCATGGAAACCTACTAGGTGACCTTGGGCAAGTTTTACTCTCTCAGCCTCACAGGAGGGCAAAAGCAAACCCCCATGAACAAATTTTTCCAATAAAATCCATTGATAGGCTTTCCATAGGGTAGCCATATCTCAGAAATTACTTGATGGCACACAACAACAAACAATACTTTCTAGAGATGTCTCTGAAAGTGTTGTACTATAAATGTTCACTGTTTCCCTTGGTATAGCACTTAAAGATGACAAATAGACTGATCACTTATATATTTTCCCAAGTAGTTGTGTACTGGATTGCAGCCTTATTTTGAAAGAAAAGGAATCCCAAGAAATGGCTTGAATTTCAGCTTGCCTCTGTACCAGTTTAGGAACAGCTAATTTGTGAGGTCAGGGACATACCCAGTGAAATAATCTCTATTTGCTTGTGCTTGGCAGCCAAATTCTTCAAGTCCTGAAAGACATGAATATAAAACTTAGAATGGAATTGAAATACTGAAAGTTGGATTGTGAAAGATGGAGTAGAAAGAGAAGACAGAAGAAGGGTTACATACAGGGAAACAATATGCCTGTCACTTAGATACCAGCGACACTGGCCATTTCCCAAAAGATGAAATCTGATGACACAGGCCTAGTGCAATCAGGTGGTGTTGATGAACAGGTGCTAATCTACTCCATCTGGATTTGAAATAATACTAGGGACTACAGTGACAGACATAAATGTAGAGGAGGGGGAGTTAAGTTCCTTGACCTCCTCTATCATTAAATAAAGCCTCTCATTTGGAGTTCTTTATTTAAAGCATTGCTGGGCAACTGAGCCACAGCTGGAGACCACAACATTCAGGCAATTGAAGCCGGGTGGCGGGGGCTGCACTTTAAAATAAAATTAAAAATAATTAATTATAAAATAATTAACTTTAAGCTGGAATAAATGAGGGGAATGGAAGAACGAAGTGGGAGCAACATTTTAATGGGGGGGGGATGGAAGAAGATTTGGCAGTATTTATACCAGAGGCATATCTAGGATGGGGCAAGTGGGGCACGTGCCTTGGGCACCAATGCCAAGGGGCACAAAAAAGCCATGCCCCCCCAGCCCCATCGCTTGGGACAGCCAGCCCAGCAGCACACCCTGAAAGCAGCAGCATTCTCCGCCATTGCCACCACTGCCTTCTCCAGGGTCATTCTTGGCCTTGGACGGCAGCAGTGGCAGCAGGAGAGGTAGCCCTTCCACCCAGACCTGTCCCGCCACTGCCCTCACTGGGGTCTTCCTTGGCCTGGGATGGTAGTGGCAGCAGCGGGAGAGGCAGCTCCTCCACCAAAGCCTGGCCCACTGCCATCCTTGCCAGGGTTGTTCTTGGTCTGCGTCAGCAGACCAAGCTCCTTAAACTCCAGCTCAGAAAATTTGAGAAGATTAGCCTTGAAGGAAGATGAAATTGTGAATGTGGAATGTTGAAGATGAATGATGATTTGCTAAGAATTTGAAATGGGACACACACTCTCAGCCTCAGAAAACTCCATGATAGGTTCACCTTAGTCAGGTAACAACTTAGCCATAAGGCAGGAAACAACTTGAAGACACACAACAACAGTCATTTCGGATGGTTAGTCTGTAGAGTCAATCAGGTAAGTTAGGAGTTAGGGTAGGACGGTTAAGAATCTGTGGTTTGATTAGAGCATGGTGAGCAAATGGTTCAGTCAGCTTTGGTCAGAGTTGTTTAGCCAAATGAGTATAGTCTATGACCATGCATCTTAAGCTATTTGATATTTTTTGAGTTAAAGTTGTGAAAGAACTGTGCATTTGACAAAGGATATGATTATGTTTTGGTTACATTACAGGAAAAACTGGAACCAAATAATGGGGATCATCCATTTTGTTATAGAAAAGATGGAATTGAGATTGATGTAAATGAATTGGAATAATAGATATTGGATGTTTTGGATTGTTATAAGAAAATGCAGAAGCTGTGATGAAAGGAAATAGGTATGAGACTGGGGTGTTAGAAGAACAGATAATTGACATGTTAAATCTTTAATTTTAGCATCTTTGGAAAGCATTTCTTTTACAGCAAACTTCAGGAGTATAAGAGTCTGGAAGAACAGAGGACTGGGTTTTTTGTTTAAATAAACTGTTTACTATCAATTATTACTAATGGATAGATTTTGGAACTTTTTATTAACTTCCTGTAAGATAACTACTTAATATGGCAAGCTGTCTTTTATATTTGTATTAAAGACATAGACAGATTATAGAAAGAAGTGTGGTTTTGTCTAATGTTTTAAAAAAAAGATGGTGGAGGCTTAATTGATTTGGATTTAGTTGTAGCAGCCTGCAGACGAAAAGAAGGACATCCTTTGTAAAAGAAATACTTTCCTACTGGGGAAAATTAGAGGTAAGTAAAAGTGCCTTCCCACCTTTGCCCCAGCTGTGGGTTTCATTGCACAAGGCAAGTAAAAACTGCAATTTCAGTAGGATAATATCATCTTTGGATGGGACTTTATCACATTACTTCTTTCTTTTTTTGTTGTTCTCCTGGTGGGAGACCATTTGGAAAGTGCTTCTTGTACAAAATAGGCTATTAATAGGGTGTGTGTGCGTGTGCGTTTTATAAGAGAATCTCCTTACTCTTTCCAAAACTGTAAGTAACCCACAAAATAAGAGTCAAAATTTTGATTGTCACAAGAGGTGGCAGCCAATTAAGTTGGTACTCATACGAAGTGGCAGCACCTTGGATAATTGTACGGATGCCTCACAGCTGATAGCCAGAGGTGGGTGTTCACACAAGGTCATGCAGAAGAGATCCTCAGACACATAGGGGTCTCACAAATGTTGGAAGTGCTAGGAGAAGTGAAGGTCCCCACAAATGGTATCAGTGATGGAACAAGATAAGGTTCCCCACAATCAAGTAGCATGAAAGTTATACAAGTTTTGGGTTGCCTGCAAATGAAGAGCTGCTACGAACAGCCTTCAGACAGTATATTGTGCCAAAGAGGCCTCACCTGCAGTTATTTAAGCTTTGTATGTAATCTTCCTGAGTATACAAGAAAAACACAAGAGGAAAACTCTCAGCTGCTAACTGTAAACCTCTCAGTGCTGTTGTGAATGTGTATCAGAATATTTAATCTGAGTTAATTCCAATATAATATGAGTGATAAACTGTAAAGGAATCTCTTCTGCCTAAATGAACCCAATATCAGTGGGTAGAAAAATAAACCCAGATTCATTCTTCTACAACTGTGCAAACAAAGGTATAGCTAAAGTACACATAAAAACCACTATTCTGTACTTAAGTAACCAAAAATAAACTATCACCAACGTACCAAATCTACCCTAGAAATAAGAAATTTAAAAGATTTCTGTGACAGTTTGACTAGTCAGGACCAAGTCTGTAAATTGTGATCTGGTCCAGTCTTCTGTGCTAAACAGAAGACAAATGAATAAAAACAAGTCTCCCTCCTTAATGTGAAATGGCAAGATATATGGATGAGTCAGTCTAAATTTGTGCTTTTATAAGACCAATTTTTGTGCTTTTCTGTAAATGAACAAAATTTTAAAATTATGATAACTCTTTTATGATGAAATTATGATAACTTTTTTCCATGACTGTTAAGAGATAGAAGTATACAGTGTATTATTGATGTCTAATCGCCTGTGCTTTCTTGTTTGCTATGTAGGTGTGATTAGTTTCACACGGGGGGAAAAGTGCAAGACACATTTTTGTTCAATTTGTGCATAGTACCTCAGTAAAAAAAAAAGGCACTTGGACTCTTACTCTTACATATGCATTTGAGAATCTTCTTGTTTTAGAAGAATCTTGCCTCAAGCATCAGTGAGATGCTGGCAAACTATTTTCCAAATCCTTACCTTGAGAACAATTTCAGTAATCATAGGGAGAAAATTCTCTTGTTTAATACACACACACACCACAGACAGAGCTGACTCTACCCTGGAGCTCACCTGAACTCGTGGTCCCTCCGGGTCTCGGCAGGTGGCAAAGATTTTTTCTGGCTGGTTCCTTTTCCCAACCAATTCCTTGACCAGCTCAAAGCCGATACCTCGATTGGATCCAGTAATAAGGATACTGCGTATGTTCAGCATTGACATTTGTCCAATGTGGAGCTAAGCAATTGAGCTGTATGCCTCCAGTTCAAGCCTAGCTTTTGCAGAATCTCCGCAGCAATTCCAGGAAGAAGCTGAGTAACAGGTGGATTGTTGCCTTGAGAGGGAGAAAAAGTTAATTTGGCAAAGCTTTGTTGAGTACATTTCCCACAGAAGCCTAGCTATCATGAGCAGTTAAGTTTTTTAATCAATGATGTAAAACAAACAAAAAAGTATGTAATTTAGAAGGGTGCAACAGAGATAAATTTCACAGAACCATTGTTCATACAAGCTTTCTAGGTGCCCTTTGAACAGAGGAGGGAATTCAAACATCTGATATGCCCCTGCTGCAGCATTCTGTAAATAAGAAAGGTTAATGATTTATTAAAGAATATTTCCCCAGTCACATATCCATGAGGAGCGGAGCTGTTACCTAAAAACATGGGTGACTCAAGGGTCCACTAACAATACCAGTAGCTCCATTCAAAGGTGTAGGCCTGTGGCGGGGGGAATAACCTAACAGATCTTTGACACCAATGTTTATGGGGTCTTCTGCAGGAAGAACCAGCCAGAGAATCAAAAAGTAAACTAAAATGTGTTTTATTGAGCGAAATTCAACTACTCACACAAGATCAAAATAGTCACACATTTATGCAAGGCTAACTGAAGGTAAAGGGAGGAAAGGTTGATAGAGAGACTTCAGGGATTGGGCAATATTTACCAATCCAGAAGAATGGCAAAGAAGCAGCAATATGGCTTAGACTTATGTCTAAGGGCAGTATACAATCAGGAATCAGAGTGGCAAAGTGGCTACCAGTAAGCAAGCTAGCTAATCAAAACTGAGGCTTTTTATGCACAATTTCCATCTGGAGGGCATGGGTGCAAATGGCTCTCTGGCCAAGTAGACATGTTGCAGAATGGTCAGTGTGGTCCAGAATGAACTGATGGTTTTAGTGTTATGTGACAAAGGGACTAATGGTTGTTTAATAGCTCAGTGTTTGTGGACAGGTTTGAAGATAATGAGATAGACTGCAGGGTGAAGGGAAGAGAACTTGAGATAATCAGCCCTTCTGGTGCGAATCTCCCAGTCACTATTGTTTAAGAAAGCAATGTCATTAAGTCTAGCCTATTATCTCTGGAGTTTCCTGGTGATCTACTATGATAAATGGGTTTCCCATTATCTAAGTAACAGAGCTTAAGGAAGATAATTCTCCCTCAGGCATACAAAGGGTTAATGGACTGCTAGGGTTAGGTTACGCTGATTGGAAGTTACATGAAATAGGTCACATGAGATAGTTGCCCAGTCAAGGGGGAGAAAGGAGAGAATCTTCTTTTTATTTATTTATTATTTTCTTGTTTAACTTGCAAGTTTAAAGTAAATACTTTTCTGTAAAACCTGTTCCCTGTCCATTCCCATGCATTCCTCGGCACACTTGTGGATAGGATTCCTCTCACTCAGAAGGGGGAGGTGAGGGAAGGGAAAGGGTCTTTGAACATAGAGATTGTGAATTCCCAAGCAACATCCCACTGAGTTGCTGTAGAGTGGGCTAAATCAGTGGGTAGTGGCAGCTCAGAATTAAGAGAATTTGGGGAAAATCCCTAGCTCCTATTCAAGGCAGAAGTCAGCACTGAGGGCCCCTTTTCGCTCCACATCTCCTGACTATGACCTGGCTATGCCTGGAGGGGGTTTCTGACCTACTTTGCAATGCATGTCTTTGAGCAGCATCTTCTTCTTGTCCAGCTTGGCCACACAGTCACCTCAGGGTACATTTTATATTAATGTGTTTTGCCAATAGAAATTATATTTTGCCAATTAAACCATATCAAAAATGGGGTTGTCATGCCCAGTAACAGAGCAGATTTTTGCCAAAAAGACAACTAAGGAGTAATTTAAGAACTGTTCTTAATATTATTGAATATTGGGAATATCATGATGATAACATAGAAGTTTTGATTTTTTTTTTAATACAGAGAAAGTGTTTGACAATATTTCTTGGTATTGTTCATTTCAAGTATTTGAGAGAATGGCCTTTGGTGAAATTTTTGTCCTGGCAATAAAGACAATATATTTGACTCAAAAAGCCTAGATTTTGGTAAATGACAATGCAATGACACCGACTGAAATACAAAAGGGAACCAGACAAGGTTGCCCCTCTCACCCTTGCTGTTTATTTTGAATTTGGAGACCTTCCTGAGAGACTTTAGACAAGACAATAGAATTTGTGGAGCGAAAATTTAAAAAGAACAGTATAAACTGAAGATTTGTGTGAATGATCTTGTGATAATGATACAAAATCCATTGGACTCAATAAAAGCTCTTTTGGAAAAAAAATTAAGATGTTTGGAATATGTTCTGGGTTTAAAGAGAACTATGATAAAACAAAACGGTTAACCAAAAACATGCCTTCGGAAGATGAAAATGAGCTATCTGTTCTTTTCAATTTTGGAGTGAAAAATATAAATATATTTATATATATATATATATATATACACACACACAAATATATATATATTTATATTTATATAAAAATATATACAAAAATATAAAATATCTGAGAGTTACCATTATAAAGAAAAATACTCTATTGTTTCAAAACAACTATGAAAACCTCTGAAAATAAATTAAAATTGATTTAGAAAAATGAAGAAAATTACATCTATCTCTCATAATGTTAGAAAGAGTGTAGTTTTCTAAGAGTGTAGTTTAAATATAAGCAGAGACATTCCTAGGATATTAGCCATCTCACTCCAGGAACCTTTTTTCAAGAAAGAATGGGTTAAAAATAGGAGATAGTTGTTTTATTTATTTTGTTTCATTCTATTTATTAATTTTGAACAAGACAGCTGGGAGTTTAAATCAAGTGAAGTGCTTCTTAAAGAAGGCAAAAGTCTTAAATGGTTTGTTTATATGCAATTCAAGGACAGTGTTACTGCAGTTTAGGCCTGCCTGGCAATAGCACTAGATATCACTTTGATATCAATAATTCGGCCTTATGCTACCACCCCTCTCCACGTGTTTGTGAGGCCCCTGGACAAGCACAAAACTAGGCTCAGCACTTAACTGCAGAAATATTCCCAAACAAGCCAGGAATAGCCAGATCGCAGCTTCAGGGACCTCCCCGGCAAACACCACATTATGTACGCATGCTGTTTACAAAGGACTCCCTGCCCTGAGCAGGTAACTTGGCAAGCTAGAAGCTCAAATGCCAAGCACTGAGCATTTGCATACAGTCTACCTCTTTGTCAATTCGGACTTAACTCAATCATGCTAAATTGTGACCTTTTGGAGACATTGTCTCGCACCCAAAACTCATTGTTGTCCCCTGCAGTCACACTTCTCCCTATAAAAACCCCTGATTCCGAGACCTTCCTCAGATCGCTCCCAAGTTCCAACCGCCTTGCTGCCGCTTTGCTTGGCGAGCTTCCCCTCAGCTGCGCGTGCTGAGATACACCAAACCCCAGCATCATTCTCTATCTTCTTCCAGGCTTCAGGAACAGGTGTCATATCACCCAAACCAACTATTCCTCTGAAAATTCCGCTATCTTATTCACACTTTTATTTTCCTTAGTTATCTGTGTGTGTGTGTTGCTTACATTGTGTGCCTGTATTTAATAAAGATCATTCACTATTTTCAAACCGGTCTGCCTCTTCACTTGGCCTGACCTCGTAAACACTGGGTTACAAGATCCTGCTAAGTTACCCTGCCTCTTGTAATGCTAAAGCAGTGCTCAGAGCTAATTTTCCCCACCTATAGTAGAGCACATTTTGGTGTCCCTCCTGGGACCCCCAGTAAACAGGGTAACAACCGATTTAATCAAGTTAAGAGCAATCTAGCCATAAAGGTTGGAGAGAATGAGTTTTATTTAGAGCTGTATAAAGATAATAACAACGTGATTTAAAAAGTGTGTAAATGTGTTTTGAAACTAGAAACAGAGGATGAAGCTATTAAGGAGTTTATTATAAGATGAGCCCAAAATTTGGGGCATAATATTCAACTGGATGTATGGGAAAATGTGGTTGAAAGATATAAAATGTACTTTGTGTAATAATTTAAAAGAAAACTTGTATAAAATGATGTATAGATGGTATCCAACCCCAAATAAGCTGTTGAAATTGTCTAACAATGTTTCAAATCAATGTTGGGGATGTCAAGATAAGGAGGGCTCACTTTTTTCATATGTGCTGGATTTACAAGAAGGTGACACTTATAGGTCTATAATTTATATGTCTGTTAAAAAAAACTAATGTGACCAGAAATTTTTTGATTGGGTATTATGGACAAACAACTGTGAGTCTGACTGTTTGTTTGTTCTAAAACTAATAAAGATTTTTAAAAATGAATTCCCACTCTTCAACCAAAAACTGTCCTATGTCTTAATCAGCAAGTGTCCCAGGAGTCAGATGGTAGTTAGGCAAGAGCTGTCAGATAGTTAATCCAGTTCAGGTCAGTTACAGGTTAGCCAGCAAGATGAAGAGAGGAACAAGAGGGAAGTCGTCAGCTACTCCAGAAGTCATTACAGCAAGTTAGTAATTCAGCTAAACAAAGTAAGTAAGGAGTGAAACACAGAGTCATCAGTCATAATCAGTCCAAGGCCAAGAGCACACGAATGCCAAGAGTACTGCCAGTCACCAAGACTGGTTTCTGGCAATAAAGACACTATGGAGCTGCTGAGAGATTTACAGGCAGCTGTCTCAGGACAGCAGTAGCTTATTAAATCAGCTTTTCCTATTTAATAGACACTGGGATAGTCTCACCTTATTTCTTTGGCAATCTTCAAAGGATGGAGGTGAGTCCTTAGCATCTGCATCTGCCATTTCCTCCTAGGGAATGGGCCTCCCAACTGTCTTAACTCAGGGGTGCCTCCATTAGCTGGAGCCATAAATTCCTGGCAATATGACTGCCTCTGTGTCTGAGTCTTTCAGTGAGAGTTATGACACTATTCCCTGGCCCACAATCATCCCCCTGGGGGTGGGAGGAATCTAGGTTTATCAGCAAGAGGGCAGAGCATGAGATGCAGTTGGGACCAGGGAGCATAAAAAGATTTAGATGAGCTGGAATATTTCCTGAACAAAATGGCTGCTCCCTGAAATACTCCCCCCCCCAAACCGCCATAATTTTGTGAATTCTGCTCTTATCCTGTTGTGGCCAAGAAAGAGGCGAAAACCAGGTTTCAGGGAAAAAAATCAAAAAGCCATTTTATTACAATACCTTGCGCAAGGGCAACAGTTATTTCACAACTGTTGTGTCGATTAATTGAGGTAGCATCACTATATACCTTTTGCCTTCTATGTCAGCAATCAATCATTTACTTAGCCCGCCCATCACTGGAGAAAAAGATCTTTGGTTAACTTTCCATTACATCATTGACTGGCATACACGTGTACAGAAGAGAACAAAGGGTTAGTTTAGAAGATGATACAAAATAATGGTAGGGAGTATAGTGCCTCCCTGTAAATTCCCAGACCTTTTGCAAGGCCATTCTCTAAAATTTGAGATAAGACAGACATCTGCAATTTACTCAGAGGCACAATTCAATTCGCTTATTTTTCCTATTCAAGTGGTATTGGATTTAACCCCTTCAATCCACTTATTTTATTAGTTACATTTATATACGGCCTTTCCTCCAGTGAGTTCAAGTTGGCATATACATTTCTGCTTCTTCCTACTTGATCCTCACAACAACTCTTCTCTGCCACTAAGCCCTGGAGAAGCAATCCTTGGTATAGAGCTAATAGACACTTGGTTCTTTGAGGGACACCATCTTGACAAGTGAAGTGGGTGAGTTAAATCCAGTATTTCTTGGATTGCTTAACATCTAAACTTCCTTCCTTGTTTTCAAGATTGGCTCATTCAATCTTGGTCTGTGGAGGAGAAGGCATATTTGGGGCAAAACATTCCGAGGATCCAAAGAGCAGCGTCATTCCATCAGCTTGGTTGAGAGACCATCAATTTTGAGCTCCCTTCTCCTTGAATTGTTCACCATTCCTTCTAGTTATTACTAAAATCAGCAGCAGCAGCAGCAGCAGCAGCAGCACCACCACCACCACCACCACCACCACCACCACTTTAGGAACTAGTGCTCAAATTCTGTTACCACTGTGAACTAGCCTGGCCTTTGGTAATCTTAGATATCATTTTGATATCATAATTCGGCCCTGCTCTGCCACCAGCCAAGTGTCTGTGAGGCCACTGAACAAGCGTGAAGCTAGGCATGACTATTATCTGCTGAGTCATATTTGTTTATACCAAGGCAACGGGACCCCCAAGTCACAGGGTAACAATTCCTCCTCCTGCTTCCTCTCATCTCTTTTTATTTTGTAGTCTGTGTTTTAGATTGCAAATTTGAGGTTTAAAGTTTAAACCATGGATGGGGATTATATGACTGACCAAATAGAGACACAGAGTTGTAGAATCGTAGTTGAAAGAGGCCTCGTGGCCATCTGCTCAGTGCAGGATCTCCAGCTAAAGCATTGCAGCATATAGCTGCCCAACATCTTTTTGAAGATGTCCAGAGAAGGAGATCTCACCTTATCTGTAGGTAATTGGTTCCATTGCTGACGCAATCCAGAAATGAAAATGTTTAATTGAAACTACTCTCCTGTAATTTACAACCATTAATCCAGGTCCTCCCCTCTGGGGCAGCAGAGAACAGGCCTGCTCCTTCCTCCCTGTGACAACCCTTGAAGTATTTAAAGAACGCAATCGTGTCAGTCCTCTCTTAACCGAGCTGATCATATCCAGCTCCTTAAACATTTCCTCATATGTTTTATTCTCTATTTATCTTATTATTATTATTATTATTTATTATTATTATTGTTGTTGTTGTTGTTTCCCTTCAAAAGTGGCAAATCAGACCTTGGTTTGAAAAAAATATTTTCTTTATTATTTCTTCTTGCTAGCAAGCAGCACCGGTCGGGATCACTCCCAAAGAAACCGGCCCCAACTCTTAAATTGTTCAAGCCTTCATACATTCCAACAGACGTGTCATACAAGCGGCATAAGTTTCATTTTTCCCATATAATGAACAATGAGCTACCCTTCTCTGGCTTGCCTTGAATTGTTGCATCTAACTTGTTACATTTCTACTGCAGAAGGGAAAGCAAGATTACAATTCAGTGTTTACAGAGTTCCATTGTTTTCCTCAAGCACAGGGAAAGGCTGCATCTGCAAAGACAATTTTTCTGCCAATATATGAATAAAATGCTATGACTTTTTTGACGAACTGGTTTTTATGTTAGCATGAGCTTCCATGGACATAAACCCATTTCTCTGGATGCAATACAGAGTGATATTAAAAGCTCAGGTATAAAACATATTTATACAGTTGTAGGAGTGGGATGGAATGTAATAGAATCCAGAAAGATACAAATCATGTCCCTTGTGCTAAATTTTCATAGGGTTGGGTGAGGTGATGTTATCAGGCTGTACTCCCGCACTCCATGATATGGTTTAATTGGCATGAGGTATAAATTATACACTGCTATGGCTGCAACACCATGCTGGCAAGAGAGGACTGGCTGAACACACATGACACAAAAGTGAAGTAGCTCGCCAAGAATTGAGACCACCAGATTAGAAAGCAAGAAAAAAAGGTGTATTTTACTGCAGGGATCTCAGTGGAATGAATTTCCAAAGTCTGAGAACCCCGATCCAGGTATTAGTTCTTTTTTTATACCCTCTTGTAAACAGGTTACAGGAAATGATTACATATGACCATATATGAAGTGTTTACAGGTTATACAGACCTAGGTTACAGCTTTCAAAAATGATATATTTTGGTACCAAGGGAGTATTCCTCCAACATCAAAACTCCCTAGGTTCCCGGCACAGCTAAGCACAACCTAAGCCTCCTGATAAGATAAAGGACACATCTGCTCACCTTATTTTTCTACCTTAGCAATAGCTTCTTCAATTTAACCCTTTCATTCCCCCCTTTATGCCAAATTCCATGCAATTTGAGCATACATTACTTAAGCTTGCTTTTGGGCCATAACAGCAAAATGAGCCGCCTTCCCCTCCATAGCTTGGGAGAGAGAGGCATGTACACATTTCATAGCACAAGAAATATATACCATTATTAAGAACCCTACTACAATTAAAAGTACAATACCCAGAAACAAGGTTTTTAACCAACTAAGATCTGGGAGCCAGGAAGTTAACCAATCCCAAGGGTTGCTAATGCCACTGTCATTATTTTGTATTAACCCTTGTAACTGCTGTATTTCATCCTCTTTAGTCTTGTTCAGATCATGGAACGCAACCTTGCATCCTCCTTTGACTATGGCACAAACCTCCCCTTTTCTGGCTAACAAGTAATCCAAGGCCATCCGATGTTGTAACAATAACTGATTTAGCTCTTCAATTTCTTGTTGGAGGGCTTGTACTAATTTTCCAGTTGCATTTATAGTTTTCTCCAATCTACAAGTCAATCCTATTATGCTTCTACGATATTCTTGAGCCACAATTCCTGGATAGCATCCCAAAGTGAGGACCCCTGTGATTAGTCCTCCTGCTACTCTATTACCCTCACTCTCAGACAACTGTGGCCTCACGATGACCAGATCCTCACATTGACTTCCCAGTGGTCCCACTGAGTGCCGCTTCTTCCTAACAACCCGTTTGATCTGTCCTGGTAGGAAAACTTGGACGGGTATAGTCATATATCCTATTCCTATACACTAAGTCCCTGGGTGGTAGTTGGTGGCCCACCCATTAAAGTAGAACCATAGATGCGGGTCTCTAGCCATCAATCCAGAGCATATGCTACCTGACCCTGTATAATTAGGAGTGAACATGGGATATTCCGGGTACAGATCTCCAAAGTTGGTTTCATTTAAGTCCCCTTTGGGTTGATAGGAGTTATTATATGAGCCATACAAATAGAATCTATCATTACATGCTGAATAATTTCCCAGTTTACCATAAAATGAAGAGTATTTTATATATCCTTTCCACTTAGAATTCCAAGATCCACTATGGTGACAGCAAAAACACATTCCGGGGGAATAAGTATAAAACTTCAACCGCCTAAATCGAGTCTTGTTTATATTACTATCAACTTTGGCAAACATATTGGGATTCCCTCTCAATGCTGACTGTAGGGCTCCTACAACCACTCCCGGTTCACTAAAAAGGGAGGGCATAAAACCGAAATCTGCTACAGTCTGTGGATGTTCATAGATCAGAGTAACATTTGGTTCGTGTTGTTGGAACATGTGTGCAGCATGCCGTTTGAACCAGTTAGCCTCAACTACTCCACCCATCACGCTCCACATCCCGATCAACATTATCCACCTCATTTTCGGAGCCACTCAGGGACCCAAATCTACTTATTCCACACAAATTCCTTCTGTACATATACAAGAATACCAAAATACCAAAGAATATACACACTACTATTGTTACTAGATCACTAATATTCATTGCTTCTCTCCCTCATCCACTGTAGGGGATCTGGCCGTGTGTAGAATAGTCAGCCTCCGGAGTGACTATAGCAGGGCTCAGTCCCAATCTTCCTCCTCTGCAGTTGCTAGGTCTGACCGTACGTAGAGCTACCAGCGTCCAGCGGGTGGCAGCAGTAGGGTCTAGCCTAGAGTC
This sequence comes from Iguana delicatissima, assembly GCA_948472985.1. Taxonomy (NCBI): domain Eukaryota; kingdom Metazoa; phylum Chordata; class Lepidosauria; order Squamata; family Iguanidae; genus Iguana; species Iguana delicatissima. The sequence goes on along the minus strand of CAOKZL010001178.1, from coordinate 408,299 downwards.
TTCATTCACCTGTTGAGGATCTGACTGTGCGTAGAGTGGTCAATTCCCTGGTATGACCACGGCAGAGTCTAGTCCGAATCTTCCTCCCCCCTTTTCGTCTGGACAACTTCAGTTTCAAAGGGTTTTCTTGTGATGAAATTACAGCCCAATCAGTAAATGCCCTTTTTACCCTGGTGTAGTGTATCCAAGGTTTCAGCCCTGCTACTTTTACTGCAGTGGGGGTAACTAACAGCACTTGGTACAGCCCCCTCCATCCTGGTGATAGAGGCTCCCCTTTCCAATCTTTAACCCACACCTCATCCCCAGGTTGGAAAAAATGGGCCTTTGTGAGGAAAGGAACTCGTCTAACCTCCAAAGCATGGGCGTTAACCTTCTCTAGAGCTTTCCCTAATGCCTGCACTTCTTCTTGGAGGGTTAAGTTCCCCAGTTCTCAAATGTCCCCTCTCAATCCCTTCAGGATGGCCGGGGGTCTTCCATATAGCATCTCAAATGGAGTCAGCCCAGTCGTCTGATAGGGGTGCATCTTATTCTCAAAAGAGCTATTGGGAGTACATCCAACCATTTGAGCTTAGTTTCTTGACACAATTTTGCAAGCTGAGTCTTCAATGTTCTGTTCATCCTCTCCACCTTCCCAGAACTTTGGGGTCTATACGCACAATGTAGTTTCCAAGTAATTCCTAAGACCTCTGCTAAACTCTTAACTACTCCATGCACAAAGGCTGGGCCATTATCAGATCCGATGTGAAGGGGTAACCCGTATCTAGGTACGATGTCTCGGAGTAGAGCTCGTACTACTTCCTTCGCCTTCTCGGTTCTAGTAGGATATGCTTCAACCCACCCAGTGTGAGTGCATACCATTACCAACATATACCGATATTGTCCCGACCATGGCATCTCGGTGAAGTCCACCACTAGGGTTTCAAAGGGAGTAGATCCTTGATGTTGGGTTCCCCCTTCCAATCTTGGTCCTTGGCGCGGATTGTTCCGAGCACAGATTTGACACCGTGAAGACGCCAGCATGGTGTACTGACTCATTCCATCTATAAACACATCCTTTGCTAACAACTGGGCCAACGCTGTCTTTCCCAGATGCGTGGCTTCATGTGCCTTCTGAACGACTGGCCATCCCATAGATTGGGGTATGTACCGTCTTCCATCTGGCAGGACCCACCAACCATCTTTGTCGCTTATAGCTTTCAGGTCCTTTTCAGCCCTCTCGTTCTCCTGCTGGGTGTATCTAGGGGTCTGGTTACTCAAGGAGATTTGGAAAAGTGGTGTTACCAATTCTCTGGACAGGTTCTCTTTCCCACTCTCTAGTTCGCTCTCGGCGGTCTCCTTTGCAGCAGCATTTGCTTTCTGGTTTCCTCGAACCACTGGATCCTGCCCTCTCTGGTGTCCTTTACAGTGCATCACAGCAACTTTACTAGGGGCCCACACTGCCTCTAATAGATGCTCTATTTCTTTTCCATATTTGATCTCTTGTCCCGAAGAACTGATCAGTCCTTTTTCTTTGTACAGTGCTCCATGCGCGTGTAGGGTAGTGAAGGCATACTTTGAATCTGTGTATATGTTTACAGTAAGTCCTTCGGCCAGCTCCAAAGCTCTGGTCAAAGCAATAAGTTCCGCCTTCTGGGCCGAAGTACCAACAGGCAGCGCTTTGGCTTCTATTATTTTATCTGCCGTGACCACTGCATAGCCAGCCTTCCGCTTCCCTTCTCGCACAAAGCTGCTTCCATCTATATAGTAAGTGACATCAGGATGGGGCCATGGGGTATCCCGCAAGTCTGGTCTACTTGAGTACACTTCATCCATGGTTTGAAGGCAATTGTGATGTATATTTCCAGATTCTGCCGGGAGCAGTGTTGCAGGGTTCAAGGTGGTGCACAGTTCCAACTTCACTCTAGGGTTTTCATACAACATTCCCTGATACTTGGACATTCGGCTATTCGTGAACCAATAGTTGCCTTTGTACTCCATGAGGGCCAATACAGAATGTGGAACCTTTACCATCAAATTCTGGCCTAAGGTTAGCTTATCTGCTTCTTTTACCAACAAGGCTGTTGCTGCTATAGCTCTGAGGCACCCAGGTCATCCTCTAGCGACTGGATCTAATTGCTTAGAGAGATATGCCACTGGGCGATGCCAGGATCCCAACATCTGTGTCAGTACTCCCACTGCTATTCCATCCTTCTCATCAACATATAAGGTGAACATCTTTGTTACATCTGGCAGACCCAGCGCCGGAGCTTCCATCAGCGCCTTCTTTATCTGCTCCCAGGCGTTCGTCTGTTCTTTTCCCCACACAAATTCAGACTTCTCCGGACCTTTGGTAGCTTCATATAATGGTTTGCTCATTACTGCAAAATTAGGAATCCAGATTCTGCAAAACCCAGCTGCACCTAAGAATTCTCGCACCATCTTCCGATTCCGGGGCTCAGGCAGAGCACACACAGCCTCTTTCCTTTCTCGGCCTAGCGCTAGTTTCCCTTTAGTCGCTTGGAATCCCAGATATCGCACTTCTGTCTGGCACAACTGGGCTTTCTTCTTAGATACTTTGTAGCCTGCTTCCCACAAAAGCTGGAGTAACTCCATTGTGGCTTCTTTACACTCCTCCTCACTGGTGGCTGCCAACAGTAGATCATCCACATATTGCAGCAAAACTCGTCTCTCAGGTTCAGATCGGAATCTTCTCAAGTCTTATAGAATCATAGAATCATAGAAATGTAGAGTTGGAAGAGACCGCAAGGGCCATCCAGTCCAACCCCCTGCCATGCAGGAAAACCCTCAAAGCACTCCCGACAAGTGGCCATCCAGCCTCCGCTTAAAAACCTCCAAAGAAGGAGATTCCACCACACTCTGTGGCAGCACGTTCCACTGTCGGACAGCCCTGACTGTCAGGAAATTCCTCCTGAGGTTCAGGCGGAATCTCCCCTCCTGCAGCTTGCATCCATTGCTCCTTGTCCTGGTCTCAAGAGCAGGAGAAAACAAGCCCACTCCCTCCTCGACATGACACCCCTTCAAATATTTAAACATGGCTATCATGTCCCCTCTCCACCTTCTCTTCTGCAGACTAAACATACCCAGCTCTCTAAGTCTGTCCTCATAGGGCATGGCTTCCAGGCTCCTCACCATTTTGGTTGCCCTCCTCTGGACCTGCTCCAGCTTATCCATATCCTTCTTGAATTGGGGTGCCCAGAACTGGACACAGTATTCAAGATGAGGTCTAACCAATGCAGAATAAAATGGTACCAATACCTCCCTCGATCTAGACACCATACTCCTATTGATGCAACCAAGAATTGCGTTGGCCTTCTTGGCTGCCGCATCACACTGCTGACTCATGTTCAGCTTGTGGTCTATGAAGACTCCTAAATCCCTTTCACACGTACTGTTAGCCAGCCACGTATCCCCCATCCTATATTTCTGCATACCATTTTTTCTGCCTAAGTGTAGGACCTTACATTTCTCTCTGTTGAAATTCATTTTGTTAGCCTTGGCCCAGCTCTCCAATCTGTCCAGGTCCTTTTGAATGTTGATCCTGTCATCAGGCGTATTAGCAACCCCTCCCAATTTGGTGTCATCTGCAAATTTGATCAGCGTGCCCTCTATTCCTTCATCCAAGTCATTAATGAAGATATTGAACAGCACCAGGCCCAGGACAGAACCCTGTGGCACCCCGCTAGTCACTTCTCTCCAGGATGAGAATCTTGACTCAATGATGTCCCAAAAATCGTTGGTGAGTTCTTCCACCCCTGAGGCAAGCGGCTCCACGTGAACTGGGTCTTCTGGCCTGTAATGCTGTCTTCCACCTGGAAGGCAAATATTTCCTGGCTTTGAGGGGCCACTCGAATACAGAAGAAGGTATCCTTGAGATCCAGAACAGTGAAGTGAGTAGCTGCAGATGGAACTAGTCCCATCAGAACATATGGGTTTGGTACCACTGGGTGTAGGGTTACTGTAGCTTCATTTACCATCCTTAAATCTTGTACTGGACGATATTCCTTCATCCCAGGTTTCAATACTGGGAGTAATGGAGTATTCCAAGGAGAGCAGCATTCCCGAATTATATTGTATTTCTTCAGCCGTTCCAAATGCTTCTGGATCCCTTCCAGGGCTTCTCTGGGCAAATCATACTGCCTTACATGAATGGGCACAGTGTTTGGCTTTAATTCTACCACTATGGGGGCCACAAACCGGGCTAACCCAGGTGGGTTGTCTTCAGCCCACACGCCTGGGGGTCCAAATATAGTGGGTTGCTCTTAACAAACCATGATCTGGTATCTTCGCCACTCCTCCTCCATTGGATAAGTCACTGAGATACTCTTTGGTCCTCTGAAATTTATTTCCATCACCCCATCTTCTTCAATAGAAATTTGAGCTCTCAATTTAGCCAACAAATCTCGACCCAATAAGGGCACAGGGCAATTTGGCAAATACAAAAACTGGTGAGTGACTTGATGTTTTCCTAGATCCACAATCCTTTTTTCTAAAAGAGGGTATTTCTCCAATTTCCCCGTAGCCCCCACAATTCTTATGGCATTCTCAGTTTTTGGGGCTATTGCAGAATTTAGTACTGAATGGGTGGCTCCCGTATCTACCATCATAGGGATGGCTCGGCCCCCAATTTGTGCTGTGACCATAGGCTCCCCGGGGCCGAGAGCAAGGGGGCCCGGTCTGTCCTAATCGTAATGTTCCATTTCAACCAGTCCAATGAAGTCCTCAAACCCTTCATCCATCTCTTGCTCATATCTTCCGTCCACTACTCTTCCTCTTCCTCTTCCCTGATTTGCTCCTCTTCCTCTTCCTCGATCCACTCTATTCGCCATCCTTCTCTGTCTGGGGCATTCATTCTTCCAATGCCCAACCTGTCAGCAGAGAGCACACTCATTGCGTCTCAATGGAGGTCCACTTCCTTTTCCAATTTTCCGCCCCCCTTCCTTTGCCGCCAAAGCTGCAGCCAATAATTCCGCTTTCTTATGTATCCGCCTGTCCTTCTCCCGTTTCTCCTCTTGATCTCTATTCACATATACTCTCTGGGCAATTTCCAACAATTGGCTCAAATTCATACCTGCAAATCCCTCCTGTTTCTGGAGTTTCTTCCTTATGTCTGGATAACTTTGGGTCACGAAGGCCAAATTCACCATCTGTTGGTTGCCTGGGTCTTCTGGGTTCACAGGAGTACACTGTCTATAAGCATCAAGTAATCGCTCCAAATATGCTCCTGGGGGTTCAGTGGGTCCCTGAAGTATCTCTGATACCTTGGACATATTAACAGGTCTCTTCATTCCTTCTCTCATAGCTTCCACTAGTAGTCAGTGAGCATAGTCAACTGTGCTGGAAGGTTCGGGTCCCATCCTGGGTCCGCCAAGGGGACCCTGCCTCTCATCCACTGCTCAGGGTTCGCCTCTCCAAGAGGTGCCCTGTTTCTGGCTATCCGTTCTGCATGCTGAATTATTCTCCTCCGCTCTTCAGTAGTGAACAAAGTCAGGAGCAACTGCTGACAATCTTGCCAATTGGGGACGTGTGAGGCCATAATACTGGAGCAAAGTTCAATTACTTCTTGTGGCTTATCTGTGTAAGTAGCATAATGGATCTTCCAATTAAGGAGGTCAGACGTGGTGAAGGGAGTATATTGGTAACTCTGGACTCGCCGATAACCGTTCTCTTGGGTGGGATCTATCACCAATTGACTGACTTGTCGCAATGGTTCAATCACATCTCCACTTTCCCCATCTGAATCATCTGCTTCTTCTACTTCCTTCTGGGGTTTCGTCTGTTTACTCTTGACCTGTTTACTCTTGGGTTTATCTTTTAGTCCAGTCTGTTCGGGTTTGGGTCTGAGTGTCATCTTGTTCTGGACAGCCAAACTGGAACCCGGCAACTCCTCTGTCATAACCTCCTCATGGGCAACTGGGCCCAAATCCGCCAGTCCCCCGGCCACAGCTCCATCTTGTTGTGAGGCTGTCTGAGGTGCTGGTGGCAGCGGAGCAGGCTGTGGTACTACCAAAGCCAGTGGTAGCGGGCTGGCTGCATCACCACATACGGTGGAGGGGGGGCAGTGGGCTCTTCTGGAGCAGAATCTGGCAAAATCTGTGCTTTTCCAAGTTTTCGTCTGGTCCTGTCCTGCCTCACTATCATGGCCTTACAAATTTGTTCCTGACACTTCTGCAACCAAGGAGGGTTCTCTGTAACCACTGTGTCCCATGAATCTATGTATGGATACTGATCAGGATGGCCAGGCTCACCCACCGATACTGAATACACTGCCTTGATTTGAGCGGGTTCTAAGCTCCCTTCCGGAGGCCACCCCACCTTGAAAGAAGGCCACTCCACCTCACATAAATTCCGTAAACACCCTGGCGTCATCGGAGAGTCCCCATAGTCCCCACTGAAACCTTTCTTGAAATTCTTTAACATACAACCCAAAGGGGTCTGCCGGCTCTGCCCCCCACACATTTCCTCCCAACGTGGACAAGACACACTAGGAGAAAGAGATTCGGCGCGTGAGTAGGGGGTCTCACATGCCAACACAAAGGGGGATAGACATCACTCTCTCTGTGCCGACCCATGCACCCGGACTCTCAACGGTATGCAATGGGAACTGTGGCACCTTGCACCCCTCCTTTCACACCACATTCACGCCAACAAACTACCTCCCACCTCTTTTTCCACCTCCAAAAAGCCTTGCGGTTTCACCCACAACAGTGGGGTATTAAGGCAAGACTAAGGGGTTGATCAGGCCCCTCTTCTCCCTGATGTTGCAGGGAGGGCACTCACCAACAGCCGTGGGAGGGTTCTGCTTTCTGCTCCGCCTTTGGGTCCCTTGGCGGGAACGCCACCACCAGAGCCGCCGCCTCACTCCGAGTCGATCCTTCCGACAAAAGTAAGTCAGGGGCGCCCTGGGTCGCGTCGGGAAGAGGCGACGGCCCCGACGCCCTGGCGTCCGCCAAAGTGGGCAAAACGCCCTCAGATCCCGGACGAGCCCTCACAAAATGAAGTAGCTCGCCAAGAATTGAGACCACCAGTTTAGAAAGCAAGAAAAAAAGGTGTATTTTACTGCAGGGATCTCAGTGGAATGAATTTCCAAAGTCTGAGAACCCCGATCCAGGTATTAGTTCTCTTTTTATACCCTCTTGTAAACAGGTTACAGGAAATGATTACATATGACCATATATGAAGTGTTTACAGGTTATACAGACCTAGGTTACAGCTTTCAAAAATGATATATTTTGGTACCAAGGGAGTATTTCTCCAACATCAAAACTCCCTAGGTTCCCGGCACAGCTAAGCACATACCTAAGCCTCCTGATAAGATAAAGGACGCATCTGCTCACCTTATTTTTCTCTATTTTTCTACCTTAGCAATAGCTTCTTCAATTTAACCCTTTCAAAAGTAGGTTAGATGGGACCTCAAGGCAGAGAAGCTCCAGTGACAATGGATTTGCCAATGCCCCACAATGACTCAATCTTTAGAAACAATAGCGCCCAAGACTGCCTCCACAGAGTGATTGTCTTCTTCCTCTGTCCACTGAAACTCCCCTTTTGTCCCCTCACCCATCCCACTAGCTATCACAATTCCCATCAGTCCTTTGTCACCTAATGCTAAGGCCATTAGCTCGTTCTAGACCCCACTGCCTATTCTGCTGAAGAACCATTAACACCTTTCCCCTCAGCGTGGAAAAAGAATATTAAAACCCTGTAAATGATGCTGTTGAAACACAATTGCGCCAAATATGTGATAGAGAGCATCAACAATCAACTACCCTCATGATTCTCAACTACCCTCATGATGCCTGGAGCAGATTTCAAATGGAATAACACAGCGCAAAGGAGCAGTGTGATAAGGCTCCTAGTTCCACTCTCCCCTTCCCATGTACCCCATTTGCCCTCAGCTTACTTCAGTTGCTGCAAACTGAGTTCAGAGTGCAAAAATAGTTTGTACTCAACTGTAGTATAAAGTGTGTACTTCTCGTCAAACAAAAAGTGACAGGTGCCCAGTCCCTTTTTCCTTCTTAGTCCCACTTCCTTGTTTTTGGGGTGTCCTTCCATTTTTGGGGTATCGTGCTAGTTTTGTTTCCCTGATTTTGGGGTACCCACATTTTTGGGGTACCCATTTTGGGGTACACTTTTAACCCGGTCTCTGATTTTGGGGTGCCCCCTATTGTACTGAAATATGAAATCATACCCTAAATGGCTCCCCAAATTTTCCAAGGGTCACCCCAAAATCAGAGAGACCAGACTAAAAATGTACCTCCAAAAGGGGTTATCCCAAAATCAGAGAGGCCAAGTTAAAAGTGTACCCCAAAATAGGGTACCCTAAAAGCAGAGAGACAAAACTAAAACCATACCCCAAAAATGGAAAGACATCTCAAAAACAAGGAGGCAGGACTAAGAAGGAAACAGAGGCGGGGCACCCGTCACTTTTTGTTTGAAGAGAAGTACACCCCTTATATTACTCTCAGCTCAGCAAGAGGGAAAGTAGAACAGGGAATTGTCTCTTTTCTTTCCAAGTAATGAGATCATTGAACTTTCCATTAGAAAAGTTCAAAATTAGCCAGCCTATTAAAAAGGCATCTTGAGGGGATGTCCAGTCAGGTACCTTATTGTAAATTTTTTTCTGGTATGTATTCCATATTTTAATCAAGGATTTTCTAATAAAATGATCACAGAAGTCTCTATTCACTCCAGTCTTATTATACAACAAATATGCATGTCAACTGAATTTTAAATTATTCTTCTAATTGTAGAAGTCTTGTATTTTCCAATTTTATCCAGTCTAGACAGGCCATGTGACAATATCATTTGAAATCCAGAAGGCCCAATCCACTTCTTTCCTTTCTTTCAAGAATCATTTTCCATTTTATCCTGGGCTTTTTGCCAGCCCAGATAAATTTTGAAATTTCATTTATATTAAAAAGAACTTTCAGTGGGCCTAAGATTTAAAGATGACATGTACAAAAAAGAGAAAAGTGAGGAAATCACCAAAAAGGAATACAAACAAATAGCCAGCAGGTACAGCAAGTTCAGAAAAGCTAAAGCACACAATGAACATAGGCTTGCTAGAGGGGTTAAAAACAATAGGAAGGACTTGGTCATGTCCATAGCAAAAGGAGGAACAAGCAAATGTTAGGGCCTCTGTGTGGAGAAGATGATGAAATGCTAGCAGGGGACAGAAAAAAGGCAGAACTACTGAACATCTTCTTTGTCTCTGTCTTCTCCCAAAAGCAAACAATGATCTACCTGGAGAAAATGAAACAGATGATGTAGTAGGGGAAATGCAGAACAGCGGAGGTAAAGAGGTAGTAGTGGAATACCTGGCTACTCTAAATGATCACTGGGGCCAGAGGAGCTACATGCAAGGGTATTAACACAAACTGGCAGAAGTAATCTCAGAACCCCTAGCAAAATTCTTTGAGAATACCTGGAGAATGGGAGAAGTCCCACGAGACTAGAAGAGGGCAAATATTGTCCCCATCTTCAAAAAGGGGGAAAGAGGACCCAAACAATTACCCCCCAGTCAGCCTGATATCAATGCCAGGAAAGTACTCAGAAAGGAATGCTGTGGTCAACATGGGTTTCTCAAAAACAAATCATGCCAAACTAACCTGATCTCTTTTTTTTTTGATAGAGTCACTAGCCTGGCTGACGAAGGGAATGCTATGGACATAGCGTATCTTGACTTCAGTAAGACCTTTGACAAAGTTCCCCATGATATTCTCCAAAAAAGCTAGTAAAATGTGGGCTAATGTTAGGTGGATTTGTATCTGGTTGACTGACCAAACCTAAAAGGTGCTCACCAATGGCTCATCTTCATCCTGGAGAGAAGTGACTAGTGGGGTACCACAGGTTCTGTCCTAGGCCCAGTGCTATACTATACTTGGGCAGAAAGAAATGACATGCACAGATAGAAGATGGGTGATACCTGACTTGAACAGAGTACATATGAAAAAGATCTAGGAGTCGTAGTAGACCACAAGCTGAACATGAGCCAACAGTGTGATGCAGCAGCTAAAAAAAGCCAATGTGATTCTGCGCTGCATCAATAGGAATATAATGTCTAGGTCAAAGCAAGTGATGGTGCCATTCTGTTCTTCTTTGGTCAGATCCCACCCATAATACTGTGTCTAGTTTGGGGCACCACAGTTCATATTGACAAGCTAGAACATGTCCAGAGGAGGGCAACTAAAATGGTAGAAGGCCTGGAAACAATGCTCAAATATGAGGAGAGGCTTATGGAGTTGGATTTGTTTAGCCTGAAGAAGAGAACAGGCAACATGATAGCTATGTTTAAATATCAGAAGGGATGTCATATGGAGGATGAAGCAAGTCTATTTTCTGTTGCTCCAGAGACTAGGACACAGAGCAATGGCTTCAAACTTCAGGACAGAAGATTCCATCTAAACATTAGGAAGAACTTCCTGGCAGTAAGAGCAGTTTGACATTGGAATGCTCTGCATTCGAGTGTGGTGGAGTTTCCTTCTTTGTTGGTTTTTAAACAAAGAGTGGATGGCCATCTTTTGGGAATGCTATTTCCCCCATAAATTTTTATTTTTAATTACAAACACTAAAATGGAACAAAAGAAAACAGATAAAGAAAAGCATACATAAAAAGACAAAATAACAATTCACAATACAAAATACTACATAATAATGCATAATAATAAATTATAAAACTAAACTGAAAATTACTAACAAAAAAAACAAACTACAAATATCAAACTAAACTAATGAACAACAAACTATACAAAACTTAAAATTGGTTCCCGCCCCTGCTGCAAACAACTTGTAGTAATTCAGCAGCAAATACTAATCCAATAAGTCACAAATTATAATTAAGTGTAATATTTGTTGCCTTCAATTATTTCTATAATAAACCTTAATGAACTACTAAATTAATCTAAACTTGTATTCATAAATGGATTGTTAATATTAATATTAATGCTATCTTAATTGGTAAATACGCTTTATCTCAAAACTTAATTATTACTTAATTGGTTATTACACATCAAAATTAATAATTTGTAAGTATCAATGTTACCCTGTGACTTGGGGGTCCTGTGAGGGATACCCAGATAACCAAAACAAATACAACAAGATGGGGAAATTAGCTGGAGTACTCTCTTGGCTAGCTAGAGGCAGAGTAACTTAGCGGGGATCTTTTACCCAATGTATACAGCATCAGGTCAGTGAGCAGTCAAAACCGTTCAAACTAATAACAATATTTATTAAACAAGTATTAAGAAAACACAGCCTCACTAATAAATAGGAAGTGGAAAAGAGAATTTGGGGAATGGGTGAGACGTTACCTTTTCTCGCAGTCCTGGAGAAACCAATTGGAAAGAAGGAGACTCAGCACAGCATCCGAGGGGAACTCGCTGAACAGAGCGGCAGCAAGGCAGAATGGAGGTCTGGAGCGATCCAGCGAAAAATCCGAGGGGCTCTCAGAACTGGGGCATTTTATAGGAGAAGGAATGACCGTGGGCTAGTCTGGTCTTGGGTGAAGACAATGAGTTTTGGACTGGAGACAATATCTCTGAAAGGTCAGAATTTACATGATTGAGTTATGGTCCGAATTGACTGTAGTATGGCCAGTATGTAGATGCGGCTAACTTGGCAGTTTAAGCACTCAGTTCACCAGGGTGCCCTCTCGGGGCAGAGGTCTCTTTGTTTTAATACGCATCTATAATGAAGGTGTTTGTTTCGGGAGGTCCCCTAAAGCAGGTCTGGCAGTTTCTGGCTTGCTTTGGTGTAAACAACTGTGAATAGCCATGCCTAGCTTCGCACCTGTTCGGTGGCCTCACAAACACTTGGCTGACGGCAGAGCAAGGCCGAATTATGTTATCAAAATATGTAGTTACCAAAGGCCAGGCCAGTTCACGGTGGTAACATCAAGATAAAATACTGATAACATTCATAGTAAAATAGTTCCATTTCAAAGTTATTCATAATATATATATACACACAAAAACACACACACATATGTATATATGTGTATGTGTATATAAAAATATTAGTATGGCAGCAAGTTAATGTTACCCATTATTTTCATAGTACAATTCACATGATAACAAAATAATAATAATAACAATAAGCTGCAGGTTCAGAACCCCAAAATCATTAATCACCTTATTTTCTCTTAAATAATCAATTAAAAAATTCCATTGCATGATAAAATCTTCTTTACTAGAACCGTTTAGTCTAGCTGTAAGTTAGTTCATTTCCACTTTTGTCGTCAATCTGTTAAACCATTCGGTCATGGATGGAATTTCTGTTTTCTTTCAATTCTTTGCATAAACTAGTCTTGCTGCCAGGAGCATATATTGAGGAAATTTCTGCTGTTCCTTGCTAACACTGGTGTCTTCTTAAAAAATTCCAACCAAAAATAATTCAGCAGTTACTAATTTGACATTTCAAATTTTTTTGGATCATATTCTGTATTGACCTTCAAAAGTGTTTGGCCTTATCATGTCCACCACATAAGGATCCAATACGGCTTTGATACTTCCTACAACTATTGCTCATCTCTCTATGTATCTTTGAGAGTCTTTCCAGAGTAAGATACCGGCATAACATCCTTCTATAACAATGTTCTCGCAAATCATAGCTAAGTGTATTTTTAATTTCTTTTAACCATTATCTTTCCCATTGATTTATAGATACAGTATATCCAAAATTCTTTGCCCTGTTACGTTGGGAATGCTTTGACGGCATATTCCTGCAGGGCAGAGGGTTGGACTCAGTGCCCCCGTGGTCTTTTCCAACCCTGCGATTCTATGACGAGGAAGAAGAGCCCGCAAGCCAGTGGAGGCTGCAGCAGTTTGCTTTTTGCCTGAATCTATAGGAAATGGCAGGATGCTGCCCCTCCCAGCTGCAGGTTTTGGTTTTAGTATGGCATTTCTTTTTTCCTGTTTTTTATGTTGTTGTCTTGCTTTGTGTAGTATGTTGTTTTATAATAATAATAATAATAACAACAACTAGATTTTGTAAAAAAGAACCCAAGTTGTTGGTATAGAATGGCAACCTTGGGCTACCATTCAAAATGCAGGAGCGCCGCTCTTCACAGAGGTGTCCGAAAGACAAAGACGCGGGACGGGCGTTAAAACGAAGCAACATGTTGGGCGCTCCTGAGAGAAACTGATATTTGAACTCCACATTTGATGTAGATTCCCTCCCGCGCTCCTATGCAAAGTGCCGTTCCGCATGCGGCCACCAGGGGTCGCCGTGGCCGGGCAAGTGGAGGCTGGAGGGGAGGGAGGGGCCGTCTTATACTGAGGTCAGAGGAGCCGCCTGGGGTCAGTTCCGCGTAGCTGGCCGCGGGCGCCGCGGGCGGGAAGGCATGGCCGCGCTTGCCGCGGCGGGGGTGCGCAGCGTCCTGATCACCGGAGCCAATCGCGGGATCGGCCTAGAGCTCGTTCGGCAGCTCGTGGGGGAACCCGATCCGCCGCAGTGGATCTTCGCTTGCACTCGGGAGCCGGACGGCGCGCGTGCGCAGGTGCGAATATCACCCCGAACGTCTGAATGTGTAACGCGCAGCAACTCCTAGGACAATTGAGAGGGGGGTGGGTGGGATGACACGGAAGAAATGTTCAGGAGTCTCTCCTTGTATTCCTTAGCTTACGTTTCTTTGCGAGGAAGTCAAAGCCCCATTCTCAGTGAGAGGGTAAGCTTACTCGCGAGCAAGCGTGTACAGTGTTTATAGTCTCGTACTGCGGGAGAGGGGCGCCTTTTGCATTCCTCGGGGCTTACGGACTGTAAACGGGGAGTAGAGATGGGGACTAACTCGTTAACAGCAATTGTTCAGTAGATTTGGACATTTTGTAGGAAAAATGGGCAATTAAATTAAAACTTCAACATGAACTTAATTCCAGAACTAAGTTGTTAATTAAATTGTTAACTAAAGGAGAGACAGTACTAAACAGCCATACATTTTACATTCCCCGGTTGGTTCTTTGTCCGAAGTCTAGTTTTCTTGGATGTTTTGTACAACTGCTGTCTGCATTTTTGTTAGTACCTCAGAGTCTGAGAATTACAAGGTTTGGGTCAGAAGAACCAAAGCTCTTATTCAGAACTAGTTCTAGTGGAAAGAACTGTATTAAGTGATTTGGAGATTAGCAAAATCTTCTCCTTGCATCTAACCTTTCCTAAAAATAATGAAGGATCCCTCTTATTTGAACCAAACATCTCTCAATAGCTATAAAATATATGCATCTGTTTCCTTCTCTCATAAGGTCAAACGAGAGATGAGAGGGGATGAAATTATAAGTCCTTTTCAGTTTTATTCTGGTAGGGCATTTACCTTTTGTTTACAATATAAGCCTTGATAGTCAAGGTTCTTTCCTTCTAATGTAATTGAATTTTTTTTTTGAGAGTTTATTAACAATTCACTAGTTTCATTAACTCTTTTCTGCTAACTTTCCTAACTTTGCTGGGCAGGAAGGACTAAACAGCCCCAAGCTCCAGAATCCCAGTCTAGAAATCTGGCAGCTTTTCTTTTTGGCACTCACCATTTCTAATGGGTGTTCAATAAGGTCTTTCTCACCTACTCCCACTCCCAAACCCCAGTTTATCCTGTAAACTAAAAATTATGTGACCTTCCAGATGTTGTTGGACCACAATGCCTAGCAGCCCTAGGCTGTATAGCCAGTGATGAGGAATGCTGGAAGATGCAGTCCCACACTGTCTGGATGGATGCATGATTCCTGACCTTCCTCTAACCCTCTTACTATTTCTCTTTTATATTTATTTTTATTAAAATAAAAAAAGGTGGGGAACGGAGAAAAGGTAACATTATTTTTAATACAACACGTTAAGTCATATCATTTACATCAAAAACAGATGAGTAAATGTCTAATACAAGAATTTATTCAGAACTGATATAGAAAAGAGGCCATGATCTTAAATATAGCTTGATATGTCTTGAATATATCTTACTTTATTGAAAAAATATCTTAAATATGTCAACTATATAATATAATTTCCACAGTAAATTCTACAGTATAAATTAAGATGGTAAACTTAAACTTCCTTTCCTTCCATGTTGGTTATTTGATATAAATGTGTCCGTTTACTTAACTAAGCACTTCTACACTCAAGAATACCTTAATTACGACTATTCCTGACCTTAACAAAGATATCTTAACTTGTCCTTATTAATATTTAATTGGTAAATCAGAGTATTAAAACATTATGCCTTCAAAAATTCACAAGAAGTATACAAGAGTATTCCTTTTTCTACCCCTCTTTAGACTCATTTAAGTTGTTGAGAAGGTGATATTAACTAGTCTCTCCATTATAGGGGCCTATTCTTTTTGAATTTCTGTTTCTGCTCTTCCTTTGATTCTGTGCATTAAAATGTTCGTGTTCTTCATTTCAAGACCATGAAGCCATTCCTCCAACTCTGGGGTGTCTTTTTCTTCTAGGTTTTCACAAAAACTATTCTGACAGCCATCACTGCATAAAATAGGGTTCTCCAGTATATTCTGGAAAAGATTGAATCAAGTTCATGAGTCATGTTCAAAAATATAGTTTCAGTGACATAGACAATTTCTGTTGAAAAGTTTCTTGGAGCCTGTTATGAACTTGCAACCAGTAAGCTTTTGGGAAAAAACTTACTGGTTGGAAAATGATTCCAGATCCTTCTCGACATTTCCAACATAGGCCAGCATTGGCTTTATAGATTTTGGTTAATTTCACTGGAGTTAGGTACCAACGATGAAACATCTCTTGCAGATTTTGTGTGGCAGAGAATTTCTGGGTTCTTTTCCAGCTCTGCTCCCAATGCTTAAGTAAAATCATTTCACCAAAATTCTGTGACCATTTGACCATCAAATCTTTTATAATGTCTGCTTCTCGTTCCCAAATGAGCAAGATTTTATATATTTTTGACATCATATGGTTTGGATGATTGAAAAAGAGTTTTTCTAAGTCCTTTTCTTTCTTGGTCTTGAAGTCTTCTAGATTTAGGTCCATCTTGAACCTCTCACTTAATTGCCTGTAAGGAAACCAGTTGCACTTTATTCCCCTCTGTTTCCAACTCTTCTCTTGTTTTTAATCTAATTTTGTCATGGCAGGAGAAGACTAAAATATCTTCTTATCTTAACCATTTTTCAGACACATCTTTCCACCTGCCAAAGACAACTTCCTGCAGTGAAATCCAGAGGGAGATTTTAGTATAAATATCAAGTTTTGATTCTTTACCAAGTATGCAGTAGTGGTTTCCATATAAAACGATTGATAAATTCTCTGTCAATCTTTTCCTTCCTATACCAAATGTAAGAATGCCAGCCAAATCTTAGATCCTTTCCTTTCAGACCGAGTATTCTTTCATTATGAAATACTATCCAATGAGCTAGCCAAGTCAAGCAGCTTGCTTGATAGTACAGTTTTAAATCAGGAACTGTCATGTCTAGCTCTAAACCACCTCCACTGGGAACACTCAGAAACGTTGAAACACGCATAGACAGAAATGTTCTTCTACTGGAAATGCGGTTTGAATCCAAACATTACTTAAAGTGGCAGAAACTGACCAGCATTCTCCCAAGCGAAGAATATATAGGTTCAAACAATAATTATTCAGCTCGTCTTACGTTGATTGGTTGAATCTTCATGTCTCATTAATTCAGAGGTCTCTGATGTTATCCAAACCTGGCATCCTCTGCCCACCATTTGTTCTCTCTTTTATTAGCCTCACGTCGTGCCTGGCTAAGGCTAATTCTCTCAGCCCATCCTCATGTTTCCCTTTGATCCCATTTGTGTCCCACTCTCGCTGTTTTGAGCTAGATCATAAAACAACTTTCAAAGGCCAGTTTGGGCATTTGGCCCCATCTAACACCCCAATGAATGCTCTCTGTTTATTACTTTTGGTTTCCCAACTTATCAAGCTGTGTACTATCCCCATTAGACAAGATTAATATCAAGTACTAATTATGCCTGCTCAATATATAGCAATGCCTACTACAATAACAGAAGATTAATATTTACACGTACTTTCTATGCAATCAGTATGCATGTACTATTGTATCTCTATTCAATCAAACAAAACACACACCAACCCTTCCAAACATGATCAGCAGCAATTATTAACTGGACCTGCTCACCAAATAGCAGGACAGACAAAGTACATATAATTTCACAGTTACATAGTTTCATATGCGATAGGGCATTAATTAACACTACATAATAACCTCCCAGGATCTACATTCTCTGCATACACAATATGATTGTGACATACAGTATTGTAAAGACTAACATATTGCATCCACCTCTAGCTTTCCAATCAGTAAGGTTTTTCCATCCGATTCTTGGTTTCTGACTGCTCCATATAAAGTTGCTCATTTCCAAAATCTGAAAAGGCTTATCATTGACAACTATGGGGAGATTCTGGAATAAAAAGTTCATTTTTGGGAGGATGTTCATTTTCAATGTAGTGAATCTCACCAACAATGAAAAAAAACAACGGAAAAACAAGGAAATGATAGGATTGCTCTATGGAGAAGCTGCTGTATGGAGAAGATGGCCAGTTACTAATTACAATTACAGCTTGAATCCTAGTCTCTGGAGTGACAGAGAACAAGCCCGCTCCCTCCTCAACATGGCTATCATGTCCCCTCTTAACCTTCTGTTCTGCAGACTAAACATACCCAGCTCCCTAAGCCATTCTTCATACGGCATGGCTTCCAGACCCTTCACCATTTTGGTTGCCCTCCTCTGGACACGTTCCAGCTTGTCGACATCCTTCTTGAATTGAGGTGCCCAGAACTGGATACAGTATTCCAAATGAGGCCTAACCAGTGCAGAATAGAGTGGTCCCATTACCTCCCTTGATCTAGACACCATACTCCTATTAATGCAACCAAGAATCATGTTGGCTTTCTTGACTGCCGCATCACACTGCTGACTCATGTTCAGCTTGTTATCTACCAAGACTCCTAGATCGTTTTCACACGTACTGCTATCCAGCCACACGTCCCCCATCCTATACTTGTGACTTTCATTTTTTCTGCCCAAGGGCAGGACCCTACATTTCTCTCTGTTGAAATTCATTTTGTTAGCTTTGGCCCAGCTCTCCAATCTGTCACGGTCATATTGAAATTTGATCCTGTCCTCTGGTGTGTTAGTAACCCCTCCCAGTTTCGTGTCATCTGCAAATTTGATCAGCATGCCCTCCACTCTTTCATCCAAGTCATTGATAAAGATGTTGAATAGCACCGGGCCTAGGACAGAAGCCTGTGTTACCCCACTAGTCACTTCTCTCCAGGATGAAAAGCAGCCATTGGTGATCACCCTTTGGGTGCGGTCGGTCAACCAGTTACAAATCCAACTAACAGTAGCTCTGTCCAGCCTGCATTTTACTAGCTTCTTTGCAAGAATGTCATGTGGAACTTTGTCAAAGGCCTTACTGAGGTCAAGATATGCTACGTCTACAGCATTCCCTTCATCTATCAAGCTTGTAACCCTAGCATAAAAAGAGATAAGATTAGTCTGGCATGACTTATTTCTGAGAAATCCATGTTAGCTTTTAGTGATTAAGGCATTGCTTTCTAAGTAATTACAAACTGACTGTTTAATGATCTGCTCTAGGATCTTTCCTGGAATTGATGACCAGGTGATAATTATTAGGTTCTTCATTTTTCCCCTTCTTGAAGATGGGGATGACATTTGCCCTCCTCCAGTCTGCTGGGACTTCTCCTGTTCTCCAAGAGTTCTGAAAGATTATTGCAAGTGGTGCAGAAATGACTTCTGCCAGTTCTTTTAATATCCTTTGATATAATTCATCTGGCCCTGGGGACTTGAATTCATCTAGTTTAGCCAGATATTCCTGTACTACTTCTCTAATTATTCTATGCTGCATTTCCTCGCCTTCTTCACCTGCTCCCCATGTCCCAGGTTGGGTACTTCTATCCTTCTGGGAGAAAACTGAGGCGAAGAAGATATTGAGTAGTTCTGCCTTCTCTCTTCCCCCCGTTATTAATTAGTCACCTTCTCCACGTAGTGATCCTATCATTTCCTTGTTTTTCCTTTTGCTGCAGACACATAAAAAAAGCCCTTTTTATTGTTTTTGATGTCTCTAGCAAGCCTGAGTTCATTCTGCGCTTTAACTTTTCTGACCTTCTCCCTACATCTCCTGGCAATTTGCTTGAATTCTTCTTTGGTGGTGTCACCATTTTTCCATTTCCTGTACATGTTTCTTTTAATACTTAGCTCATCTGAGAGTTCTTCAGTCAACCATTCCGGTTTCTTTAGACACCTGCCTTTTTTCCTCCTTATTGGCGCAGTTTTCAATTGTGCCTTCAGTATCTCACTTTTAAGAACTCCCATCCGTCATGAACTCTTTTCTCTTTTAGTATTCTTGACCACAGGATTTCAGCAAGTAACTCCCTAAGTTTAGAGAAAGTTTGTTTAGAGAAAGTTTGAAATCCAGATCCTGAGGTGTTTGATCTTTTTCCTATTTTAAAGCCTGATTTTTCCAGTGTTATTTCTTCTTCTTGTTTTCAACTATTTCTTGTATATAGTCATTTTAACTATTGGTATAGGAAGGCACGTATAGAGATTTTGAGGTTAAACGAAGACACTGAGCCAAAAACTTGAACTATGTTAAGTATTTTCTGGAAATGGGGCATACCCACAACATAGAATATAACCTGTTCAGGTTACACAAGATAACTGGCAACTATCAATTTGGTTGAATACAATTGAGCGTTACCTGTTTTGTAACAATAAGGAGAGTGGATATGACACAGCCAAGATGAAGCACTGCCAGTGAGAAATTGCGGTTTCATAGTCTTAGTATAATATCTGAGAAAAAAATCCATAGAATCATAAGAGACAGAAGGGACCACAGGGGCCATCTAGTCCGACCCCCTGCCATGCTGAAATACACAACTAAAGCGTTCATAAAAGTTGGCCATCCAACCTTTATTCAGAGACCTCCAAAGAAGGAGAGACCACTCCCTCTGAGGCAGCCCTGACCCTTATGAATATCTTCCTACGATTCAGGTGCAATGTTTTTTCTTGCTATTTGAACCCATTGGCTGGTGTCCTAGTCCTTGTGTCCAGATATTTCAAGGTGGCCATTGTCCTACCTCTCAACTTTTTCCCTAAGCTAAACACATCCAGCTTCCCAGGGAGTTCCTTATAAAGCGTCATTATCAGACCTTTTACTGTCGTAATCATTCCCTTCTGGACATGTTCAGGCTTGCCGGTATACTTCTTGAACTGCAGTGCCTGGACACAGAGATGCATGAAGCATAGTAAATTCTAAGTATATAAGGGCGAATGTGTGAAAGCATGAAAGAAGATTAATTTCCTTCAATTGAAATTATATAAATATCCATTTAAAATGGTTAAGTGGTTTCAACTTTAAATGACCAGATGTTGTGACTACAGTTTCCAGAATTTGAGATCATTAACTTTGCTGGTTGGACTTCCAGAAGTTCAACAACATCAGAGCATCTGTAGTTGGAAACTCTAAACCTTCTGGGTAGCGAGGTTTAAAAAAAACAACTTTGTATTATTGCTTAACTGTGTTGTTATTTGTTAGTAAAAAAAGAATTGTTGTGTGCCTTCAAGTCACTTCTGATTCATGGTGACCCTAAGGTGAACCTAGCACAGGGTTTTCTGAGGCTGAGAGTATGTGATGTGCCCAAGGTCACCCAGTGGTTTTCCATGACCAAGCAGGGAATTAAACAGCTGGAGTCAATACACCAAACTGAATACCCTCTTCTGAATGCCAATTCTGTTTTGAGACCTAAAATGTGGTTCTTCTAAACTGTAACAGTTGTCAAATTGGTATGTATATGTCTGTGTGTGGTCTCCTTAGAGCAGTGGTTCTCAACCTGTGGGTCCCCAGATGTTTTTGACCTTCAGCTCACAGAAGCCCCAGCCACTATGGTCAATGCTCAGGGCTTCTGGGAGCTGAAGTCCAAAAACATCTGGGGACCACAGGTTGAGAACCACTGCCTTAGAGGAAGCACAGTCACACAGTAAATATTGTAATCATAGAAATGCATGAAACTATACCAAGCTGTTTTATACGGGAGCACTTAGCTCAGTGTTGTGTGACTGGGACTAGCAATGTCTCTTGTTCTCCAAGGTTTTGGATAGTGAGTCTCACCTATCCCTTCCCACAATTTCATGGGTTTAGATGCACACCCCCAGTGCCAGAAAAGTTTCTTTGTCATTGTCATCAACATGATTGTGTTGTTGTTGTTGTTACTGTTTTTGTTAATATACACTGTATTTATACCTTTCCTTTTTGCCAAAGCAGTGACTATTGGCATAATAGAAGCTAACAGAGTGTGGATAAAACATGAAGAAAATGAACATGAAAATGGAATTGAACTATCAATAACATTTAAAAACAATTTAAAACATACAGTTAAAAATGACACAAAGCACTTCTTTAAAAATAGCATCCTCATTGAAACCCCTTTTCTTAAAACTTTCAATTTTCCAAAGCCTATTTAAAAAAAAAAGTATTTACCTGCCAGAAAAAAGACTGCAGGGAGGGGATCTCTTCTATGTACCCTAGGGAAAGAGTTCAGAACCTAGAACAGCCACCAAGAAGGCCCTCCCCACTAGTTGTGTTTGTAACTATTTAATCATATTTGTGATTGAATCTGAATATAATATATAAGGTTTAGTATAGTTGCTCTTGTGCTTTCTTGTCATTTTTGACCCATAGCAACCCTAAGGCAAACCTATTATGGGGTTTTCTGGGGCTGAGAGCATGTGACACGTGGGTTTCCATGGCTGAGTAAGGAATCAAACCCTGATCTCCAGAATCGAAGTCCTACGCTCCAGCCACAACATCGTGAGGTATTTTATGTTAAAATGAACTGGAAGAGTAGTGAATGGAAAGAATGAAGCAACACTAGGTGTCAGATCTGATACTGTAAGGCTGATACTGTAAGATCTACCAGCGTACTGAGAAGCAAGTTTCTAGCAGGTTCACTGAGACTCACTTCCAAGTAAATGTGTATAGGAATGGAGCTTAAAGATTAAAGTTACATAATAACCAGATGGAATATTAATTGTTGAGGGCAATTCTAAGAAGGAGAAGAGTCAAGTGACAGTCCTGCTCCCCTGCCCTGTTCCTTTTCCCTTTGAAGCAGCTGGAAAGATCCTGTGATCTTAAACTTTAACCTCTTTTTAACTTGTGTTGGAAGTCATTGTTGATAAAACTAAGTTGGAGAAGGAAGGAGAGAGGAATCAAAGGCATTTGTCAGATGGGTTGTCTTTAGTAGATAGCTCTCTTCAATCCATTCAGTTGATTTCTTTGAAAAATCCCCTGCTGTTAGTTGTTTATCAGATTATAAATTTTACATGCTGTGTTAAGAAAGGCTCTTCGCTGTAGGCAAAGCTTCATTCAATTCAACAGCCTTTCTTCCCCCTGTCCCTGCCTCAAATTTTAGTCTAGTAACTCAAAAAATATGTAGATGTTGTTGTAATTAGCTGGTTTTTAGCTCTCTGTAAAACAAGAAAGGAAGGGCCTAAATACCCTAACAGAACCAGACTCTGTCAGATCTTGGAAGCTAAGCAGAGTCAGCCCTGATTAGTACTTGGATGAGAGACCACCAAAATATGCCAGGTGCTATATTTCAGAAGAAGAAACTGAGAATACTGCTTCTGAGCATTCCTTATCTAAGAAAACTCATGAAATTCATGGAGTCAGCATAAGTCAACAGGCAATTTGAAGGCACATATACACACACACATACACACAAAAGAAGAAGATCCATGTTCCTCAGCAACTTATACTTGTAAGTCTTCAAAATATTAAAAAAGATATTCTACCTAAATGTTAAGAAGAATGTCTCTCCTATAAGAACTGTTCAACAGTGGAGTGGACTGCCTTGGAGGGTGATGGAGGTCTTTAAAACAGAGATTGGATGGGCATCTTTCAGGAGGCCTTCAGCAGTGTGCTCTGCATAGCAGAGGATTGGACTAGATTCTGCCTCTGATTCTGGACTGTCATGACTATCAACTATTCCTTTGCTTATCCTGCATCACTGTTGTCTAATCTCCTTTTGAAGCCCTTCGGCTTGGTGCTAGCATTGCCATATTATTTCGGAGTCGGGGCATATTTCCTTTTGAAGGGCTGTCAGAGAGCAGCCCTCTATTTGAAAGTGCCCTCTGTTGAAGCAGCTGTCTGATCCAAGCTCAGTTTAATGGAAACAAAGCCATAATAATAAGAGATCAGAGGGTGTGAAGTTGTCCCATCAATAGTTGGCACCTGGACAGTGGACACTGTTTTCTTGCTGTTTTCCTGATAGGGCAAGGTTTATTACATTTTTGTTTAAATTTTAGTAATTGAAGATGAAATATAGAGACTGATCTTGGAAGCGTCAGACCTGATTAGTACTTGGATGGGAAACTGCCAAGTAATGCAAGTAGCTGGAGACTATATTTGAGAGGAGGGCAATTGCAAAGCACCACTGTATTCTTTCCCTAAGAAAGCACTGTGAAAGTCAGGAAATTGCTGTAAGTCAACAGGAAACTTGAAGGCACATGCTCACACAAAGAGACCTACACAGAGAAGACACACTAAAGTCTGTGAAATGTAAACAAGTTATCAATCTGTCCCATTAATTTCAACAGGTCTTCAAGCATGACTATTGGATCTATTTAATTGTTTCTAAATTTGCAGCTATACATTCAAATTAGCAAATGCAAGATCATAGACTCATACAGTTGGAACAGACTACAAGGGCCATTTAGTCCAATCCCCTGCTACGCAGGAACACCCATGAAAGCATTCCCAACAGATGGCCATCCAGCCTCTGCTTAAAAACCTCCAAAGAAGGAGACTCTACCACACTCCGAGGCAACATATTCCACTGCCGGACAGCTCTGACTGTCAGGAAGTTCTTCCTGAGATTCAAGTGGAATCTCCTTTCCTGCAGCT
The DNA here is from genome assembly GCA_948472985.1 of Iguana delicatissima. Lineage (NCBI taxonomy): Eukaryota > Metazoa > Chordata > Lepidosauria > Squamata > Iguanidae > Iguana > Iguana delicatissima. The sequence continues at coordinate 384,394 of CAOKZL010001178.1, read as the reverse complement.
TGAATCCATTGCTCCTTGCCCTAGTCTGTGGACTGGTAGAGAACAAGCTTGCTCGCTCCTCAATATGACATCCCTTCAAATATTTAAACACGGCCATCATGTCCCCTCTTAACCTTCTCTTCTGCAGACGAAACATACCCAGCTCTCTAAGCCGTTCTTCATAGGCCATGACTTCCAGACCCCTCACCATTTCAGTTGCCCTCCTCTGGACACGTTCCAGCTTGTTGACATCCTTCTTGAATTGAGGTGCCCGGACCTGGACACAGTATTCGAAATGAGGCCTAACCAATGCAGAATAGAGTGGTACCGTTACCTCCTTCAATCTAGACACCATACTCCTGTTGATGTAACCAAGAATCGCATTGGCTTTCTTGGCTGCCACGTCACACTGCCGACTCATGTTCAGCTTGTGGTATGTGAAGACTCCCAGATCCCTTTCACATGTACTGCTATCGAGCCACGTGTCCCCCATCCTATATTTCTGTATTCCATTTTTTCTACCTAAGTGTAGGACCTTACACTTCTCTGTGTTGAATTTCATTTTGTTAGCCTTGGCCCAGCTCCCCAATCTATCCAGGTCATTTTGAATTTTGATCCTGTCCTGTGGCATATTAGCAGCGCCTCCCAATTTGGTGTCATCTGCAAATTTGATGAGCTTGCCCTCTATTCCTTCATCCAAGTGGTCGATAAAAATATTGAACAGCGCTGGGCCCAGGACAGAATCCTGTGGCACCGCGCTAGTCACTTCTCTCCAGGATGAAAAGCAGAACTCTTTTAGTATTGTTGACCACATGATTTCAGCAAGTAACTCCCTAAGTTTAGACAAATCAGCTTTCTTAAAGTTTAGGATGCATGTCTGGCTACACTTGGTTTCTTCTTCCCATTGGATGACAAACTGCAAGAGAGCATGGTCACTCCGTCCTAAGGATCCCACCATCTCCACCTCATCAACTGGGTCATCCCTGTTGGTCAGGATCAGATCTAAAATAGCTGATCCCCTTGTCTCCTCTTCCACCTTCTGGACCATGAAATTGTCTGCAAGGCAGTCAAGGAACCTGTTGGACCTTGTGGTCTTTGCAGAATTTGACTGCCAACAAATATCAGGATAATTGAAATCTCCCATTAACACGGCATCTCTCCTTTTTGAATGTGTGGTCATCTCCTCCAGGAAGGCTGCATCCAAGTCCTCAGGCTGGCCTGGAGGCCTGTAGCAAACCCCCACAATCACATACTATCAAGCTTGTAATTCTATTGTAAAAAGAGATAAGATTTGTTTGGCATGACTTATTTTTGAGAAATCTGTGTTGACTTTTAGTGATTACAGCATTACTTTCTAAGTAATTAGAAAGAAATTATCTGCTCTAGGATCTTTCCTGTTATTGATGACCAGTCGATAATTATTAGGGTCCTCTTTTTTTCCCTTCTTGAAGATGGGGACAACATTTGCCCTTCTCCAGTCTGCTGGGACTTCTCCTGTTCTCCAGGATTTCTGAAAGAGTATTGCAAGTAGTTCTGAAATGACTTCTGCTAGTTCTTTTAATATCCTTGGATGTAATTCATCTGGCCCTGGAGACTTGAGTTCATCTAGTTTAGCCAGATATTCCTGTACTACTTCTCTATCAATTCTGTGTTGCATTCCACCACCACCCTTCCTCACCTGCTGCTCGCCCCCCATGTTGAGTACTTCTATCCTTTTGGGAGAAAACTGAGGCAAAGAAGGCATTAAGCAGTTCTGCCTTCTCTCTTCCCCCTGTTAGTAATCGGCCATCTTCTCCATGCAGCAATGCTATCATTTCTTTGTTTTCTCTTTGCTGCAGACATATCTAAAAAGCCCCTTTTATTGTTTTTAGTGTCTCTGGCAAGCTTGAATTCATTCTGTGCTTCAGCTTTTCTGATCGTCTCCCTATATCTCCTGGCTATTTACTTGAATTCCTCATTGGTGGTTTCACCATTCTTTCTTTTCCTATATGTGTTTCTTTTAACTTAGCTCAGCTAAGGGTTCTTTGTCAACCATTCCGGTTTCTTTAGACACCTGCAGTTTTACTTCCTTATTGGCACAGTTTTCAGTTGTGTCTTCAGTATCTCACTTTTAAGAAACTCCCATCTGTCACGAACTTCTTTCTCTTTCAGCATTCTTGACCATGGAATTTCAGCAAGTAACTCCCTAAGTTTACAGAAATCAGCTTTTTTAAAGTCTAGGTTGCATGTCGATGCATGTCTGGCAACATTTGGCTTCTCCTTCCCACTGAATGGCAAATTTCAATAGAGCATGTTCACTCCCCCAGGGATCCCACCACATCCACCTCCTCAACAAAGTCATCCCTATTGATCAGGATCAGATCTAAAATACTTGATCCCTTTGTCACCTCTTCCACCTTCTGGACTGTGAAATTGTCTCCAAAGGAAGCAAGGAACCTGTTGGACCTTGTGGTCGTGGCAGAGGGGGATCTCCTGAGAGCAGAAGGAAAGTATGCACTGCTCCCCGCTTTTATCTTTTGCCTCACATGAGTTCTCAGCACCAGGGTGTCATACTGGAATGGGGATTCCAGCGTTAAACTGGGGTTAATACCAGCCCCCAAGGTTGACTCTCATCCTTGGCAAAGGCTGGCAGTTCTCTCAGCGTTATTAATTCTTGCTGCCACCACTTACTGAATTATGAATCACAGGACAGTACAGTGAGACCCTGTCTAGAATTAACAATCTCTAAGCTTAAGGATCTTTCTACCTCCCCCTTCTGAGTGAGAGAAGTCCTAGCTAGCATGTGTCAAAGGCTGACGTGAGAATGGAGAGAAACAGAGGTTTTACAGAAAGTATTTAATCAGGTATGCAAATAATCAAGACAATATCACACTCAAGAGGCTCCGCCCTCCCAGGCACGCTTAAGTTACAAGTAGTTACAGAAACAGATATAAACACACAAATACATTCTTAAGATCAGCCAACTTCCAAAATAATAAAAAGCCTAACGCGACTAACTACTTTACTCTAGTTACAATTAGATTATAGGCTTTGATGGTCTAAGGAGACGGGAGGGACCAGGAGACGAGTCATGGGGCCTCCAGCCTACGACTGGCCCAGATCCCATCTCTCTCTCTCTCTCTCCATTCTTCTCCCTCTTCCCTGGCCACATGGCCTCCCAGAGGTTTTAAAAACTCTCCTTGGAGGCATCTTGAAGCATCTCCAAGGTGCCCACCTCTTTCCTTCTTGATTGGTCAGTTCTCACCCTGTGACCTATGATACTGACCCACCTAAAATGTAATCTAATCCCAAGACCTCATTAACCCTTGGTTTACCTGGAGAGGGAAGTATCCCCCTCTGCCAAGCCTAGATAAAGGGAAGCCCCATTATCACACAGGACCAGAGGCAAGGAGATGGGAGGGGGAGCTCTGAAAGGTAGAGGGAAAGTGTGCATGCATCTCTCCTCTGCCCCATTGCCTTACCTTTTGCCTTAGCACGCTTACCTTCTTTCTCCACACCAGCAAAATGCAAAGGAATAAAAAGAGAAGACTGGGAGGCAGGGCAGCATGGGCACCTCGCGAATAATCAAATTCACAAGACTCAAACCATGACTTTGGAGGGAGAACTGTACTTCCTTTTTTCAGCTTTGTTGGATCACTTCAGGTTCTACTATTACGGGGAAAAGAAGATAAATTCTCCCTGTTCACTTTATTTGCAAAGATGTACATATGTGAGGATCAGCAAGTGGTAAGAGTATGTTCTCTGCTGGTTGAAGGAGGGTGGCAGATAAAGATCCAGGCTCATCTCTTCCTGGGTGGCAGATGGAGACTGGTGGATAAGCAAGACTTCTGATCAGTGGCGTAGCCAGCTCTTTTGCTGCCCGGCCCACGAACCCTGCCCCCCAGCTACGCCACAGAAGGAGAGGGAAAGGCTGCTAGTCTTGGGCTTTCAGGAGTTGGGGTGGGGGGAAGGGGAGGAAAGAGCGCGTATATACTTAATTATTTAATCTTTTTAAAATATATATATTCTATTTCTCTCTTTTTTCTCCCAACCTCCTCTCCGACTCAGCCCCTTCTTCTCTCAGTTTCTCTCTGTCTCTCTCCCCCCTCTTGCAAACATACTATACCCCCACCTTCTCCTTTTGGCCAGCTTTACACCCTCTGTGTCTGTATTGCCAAAAGCCAAAATGTGCGAGGGAGCTAGCTGTCCTTTCCGGCATTTGTTTGGATTTCTTTGGGCTCTGATTTTTTTTCCTGTCATTCTCTCTTTCTCCTCTTGTCTTCCATCTGTCCCCCAGCCGTTCCTTAAAATAAAACTACTCAGATTTTTTAATGTTTTTTTAATATTTATTTTTTATTATCTCATAAAATAAAAAGAAAAATTATTAATTATTCAACATACAATAAAAAAAAATTTCCATCATTCCTATTAAACTCCTATCTTCTTACCCTTCTTCCCTTATCCCATCTACATTATTTGTGAGTGGGTATCATTTATATATCTATTAACCAGCTTTCACCACATCACAATTTTATAAATAAATACCACTACCTATTACAGATTTTTTCTATAAGTTTGTCCTTTTCCCTTTTCTTTCTGAGTCTTAATTCTAAAACCTTATTATCCCTTCCCCCATTGATTTTCCCACAATGGTTTTACTAAATTCCATTCTTTTATAACTTGTTCACTTGGTCTATTATTAATTCTTGAGGTAAGTTCATCCATTTCCCATAACTCATATAATTTCCATAACCAATCTTCTATCTCAGGTATTTCTTTTGACTTCCAACACTGAGCGTAAACCATTCTCGGAGCAGCTATCATAAATATTATCATTTTCCTTAAACTATTATCTTTAAAGTAATTATTATCTAATATATTTAACAAATAAATATCAGGGTTCATTGGAAATTTTATATGCAATGCCTTCAGAATACAGAATGTGATTGAATTTTATCATAGACATAATGAAAGGAAGTTGGGTTTAATATTTGTCGATGCTGAAAAAGCATTCGATAATGCGAAATGGAGATTTATATTGGAGGTTTTAGAAGCGGTAAATATGGGTAGAAGATTTATAGATTGGATAAGAATGATTTATAATGATCAAACTGCGAGTATAATAGTGAATGGAGAGAAATCAGAAAAATTTATGATTAAAAAAGGAACGAGACAAGGTTGCCCACTGTCCCCTTTGATATTTGTGATGATAATAGAAATTTTGAATAATAAAATTAGACAAGATTTGGAAATTAATGGAATTAAAATTGGGAAACAAATATATAAATTAAGGGCATACGCAGATGATTTGGTGATTATGTTAGATGATCCAATTAAAAGTATATCAAAATTAATGACCGTTTTTGAGGAATTTGGTAAATTAGCGGGTTTTAAGGTAAACAAAGATAAGACAATGATGTTAATGAAGAATATTCAGAAAAAAGAAGAGGAAAAAATAAAAGGATTATCAAATTTTAAAATAGCAAAAGTGTGATATTTAGGAGTTAATATTACGGGCAGCAATACGGATTTATACGATAATAATTATAAGAAAGTATGGGGTGAGATAAAAGAAGACTTGAAAAGGTGGTCAAGGTTTGATTTATCCTTAATGGGAAGGATCGCTACAGTTAAGATGAACGTATTACCAAAGATGATATTTTTATTCCAAAATCTGCCAATAATTACGAATGATATCCCTTTTAAACAATGGAAAAAAGATCTATCAAATTTTGTATGGAATGCTAAAAGACCAAGAATAAAATGGAAGACATTGAAAGATACACAAGAAAGAGGTGGACTTGGATTACCAGATATGAAATTATATTTTCAAGCTAGTTGTTTGTGTTGTGAATGGATAAAATTGAGGAATGTAAAATTATTAGACATTGAAGGGGCAGATTTATTTTTTGGCTGGCACGCATATATGTGGTATGATAAAGTAAAAGTAAACAGGGAATTTAATAATCATTTTATAAGAAAATCGTTATTTAAAGTATGGACGTATTATAAAAACAAAATATATGTAAAAATACCACAATGGGTGTCAGTTCACGAAGCTTTCTATAGGAAAGAAAAACCCCAGTTAAATAAATAGTTGACATATAGAGATTTAACAAAAGTTCAAGAAGAAAATTTGGTTTGGAAAAATAAGGAAGAATTGGCAGAATTGGGAATTGTTACGCATTGGCTACTTCAGGGGCAATTAGAAGAAAAATTTAAAATGGACATGAAGATAAGGGGAGTAGAAATAAGGGAGAATGAATTTGATAAATTGTTAAGATCAGAGACAGATCATTTATTGGGTAAAATATACAAAGAATTATTAAATAAGCATTTGGAAGAAGAGGTAATAAAAGATAATATGGTAAAATGGGCGCAGAATTTAGGACATGGGATCTCGTTACAAAGTTGGGAAAATTCATGGAAAGATGTTAAAAGATATTGTAATAGCATAAAATTAAAAGAGAATTATTATAAGATATATTTCCGGTGGTATTATACCCCAGTACAGGGAGCGAAAATAAGTAAAAATGGGAATGATTTATGTTGGAAGTGTACAGGAAAAGGAACTTTATATCATTTATGGTGGACATGTATAAAAGCTAGGGAGTACTGGAGGAAGATACATGAGTGTATTCAGATTTTTTAATGTTGGGGAGTACCATACCTTCAACAAATTAATTAAACCCTCATCAAATAAGAAAAAAAGTAAATGGAAATGGAAAATGGAAAAGGCTACAATACAAAGCAGAACTGCAGCAGCGGATCTTCAGAAGTGTTGGATTTATTCCTGCTTTTCAGTGTGAAGACAGCAAAGACAGGGGAAGAAAGTGGAAATAAAAAAGGTGGTTTGTTTTGAATGAACAGAGAAGAAGGTTCTGCAAAGAAAAACTCCCACTGAGTCAAGCTGACAACTCCCCAATCCTTGGATGGTGACTCCCCAGGATTTTTACTTGAACATGTCCTTGATCCCTACTCCCACCCACCCCCACACAGACACACTCCCCTCTTGTGTAAGAGCACCTCATTCTAGGTATCTCTGTCCACCACCACTACTAGTATACTGCCTGGAACTATTTCAGGGTACAATAGATTCTGACTGCCATGGCCCAACTTTTGCAAAAATGGTGCCTTTTGCAGGACTTCTGCAGGGCCTTTGCAAACTGTGTGCACACTCTGCCCATGCAAAAAAGGTGCTACCTCACTTCTCCAGGTTTCTTCTTTCCCCCACCCACTCATTGCCACCACTGCAGCCAATTTCCCACACACTTCTTCCCTTCCCAGCTCACACACCCTCCCCTTGTTTTGGAAAAAGGAAAGTTGATGGACATATGCTCGCTCGCTCTCTATATTTACATTATGTATAATGTGTACACAGAGGGGTGCCCTACGTTCTAGGCAGGACACCCGGAGCTTGCCAGAGGAGAAGCCAAACTATAAGTGCCCAGCTTCTCCAACTACCTGTACATACGCCTCTTCCCCGCTCCCCACGCTGGTGCTGCTGCTTCTGCTGACCACTTTCCAAGTCGGGTCCTATCTCAGTTATTGAGCTGGGTTTCTCTCACTGTGGGTCGTGGAGTGGGGAGAAAAGGAGGTCGTCTGCCTGCTTCCACCACCCCCCAGCCTTCTACCACCATCTCATCTTCCTTCGGCACACCTCCTCCTCTGCCTCCCCCTCTCCTGCTTTCTCCTGAGTCCCCCCGCCGGCCTTGCCGCTCCATCACTTATCCACCAGGCCCAGGCAGTGTCCTTTCCCATTAAGCCCCGACTCCTCTCTTCAGCCACCTTTCTTCACTCACCACTACCACTGCTGCTGCCGCCATTCCCACTCACCAGCAGTGGCCAACTTTGAACTGGGCTGTTTCTCCCTACCCGGCTTCTTCCTCTCCAGTGGTGCCGCCAAAACAGTGCCATTGGGGGTGGACCACCCTCCCTACCCCCTGCTAACTACACAACTGTTTCTGATGAAACAAGTAATGGTAACAGCAAGCAAAAGTTCCAGTGTGATATTATATATGTGTTTTTTAGCTGTATAGGCCACTATATTGACTGACACTTGTTCACTAGTAAAAGCTTTTAGGATGGGTGTATCAGTTGCCTCTATGCTGGAGACTACCCAAACCAGATTATAAAGATAAAATGAGTGAGCTGAAAGCCGTTTATGCAGCTTGGAGGTCTTTCTCAGAAATTCTGAACAAACATATGATAAGTGAAGTATAATTGTTTAGATATGTAAGATCTTTTTCACACAATCTATTTTTTTTCTCCCAGAGGTCCTTGGGTGTTTATAGTGTATAGAGTTATTGGCTTAGATCTTGATTTAGTAGATTGAAGCTAGTGGGAAAATTAAACACGTGCTTATCTCTCTCATGTCATCAGTGGCATTTAAATAATGGCCAAATTGTGTTCCATGTCATTCTTAAAGGATCAGATGGGAAAGTTTTGTGAAACTTGAAAGTCTGTGCATTCTAGGGCCTTCCCAGGAAGTGTGATTTTACTAGTTTAGTTTGTTCTTCTCCTCTTCATGCTTGCCTCCTGTCTTTTCAGGAGTTAAGGAAATTGGTTTCCAATCACCCAAACATTGTAATGGTGAAGCTGGGTAAGTCCTTTCTCTCTTTCTCTTATATTGTACATACAGCCAACCAATGAACTTGGGGGAGTTTTCATTCCTTTCTTTTGCTTTGAAATAAAACAGGAGTGGTGGAGATGTGGCCTCCCAAATATTGTTGGACTGCAGCTGCTATCAGGCCAAGTCATTGGGGTCAATTGTCAGGGGTAACAGGAGCTGTAGTCTACCACCATTTAGAGGACAAAGGTTCAGTAACCATTCCATGCCCTTCCATGTTGTTGTTGTAGTTGTAGTTGTTGTTGTGTGCCTTCAAGTCATTTCTGACTTATGGTGACTCTAAGGTGAACCTATCACAGGGTTTTCTGGGGCTGAGAGCATGTGATGCCCTCAAGGTCAGCCAGTGGGTGATCCATGGCCAAGTAGAGAATTGAACCATGGTCTCTAGGTTGTAGTCCAATTCTCAAACCACTATACCATCCTGGCTCTCTGCCGTTCCATCTACTTCCCTACCCCCCTGAAAAACCAGGTGTGAAGTAGAACAGGGTTTTCTAGTAGCTAAAGAACTATGCCGATTTCTGCATCAGAGAGGTCATCAGGAGTGCAAATTATGTCATACCATTTAATGTTGCTTTCTTGTCACTTTCCCATCCAAAGACTGACTTGAACAGGAATTCAGTCAGAATATGGCACAATTCAGTTTATGTATGGATGTCTTGCCAGTGAGATGGGTTGTGCTGTTAGATGTAGGTGTGTCCAACTCCTTCAGATTCTTCAGATGCTTCCAGAGAGTTGCGGTCCTCACAGTCTCCTCCTTTTTCTTTTTCAATGGCACTTAATTTATTTATTTGAAATTTCTCTAGAGGTATAGTGCTAAAATGGTAGATTGTAAGGCTGTTGGGAGACCTTGCGCGCATCACACACTCTCAGCCCCAGAAAGTCCCATGACAGGTTTGCCATAAGTCAGAAATTACTTGAAGGCACACAACGACAAAGGTGCTATGACTGTGTTTCCTCAGAACCAGATTATCTCTTTGCACACACACAGACCTTCCATAGAAATCCTCCCCCCAGTGCCTCAGTTGACACAAAGAGTGATAGTATAGGGTGAGGGACAGAATTGCCAGAGTGAAAACTGGAAATGCTTCCTGTACTTTTAATGGCTGTATAGAAGAAGAAATTTCAACTGGTGTTACTTGTTAGCAACTGGGTAACAAGCAACGCTTGCTGGAATTTCTTCTTCTAAACAATCATTAACGGTGTAGAAGCTGTCTCTAGTTTTCAGTTTGCTGGCAATCCTGTGGGGAAGGAGCCAGTGTGCCATAGTGGTTTGAGCCTTGGACTGTGATCCTGGGAGACCAGGCTTCAAATCCCTGCTAAACCATGGAAATGCACTGGGTGACCTTGGGTAAGTCACACTTTCTCAGCCTCAAAGAAAGGCCAAGGCAAACCCCCGCTGAATAAATCTTGCCAGGAAAACGTCATGATAGGGTCACCATAAGTCAGAAACAACTTGAAGATTGATAACAATAAATACTGTGGGGGAGGGGATGCAGTCTTGCTCCAAGTGAATAAACAGAGGAATAGCACCATTACGGTTTGCTACTTTAGCACTAACACTTTAAAAAAAAAATCTGTGCTCTCCCTTTATGCATGGGTTTCATTTCAGGAACCCTCACAAATACTGGAAATCACAAATGCTTGGATCCCATTACATTCAGTGGCAGGGATATGTCTGTAGACCTTTAGTGCAACGGTCACCAACCGGTGGTCTGCGGACCATTGATGGTCTGCAAGAAAATTTTGGTGGTCTGGAGAAAATTGGACATTATTTGGCTTCCGATTTCAGGTTCAGATACGAGAGCTGGAGATATGGTCCTTGGTGTGCTCTTCCGAAGACCACCACTGCCGTGGGTTGCTGATACTGGGGGGACCCCCATACCATCTTTCCAAGTACCTCTGAACTAATGGGGTCTTGCCAGAGGTGGATTTGCGACAGGAGCCAAGACAGGACCAGTATGGTGAACGAGGAGGGGGTAGCCGAAGGGTCTCCCAAGAGGCTGTCGCTGCCATTTTTTCATCTTGCCTATAGCAGTTTGGAGGAGACGGGAGGGATTACCTTTCTCTCTATATACCCGGAAGCTGAATTTCTTCTGGCCATTTTTTTTTATATGTATATACTATTGCTTATTTTTTTCATTACGTGATAGAGCTGGAAGACCTGTGTTGGGGATAGGGGAATAAGAGCTTCTAGTTTGGACTTTGAATTAACTTTCTGATGAGGACTTCTGTGAGTCCAGGAGGATTTCCTCCCCTTCCCTCATGCTTCTTTGAAATGGTGTGTTTGTTGCTTGAAGAAGAAGAAGAAGAAGGTGCCCAGCGCAAGGTATTTAATAATAATCGTACAAAGGATAAACTAAACTCAACTTTGCTGCTTTCCCTATCGGACTGAAGGTTATTGGTTTGTTTTGTTTCTGTACCTAATTCCTGGTATTTCCTTTCTCGTTTGCTAAGATACAGCTGAAGACAATCCTTCCTTTCTTTTTTCCTTCTGTTCTAAACTCAAAATAAACTAACAGCCCAGAAGTACTTAGTTTAAATTTTCAGCGAGATCCATTTTGCAAACCTGTTTTTTTTCCACTTTTTTTGAATTTTGGAAACTCCACATGTGTGAAAATTGACAACTTGAAAGACTGTCCCAATCTATGTAGATTTGACTAGTTGAGATGCTGCATTTTCTTGATTTATCTTCTGCTCCCCCACTCCTTTCCAACTTGAGTGTGATTCTCCTGTTGTCTTCGCCCAGGTTTGTTGGAGGGTATTGTGTGTGAATCTGTGTTCTTCTTCGTGGTCTCTGTGACTGCAACTGTTACTGCTCTGACTTAAACCCATACTGTTAGATATTTGACAACTATATCTGTTTACCCTCCAAAACCAAAGCCAACTGCAACACAAAGAGAAAAGAACAACTCATTAAGAAGAAGTGAGAGGAACTGTGAGAAAATGACAGTGAAGGAGAAACAGACAACGAGAGAGGGAGAAGAGGGGAGAGTGGAGAGAGGTCTGGAAGAGACTGTGAAAGATAATGAACTTGATTATTGATCCTGCTTAATGAATTTATTTGGTGAATCTGTTGAATCAATTACTGTATAGATTGGGAAACCAAAAGTCAGTGTATGAATTCTGTGATATCTACACTGCAGAAACACTAAATATATTATTAGGATAGATATTTTGAATGAATTGTCACAGTGGCTGATGAACGAACTGAAATTTTTATTTATCTTTATAGTACCTGCCCAATGAACTAAGGTGTCTATAAATATCAGAATATGAATCAATTGGTATTTTGATTTATCTCTGTAATATCTACTGATGAGTTAAGTTGTTTGTAAATAATTTTGTTAAACAAGTGCATTTCATATTAATAAAATGGAACTTTTATGATCGTTATTTTATAGATGTTTGTACCTTTTTAAAAAAATTCATGTTAGTGGTCCATGGGATTCAAAATTGTGAGTTTAGTAGTCTGTGAGGTCCAAAAGGTTGGTGACTGCTGCTTTAGTGTTTCTGTTAGCAGATTGCCACCATTTAAAGTATAGGCCACAACACAGTTGCTCAGAATCGCAGAACTGGAAGTTGCAGGTAAGGAAGGCCCACTTAGCAGAAAAGCAGTCATCTCCCGTGCCTGCCTCTGAGATGCGATGTTTATTTATTCAGAAATAGGTCGGAGTGGTTTTCCAGCAAGATCTGGAAGGTCACTCATTTTTTAAAAAAACTGGAAGAGAACTGCGTTGTAGTATAATGGCTACAGTGCTGGGCTGTGGCTGGATAGGCGCATGTTCAAATCCCTATTAAGCTCTGATGCTAATGAGTAATTTTGAACCAATGGCCTCTTCAGTTTGCCTCACAGGATTGTTTTGAGAATAAGAAAGTGGGGAGAAAGATAAAAACATATGGTCAGTTGAATGCGTGTATGACTTCAAGTCAACCTATAGTGATCCCATGAATTTCATAGGGTTTTGTTAGGCAAGGAATACTTAGAGGTGGTTTTGGCAGTTCCTTCCCCTGAATCACAGCACCTGTAAGTCTCCCATCCAAGTGCTAACCAGCTCTGACCCTGCTTATCTTCCAAGATCAGATGAAATCTGATGCCCTTAGGGTATTTAGGCCCTTTATACAGTCATTTAGGCTGTTTAAAAAACCCCCACTGCTAATGACTAACATAGGAACATATGTTTAGACAAACTAAGTTTTTTAAGGGCTAGTAATTTGAAGACTCACAAGGCTGACATACTCTCGTTGGTCTCAGGAGGTCCATTTGTATTACACAGTTATATCACTACAACTCTGCTTTAACTGTTGTGGTGCCATCCTATGGAGTCCTAAGAGTTAAAGTTAAAGGATGTCTATTTAGAATTCAAGAGCCAGTGTAGTGTGGTTTGAGCATTGGACTTTGACCTTGGAGACAAAGATACAGTTCCCTGCTCAACCATGAAAACCCACTGAGTGATCTTGGGCACATCACACACTCTCAGCCCAAGAAAACTCTTTGATAGGTTCATCTTGTTGTTACATACCTTCACGTAATTTTTGATTCATGGCAAACTTAAGGTGCACCTGCAGTGGGTTTTTCTGGGGCTGGGAATGTTTGATTCGTCCAAGGTCCAGTTGAACCCTGCTCTCCGGGGTCATATTTCCAAGGTCAAACTGCTACACCATGCGGCTCTCCTTAAGGTTGCCATAAGTAGGAAATTACTTGAACACGCACAGCAGCAGCAGCAGCAGCAACGACAACAACAAAATTTAAAATGCTGAGCCAGAGAGTTCTAGTGCCTCACCAAACTACAAACCTCAGGATTCTATAGAATGGCCATTCAAGTGGAATTATAGTACTATACATGAGTAGTGTGAAAGGCCCATTAAATCATCCCCAGTCTGATTCAGCTAGATCAGTCTCTACTGTTCTGTAGTAAGGACTAAATCTTCTTGGTGAAATTCAGGAAATGGCACTTGGTACCGCAATTGAGGGGCCAGTGTTTTGTAGATGGGCTGTCAGAATTGCTATCTGTGCTACTCCCCAACTTCTTCCCGTCTCTGATAATGTCTTCTTTTGCTACTTTTGCAGATGCTACAAATCCTGTGACCATTAGGGAAGCTGCGACTTGTGCTGAGGGACACCTCAAAGGTGCAGGGCTGAATGTGCTAATAAACAATGCTGCCATTTTTACTGACTTGGAACTAGAAACTGTGGGTCCTGAAGACATGCTGAATCACTACAAGGTCAATGTGATTGGGCCATTGTCAGTGAGCCAGGTACAGTTGTATTGGATGTAAGCAGTATGGCTGTGGTGTGTATAGAGCATGGAAAGTTCATTTTTAAAAGTATTCAATTATAATTCCATGGGGAACCCCCCAGTAGTTACTGTTACAGTTGCATTTTTTTAAAAAAAGCATTCTTTTATGAAAAATTACTGGGATAATTATGCTCCTTCTCCCAAAAATCAGAATTCTGCAAGATTGTAGTTGTAATACAAAATTCACCTAAGTAGTGAGGCCACAACTGTTGAGTGTAAAGTAGGGGTGAGCAACTGTGGAAGACTAGGGACTGCATTAACACCCTTGGAGACCTTGGAGGGCCATACCTGCTCCAACAAATAAATTTAAAAATTGCCCTCAAGTGCCTTTAGGTTGTATGGGGCATTTTCACCATGTTTGATGTTTTAAAAGAGGCCTCTTTTGGACCTAACTGGACCCAGAAGGCCCACAAAATGTGGTGGAAATAACCCCTGTCCCCAGTGGACATTTTGGAACATTTGGGGGGGATTTATAAATCTTGCAAAAATTGTATTTGATCCTATGAGGTCCAGGGGGCAGGGCCACCTTATCCATTAGGCACTTTAGGCACAGTGCGTAGATCTATGATCTACAAAAATAGGATTTTAGGGCTTACAAAACATCCTAGTGGTACATTGAGACAAGCCAGGGAGTCAAACGCAAGAGTGCCTAGGGCCTATGAAATCCATGATGCAACCCTGCCGGGGGGCTGCAAAATATAGTGGAAATGACCTCCATACCTCCTCAAATACGTTTGAGGGCATTCTCAATAATGTTGCAAAAAAATATTTTTTGACCCCAAGAGGGCCCACGAAAATTGCCCTGGGGCCTCACTTTGTCCACCTCTGATAAAAGTAAGTAACAGTCAGCTAAGTTATACCATTAAACCACAAGTCATCCCTTATTATGTTACAATCATGCTGTAAGCTAGAACTTTTTCATGCTACAAATTTATAGTGCTATGATTCCACTTTAATTGCCCTGGCAACATCCTGTGGAATCATGGGGTTTGCAGTTTGGGAAGGGGCATTCAGAGTTCTCACCCAGAGAGCTCTAGTGTGTCACTAGACTATAAATCCCAAGATTCCACAGGGTGCAGACATGGCAGTTAAAGTGGAATCATAGTGCTATAATGGTGTAGTGTGAAAGGGCCCTCCTTGTATCTTAATTATTACAGACACAAGTTTATTTAAAAATACCTTGTTAGTAATTAGCCGTTTCCAAATTTTCACTGGGTATAGCTTCCGGAACTCAAAATGGTGAAAGAACTCACTTTGCTAAATGCATGAAGTGTTACCCTTTGTTAATAAGTTTATCTACCTACATATAGACCAAGAGTGAGAATCATTTGACCTTTGAGAATCAACCTATTTAAGAATCATGAGCTGTATTCAGCTATTGGGGTTGAGGTCAACAGCAGCCCTTGGGGCTACTACAGACCCCTACCCAGGCCCTCAAAAATATTTTTTTTTAGCTTGAAAAAAACCTTTTATGTAGAAGAACACTCCCAGCAATTCTGGGATGCTTAAAATGCTGCCTCCTAAAACACAGCACGCACACACCAGGATGGCCCCCAAAAGTGATATGATTTCACTTCTGGTATCTCAAAATGAGAACTGCAGTGATATGCTGCAGCCCGTTGGAACTCTAAAGCAGTGGAAAAACCAAGTTTTGTGGCCACCTTGGGCTCCAGACATGTCCACCCCTCAGAGAGTATAACTGAACCAAATAGTCATGACTACGTATTGTATTGCCTGAGACACTTGAATTAAAGTTGAAGTGTACATAAACCAAGCACATGGGACCATTCAGCATAGCACAGTCCATCCTGACTGCACCATTGGGAGATCATTTCAGTGCAATCTATCCTAACATTGCTGAATTGATTAACATATACAGTAAGATAAATAATAGTTGGGTTGCATCCAAAGATTCTCTTCTTTTCAAAGAAGGCAACTTTTTGATGCAGTCCTGATGCCTCCAGAATAGATAGACTCAAACTTTCTAATCCAGATTCAGAGACTTTATGCTAGACGTTTTTGGGGGAGGGGAATTGAAATCTTCACCCAGTGATGCAGCTAGGGGTGGGCCCTAGGGCCAAAGCAAGATCCCCAGAGACAATACCTCCCTCCTGGTGGTCACTCAGAGAAGAGGAGTTCACAGGAGCCATGAAAATGGGCCCAGCACCAGTACCTGAACCAGCCACAGGCAAGCCTAAGTCCACTGGGCTTAACACTGTTTGTCACAATTCTTTGCATTTCTTTCTATTTATTTTTTTAAAAAAAATAACCATGAAGACTATGAAGCAACCAGCTGGGCATGTACCTGGCTACAGGTGCTCATTTTTAACCTTTAGTTTTTATTTTAAAATTCTAGTAGCCTTTTCCGCAACAACATGGTGCTTGTTTACAAATAAATGTGTTTAACACTAACACTACTTAGTCATGTTAGTGCTGTAACTTGTTTGAGTTTTAAAGTACAAAACTACACATTATCAGGCTATTTACTTCTTTTTTTAAAAAAAAATCAGAGTTGTGTCAGTGTTGATGTTGTTCTGTAAGAAGTTACGTTGGGAGGCATACAATGTTTCTTTTCTCCCTTTATTTCAGGCTCCTCAACTGAAGTAATACAGATGTATATCTAAAATGGAAGCAAACTCGTATTACCATTAAGTCCAGGGTCTTAAATAATCTAGCTGCACCATTGTGTTTCCTCTCTGGTTTCTGAATATACGTTCCTACACTTTTGCAGCAAATGTCAGCAGGAACTGCTCTTGAATATGTTGGCATACAATCTAAAATGTAGGGTGAACCCATAAACATTTCACATGATTGGGCAAAGGTTGCAGAGAATTATTGCCAGCAGTAGTTTACATATAATTAATCTCAATTTCTGGAGAGTGGAGCCCCTGTTTCTCCCCTTTTCAAATTCCACAGCTGTAATACAACATGCATGCTTAGCACAGATGTCAGCTGACATGTTACCCCAAAAAAGGGGTGACTCCTGGGTCCACCCCCAATGCCAATGCCTCTGTGAAAAGGTGGGGAATTACAGCTCAAAAGGGAGGCTTGTGGGAGGGGATAATGGGGGGATCTTTTCACCTGTGTATACTGGTACTATCTGTGACACCAGTTGGAGGTCTGAACAGTGTTTTATTGGACAAAATCACAAACATACACCAGATTCAAGCAGTCTCACAACAGTTCAAGGCTAACAGTGGGAAAGGAGAGAAAGGTTGGCTAGTGAAAAGATTTTGGGCGATAGTTCTGTTCCAGAAGCAGGAGACGGAGGTGAAGTATGGATCAGACTGGAGGTGTGAGGGCAGTACAGTGGACAGGATCTGGGGGCACTCATGCTGTGTAACATGCCAGCGTACATTTAGAGTGCTAGCAAAGAGTCAGGGTCCGAGTCAGGGTTTAAATGCCCTTTTCCTGCTCTGATGGGGTGTGTGTCAATTGCTCTCTGGCAGGGCAGACAAAAGAGTCCAAAACAGGCTAGTGGTCTTGACTTCAGGAGACAAAGCATTGAGGGAGATCATGATAGCCCCAACTGCCTTCTCAATGCTAGATCTCTGTCTAAAGCAGACCTGGGCATTGTACGGTCCGCGGGCCACATACGGCCCTTTGATTGGCTCTGACCGGCCTGTGTAATAAACATACTTTAGGCCAGTGGTTCTCAACCTGGGGGTCGCGACCCCTGGGGGGGTCGCATGACCCTTTCACAGGGGTCGCCACTCCCCCTCGCTGCCGCCGCCGCTGCCGCCAGCGACCTTTCTCACTTGGGCTGCCGCTTCCTTGGCGCCATCCTTTCCTCCTCACCCCCCGTGGAGCTGGTGGGCGGGCGGGGAAGAAGGGGAGGAGCGAACGGCCCACATTGGCTCTTGCATTCACTCTTCCCTCTTTCTCCCCCTGGAGTGAGGCACGGACACCGGGGAACGAGCTGTCGCCCATCGAGCCCCTCTCAGCTGGCTGTGAGGTAGGTAGCGGCTGCGGCTCGGAGCGACCCCGGAGCAGGGGGCGCGGTGACGGGGAGGCCGGGCGGGACCGCGGCTCCCTTCCTGCGGGTGGGGAAAGGCCGCCGCAGCCTAACGGACCCCTCTTGGCTGGGTGCGAGGGCGGCGGCCTTTCCTCACCCGCCAGCAAGGGAACCGCGGTTCCGTGCTTCCCAGCGACACTTGGGCGGGCGGCGTGGTGACGGGGAGGCCGGGCGGGACCGCGGCTCCCTTCCCGCGGGTGGGGAAAGGCCGCCGCAGCCTAACGGGCCCCTTTTGGCTGGCTGCGAGGGCGGCGGCCTTTCCTCGCCCGCCGGGAAGGGAGCCGCGGTTCGTGCTTCCCAGCGACCCTTCGGCGGGCGGCGTGGTGACGGGGAGGCCGGGCGGGACTGCGGCTCCCTTCCCTGCGGGAGAGGAAAGGCCGCCGCAGCCCATCGGGGTTACCTTTTCCCCTCAGCGTTGCCTCAGCTGGGGATGCTGGGCCGGGCCCGGCCCCTTTCAGGAGGGAGGGAAGGCCCGCCTCTGCCCCTGGCCTCTCATGCTGCCCTCTGGTTCTGGCCGCATCTTTTTGGAGCGGCCCTGCGATGGCAGCGGCGGCTTGGCGAGCGCTGCTGGTGCAGCGGGCCAGGCTGGGCGCCCCCATTGGGCCGCGCCGCGCCTCCCCCACCGCCTTCCTCCTCCTCCTCCTCTGCCACCGCCTCGGCCCAGTTGCGAAGACGGCCAGGCCCGGCGGCTCAGCACCGGCCCAGTGTGGCTCCTCGCCGGTGAGGGGAGGGCAGGAAAGCGCTCTGCTCCTGGCAGGCAGGCAGGCCCCGGGCCTCCTCCTCTGCCTTCCTGCCGCTCCACTGCCGCTCCCCTGCCTGGCCTAGCTGGGCTCCTCAGCCTGGAGGGGAGATGAAAGTCCGACCTGGCGGTGGGGGTGATGGGGTGGCCTGGGCTCCCCACCGGCACGGACCACCCACACCAGCTGTTCTGCTCCTTGGCCATGGACGGCGCCGGCACCTCCGCGGCCCGCCCGGCAGAAGAAGGAAGCGGGACCGCGGGATGCCAGGGTGGGACTGGGGCCGGGGCCGGCCGAAGGCAGGAGCAGCAGCAGCGCCTCGCTCACTCTCATGTCCACATCTCCAGTGGGAGGGCGCAGAGAGCTGCCAGCGCGGCACAAACGCGGGACGGGGACAGAGATGGAGACGGAGGGAAGGCCAGCTGGCTGGCTGGCGCGGGGAGGTGGCGGAGGAGGGCGACAGCAAGGAGGCACCCTCCCATGGAGAAATTCCCCGCCCCGCCCTCCTGGTGCCGCCGCCACCGCCTGCCCCACCGCATCTCTGTGGGCCAAGCCTGCCCGAGTTGGGTGCCCGCAGCCATTGCAGAGGGAGCCCCGCGGGACACGGGCACCCGCGAGCCGTGCCAGGAGCCAGGGCGCCCGCCCCAGGTAATGGGGCCCAGGCGGGGTTGGGCAGCACTAGAGGCCAAGGGTGGAGGCGGAGGCGGAGGCCGGCCTTCCCTCCCTCCCTCCCTCCCTCCCTCCCGAAAGGGACCGGGCCCGGCCCAGCGTCCCCAACTGAGAACCACTGCTTTAGGCCCTTTCCTCATGGGGGGCGAAACGAGGCCGCGCACGCAGGGGCAGAGCTTACCCGCAAGCGGGTTGCTCCGTCCCTGCGGAGAGCGCAGATCTGCCGTTCCAAACGCCACCAAATTTCGGCGGCGCTCGGCAGCGCCCAAAATGGCAGCCGGCAGCTTCCGGCGGCACTCCGCCAATCAGGACAACACGCCAGCCGGAAGCCCGCCCCCGGGCAGATCTGCAGGGACGCGTCACCGGGGGCTGCTACAGGGCAGCGCGGGTGAGTTTTATAAAAACCACTTGCGAAGGTGATTTTTATAAAACTCACAGCGCCACCCCCGTGGCTGCGCTAGAGCAGTTTGAAGTCTAGAATCTCACTTTTTTTAACTGCTCTAGCGCACACCCCGGTGAAGAAGACCTCCAGGAGAGGTCGCTCTAGCGTGGGCAATATGCCCGTGTGGAAATGGCCTACTTTACCTCATGCATGGTCTAAAGCTGCATTGCTTTTATTTTGAAGTTGTGTTTTTTATTCACATGCGTAATGACAGATGTGCACATGATTGGATCCTTGTCACAAGAGAACTTTAGCCCTCAAAATGTCCGCTAAAAAAAGAAAAGTAGATGCTGAATGCAGGGTTTTCGAAAAGAATTGGACTGCTAAGTATTTATTTACCGAAGTCAGAGGTAATGCCGGGTGTGTAGTTTGCGGGGAGCAGATCGCCGTGTTTAAGGACTACAATTTGAGTCGGCATTATGAGACGAAACACGCTGAGAAATATAAAAACTTGACTGACGCTGAAAGGGCACGGACTTTGGAAGCTTTCCTAGTTAAGCTGCAAAAGCAGCAAGGCTGTTTTACCAAACTTCACGCAGCCGGGGATGCAGCAACCCAGATATCCCACAAAATCGCTAAATACAGTAAGCTGTTCTCGGAGGGGGAGTTTGTCAAAGAGTGCTTGGTGGACTCTGCAGCACTAATATGCCCTGAAAAAAAAGCGGCATTTGGGCAAGTCCCGCTGTCCAGGCGAACCGTGACTAGAAGGATCGAGGACATTGCGGGGAATCTGGAGCTTCAGCTGCAACGGGAAGTGGCACGTTTTGACTTTTTCTCCTTGGCTTTGGACGAGAGCTGTGATGTCCGCGACACAGCCCAGTTACTCGTATTCGTCCACGGGATAACACCGGACTTCAAGATTACGGAGGAGCTGGCAGCAATGCGGTCGATGAAAGGAACGATGACAGGGAGTGATCTGTTCACGGAGGTAAACGAGTGCGTGGACACGCTGGGGCTGAAATTGGACAGACTGACAGGCGTCACAACAGACGGTTGTCCAAATCTTACCGGAAAAAATGTCGGACTTTTGAAACGTATGCAAGATAAAGTGACTGAAATCGATGTGGATCAGAAACTGGTATTTTTGCATTGTATTATACACCAACATGTGTTATGCAAATCAGTGCTAAAAATTGACCATGTCATTGATGTTGTTACTAAAATAGTAAACTTCATCAGGGCAAGAGCATTGAACCACAGACAGTTTGTCGCACTTTTGGAGGAGCATGAGACCGAGCATCATGACATCGGCTACCGCACAGCTATCAGATGGCTCAGTCTGGGCAAAGTGCCAAAAAGAGTCTGGGACCTGAAAGCAGAGATTCAAGAGTTTTGTGAGAAGAAAGGCAAAGACTTCCCAGAGCTCTCAGATGAGGACTGGATGGCAGATTTTGCATTTTCTGTTGATGTGACTGCACTGATGAATGAACTGAACACCAAACTGCAAGGCAAGGGCCTTTTTGTTCATGAAATGCACAGCCTGGTGAAAGCTTTTATGACGAAGATGCAGTTTCTTTCAAGCCAACTGGAGAGCAGCACTCTCACTCACATGCAAACCCTGAAAGAAGTCACACCACCAGCGGATCACCTCCGCAGGTACTCATCCATGTTGAGAGCATTGCATGGTGAGTTTTCAAGGCGATTTGAAGATCTCAGAAAAATCGAAGATGAAATACACCTGATTTCTTCTCCCTTTACCTGCAGTGTGGATAATGCACCCAGTGATGTTCAGCTGGAACTCATCGACCTGTAGTCTGATGCAGTACTGGCAGAGCACTTTAAGTCAGGATCTCTGCTAGATTTCTACTCTTCTCTCAAGGAGGAGAACTTTCCAAACATGAGGAGACATGCTCGGAAGATGTTGGTTCTCTTTGGCTCTACATACATATGTGAACAAACATTTTCAATGATGAAGTTCACGAAATCCAGGTATAGATCCTCTCTCACTGATGATCATCTGTCAGCTGTGCTTCGCATCTCCACTTCAGACATTCAACCTGACTTCGATGCACTTGTTAAAGCCCAGCAGAGACTAGATTTCTCTCACTGAACAAGAAAAGAGAACTTAAAAACACCAAATGAGGTGATTAGACTACAAATGTTGGCATGTAAAGGCACCAACTAGCAGTGAACTGGGACACTTTCTTTGGAAGCCTTTTTCTCAGAATCACAGTTCAGTGATGTTTAGTGACAGTTCAATATGATGTCTCTTGCTTAATATTTGGAGTACAAAGACAATATTGTGATGTCTTAAGAATGCCAAGAACCTCTTTCCAACAGTAAATGAAACTCAAAATGTGTTTGAGTGAATGTGACTGGAAATTTTCACTAATATGAGTCACAAATAGTGAAAAATCTTCATTTTGTTCACCATTGTTTTGGGAAATTTTATTTAATAAATTACATTTTTTTGTAAGGCAACCTCACTTTTTCATTTTCATTTCATAACATATACTCATACCAGCTTGTCAAAACAATGCTATTTACTGCTTTTTATAAAGAAATACAATTAATATTATGCAGAATTGAGTTCAGCCTTTTGGCCCGGCCCTCCACAATATTTTTAGTTTCTCATGTGGCCCCATGGAAAAAATAATTGCCCACCCCTGGTCTAAAGTATCCCTGGCAGGTAGCTGTCCAGTCTCTTTGCAAGACATTCAAAGAAGGAGATCTTACCACCTCTCTAGGCAGTTGGTTCCATTGCCAAACAACTCTTACTGCTGAGGAGTTCCTTCTGATGTTCGCTTGTGTGACACTGTAGGTTTCTTTCCAGTCTCTTAAGTTGACTACCACCATGCAAGACTGGAAATTCCCTCCCAGCGTTTTACTGGGGTTTTTGCCAGCCTCCCAAAGCTGACTCCCACGCTTGGAAAGACTGGCAATCTCCCCAGCTCTATCAGGTATGCTGCCACCACCACCCTGAATTATGAATCACTTGGACAGAACAGGAGGGACTCTGCCCAATCTCTAACCGTAAGAATCTTCCACCTCCCCTTCCCCTGAGTGAGAGGTCCTATGTAGCGTGTGCCAAACCTGGCGTGGAAATGGAGAGAAACGGAGGTTTATAGAAGTGATTAATCAAGGCATGCAAATAAACAAAACCATTTCACACTTGGGAGACTCTCCGCTCCCAGGTACACTTAGTTACAAGAATTTACAAAACAGATATAACAGCACAGATACATTCTTAAGATCAGCCAATTCCCAAAATAACAACATCCCTAATGCGACTAACTACTTATTTCTAGTTACTCACAATTAGGTTATTAGGTTATAGGCATAGATGGTCTAAAGGAGAAGGGGGGGTCCAGGAGACACGGCATGCCTGCCAGCTTGACTGACCCAGCTCTCCTCTCTTTCTCTCTGTCTTTCTCTCTCTGGCCACATGGCCTCTCAGAAGTTTTATATTTTCCTCCTTGGAAAGATCTGGAAGCATCTCCAAGATGCCCACCTCTTTTCCTCTTGGTTGGTCAGTTCTCACCTTGTGACCTGTGATGCTGACCCTTTCCTTTTGGTTGGTCAACTCTCACCCTGTGACCCTTGATGTAATCCCAACACCTCATTAACCCTTGGTTTACCTGAAGAGGGAAGTATCTCCCTTTGATGAGCCTAGATAATGGGAAGCCCCATTATCACAGCTTGTGAACATTATGGCTGTGCGGAGGTTGGTGGAGTGTTGTTCCCGTTTTCCCTTAGCATTTATTATGCTAGTTTTGGTCTAATTTTAACTAGAGTTGTAAGATCCAATAACCAAAACTGGGTACACAAAACACTCTGTTCATATGAAAGAACTAGGTGTGCCTAAGCACATTACAAGAGAAGAGACAAATCCTTATGGTTTCTAGTGACCTAAATAAGGAAAATGACCACCCCCCCTTCTAAAATATTTTATCATTTTCAGGCATTTGATTTCCATTTAGTCCAGATGCATCCATTTGGCCTTGAATGTCATTTTTTTTCTGAGAATGTACTTTTTTATCTGATATAAAATCATTTCAGTATTTGTTTACTTTTTTTCTGTATAGGTGTGTAAAGGCAGACAATGTACGATAGATTCATGATTTTATAAAATATGATGTTCAGTATTTATGTTTTTCTTTCATGATTTTAAATACCCCCCCCCCGTAGATGGTCTTAAAAATGTCCATAGGCTGAAACAATCAGGCTTTTCAACTAATAAACGAACCATATTTTGAGCATCTTGACATAGGTCTCTTCTTTTCCTTGTGGATTTCAGTTGATGCTCCTCAGTTTTTGCTTTTTTGTTTTTCTTTTCTTTTTTTTCAACAAAGCAGATTGCATCTGACTTTCTGCTTTCTGCATTCTGCTGACTTTGACCCACAATTGGTTTTGCACAAATGAATGATTTGAGTCCCTTTCACACCACACAGTTACAGTGCTAGGATTGCACTTTCTATGGAACATCCTATGGCATCCTGGGATTTGCAGTTTAAGGAGGGATACTTACAATTCTCAGTCAAAGAATTCTAGTACCTCTACAAGCTACAAATACCAGGATTCTGTAGGAAGTAACCATGGCAGTTAAGTGGACTCATAGTGCGATGATTTTATAGTATGAAAGGGACCAGATTCTCTAGAATTTCTTCATTTCAGCAACATAATGTAGACAAAGGTGCTATTTTATTGTTGCTGTTGTCAGACAGTTGGGAATTGGAAGCTCTCATGGAACTACTGCAAAACACCTAGGGATCTACTCTTAGATTCCAATTCACCTTCTTCCCACATCTAATCTGGACTAGAGCATACTTCAGAACCCAAATATCCAAATAATCTGGGGGGTTTTTTTGGTGTTTTTTTTAAGATATCTTTCATTTTCTAGGCTGGATCTGGAGAACCTGTGACGTGTAATTCCTAGTTCTTAGCAGCTGTAACTGTCCTCACCAATAATAAGGCATGACTGGAGTTGTAGTAAATAAACATCTGTTCTAGAGTCAGTTGGTAAAGAAGCTAAAGCAGAAGCATGTAATCTGGTGTCCTCAAGTTACTTGGAGCTGAAACTCCCAGAATCCCTAATTCTTGGCCATACTGGCTAAAGTTTATAAGAATGGTCAAAAATATGTAGAGGACACCTATCTCTAGGCTATTGAGCCTAGGCCGGGGGCACTGTATTCCAGTCTCCATTCAGGCATAAAACTCAGAGGGCTCCTCTGAGCCAGTTACTTATTGCAAGAAGGTCAGTGCACATTTTTTGAACTCCCTCTAAACAGAGAGAAAAAAATACTGAAAATAGTGCTTTTTTATTTTAGATCATTACATAAGATGGTTCGCTGAGCAAATTGAGAGTTATGTTGATTGAAATTAAAAGTGGGTCTTGTATTCGTTCCCAGATTGCTTACTTGGCCTCCCTCACTCTTCATTTCAGGCTTTCCTGCCTCTGTTAAAGAAGGCAGCCAAAGAAAGTACACAAGATGGGCTCAGCTGCAGGAGAGCAGCCATTATCAATATTTCCTCTGTCTTGGGCTCCATTGAGTTAGTCCCCCTAAACTACAACAAGCCTGCAATCTCCTACCGCTGCAGCAAGGTAGGTGATATTTCTTTGGTGGTATGATGACTTCTGTCCAGGCAGGGTGAAATGGCCAGCTTGGGCAGCAGGATTTTGGTGTCCTGAAAGGTTATTACATTGCATCTTTTGTCATTATCATTATTTATTGATTCAAATAGGGAGAGATTTGTGTGTACCAAAATCACTTGGCTGGCATAGGGTATTATGCAGCTTAATCTGGAAGGTAAGGGAGACTGTTTGCCTCAGGCAGGAAAGTTACTTTGGCCAGCCATGCAGTACCTCCCCATTCAGTACACACGTAGTGACGAACGTGAATTTTAATCTCTCGGTTGTGTGAAGATGGCCTGTGTTGGAAGCCATTGACTGTTCCTAACCAGAATAGTGAGGTTGCTATGCTCTTTCTCTTCCTTTGGTTATGCTTGCAACCTTTCTTTCTTTTTTCTTATTTGCAGGCTGCTCTCAACATGTTGACAAAGTGTCAGTCTATGAGCTACAAAGGGGATGGGATTTTGTGCAGCACAATTCATCCTGGATGGGTGAAGACAGACATGGGAACTCAAGAGGTGGGTGACAATTTTTGTAAGGAGTTCTTTTAAAAGATGGACAGATGACATAAGCAAAAATATTGAGTCACAGAAGCGACCACATAATACAACATCTACATATCAAGTTAATTCCGCTTGTGCAAAAAAGAGGAAAGTACTAACAGATGTTATAATTCAATTTTCAACTACAAAGATGATGAGGGGTTTTTTGAAAATATTTAAGGAAGATTTTGATAAAGAAATGGACCAACAAGAATCAGAGTTCAAGGACTCAGATGAAAATAGAGTAATTGCATCACGTTCTTGGAGGAAAAAAAGACTTAGCAGTGAAAGATGTATAAACTAAGTTGGATACTGGATGAATAGCTATACAGACTGATGGGAATTGTCAAAATGTATAAGCTTATCTACAGGATAAATGGCAGAACGCTAAATGAATGGAAGTGGTTGATTGATTACTTTAAAAAAGAGCATTGGTGATCCGATGACAATAGGTTTTGATATTTAAAGTTAAGATTACTGTATAAGAAGAATTAGAGTAGAGTCAGAAGTTATATTCTGTTTAATTTTTTATTTTTGTGTGTATATTTATATATATAATCTTTCAGTAATTGATCATTATTATAATGTAATTTAAAGTTGAGTAATAATGAATTTTGCATTTGAGAAATTAAGTCAGTAAACAACTAAAATGGTAAGTGAAAAGCAACAATCAATAATTATGGGATAAAATGAATTATTTAACAGCTGCTAATGTTTTAAGTAATGAGAAACTGCGACAAGGACGGAAACCAATTTTAGTTATGTTTTGTTAGTATTTAGTACTAACGTATTTACCCGGTGTTGCCCAGGATTTTTATTTTCCTCTTAAGAACTCACCAAATTGTCTTCTAGATTTCTTGTAACTTTGCTCCATATTTCCCAATCAATCTGTACTCAGAATTATTTACACACACAGTTTGGGTTCCTGATGGCATACATTATCCTCCTCCTCACTGCTAGGCTCATCTCCATAGCAACCGGCCTATTCCAGTACCTATAGAATCATAGAATCATAGAAATGTAGAGTTGGAAGAGACCGCAAGGGCCATCCAGTCCAACCCCCTGCCATGCAGGAAAACCCTCAAAGCACTCCCAACAAGTGGCCATCCAGCCTCCGCTTAAAAACCTCCAACGAAGGAGACTCCACCACACTCTGTGACAGCACATTCCACTGCCGGACAGCCCTGACTGTCAGGAAATTCCTCCTGAGGTTCAGGCGGAATCTCCCCTCCTGCAGCTTGCATCCATTGCTCCTTGTCCTGGTCTCAAGAGCAGGAGGAAACAAGCCCACTCCCTCCTCGACATGACATCCCTTCAAATATTTAAACATGGCTATCATGTCCCCTCTCAACCTTCTCTTCTGCAGACTAAACATACCCAGCTCTCTAAGTCTGTCCTCATAGGGCATGGCTTCCAAGCCCCTCACCATTTTGGTTGCCCTCCTCTGGACCTGCTCCAGCTTATCCATATCCTTCTTGAATTGGGGTGCCCAGAACTGGACACAGTATTCAAGATGAGGTCTAACCAATGCAGAATAAAGTGGTACCAATACCTCCCTCGATCTAGATACCATACTCCTATTGATGCAACCAAGAATTGTGTTGGCCTTCTATAACTTATCCCCATGTTCCCCAGTCCAATGTGTATTTGTAGTTCTTAACATAAATAGATCAAACAAGAAAGAGGAGCAGTAGCCTTATATGTCTAGGATATTTTCACCTGTGAAGAGATCTGTGACTTAAATCAGGGAAGCCAAGTCAAAAGCATCTGGGTAATAATTAAGGGTGCAAGAAACAACAGGGATTTCATTGTGGGGGTTTGCTACAGGCCTCTGGGCCAGTCTGAAGACTTGGATGAGACCTTCCTGGAGCAGATGACTACACATTCAAAAAGGAGAGCTGCAGTAGTAATGGGAGATTTCAACTATCCTGTTATTTTCTGGCAGTCAAACTGCCAAGACTGCAAGGTCCAACGGGTTCCTCGCTTGCCTTGCAGAAAATTTCATGGTCCAGAAGGTGGAAGAGGTGACAAGGGGATCGAGTATTTTAGATCTGATTCTGACCAACAGGGATGACCTTGCTGAGGAGGTGGAGGTGGTGGGATCCTTAGTGGGGAGTGACCATGCTCTTTTGGAATTTGTCATTCAGTAGGAATGAGAAGCCAAGTGTAGCCAGACGAGCATCCTAGACTTTAAAAAAACTGATTTCTCTAAACGTAGGGAGTTACTTGCTGAAATCCCATGGTAAAGAATACTGAAAAGAGAAAGGAGTTCATGACGAATGGGAGTTTCTTAAAAGTGAGATACTGAAGGCACAATTGAAAACTGTGCAAATAAGGAGGAAAAATGGCAGGTGTCTAAAGAAACTGGAATGGTTGATTGAAGAACTCTCAGCTGAGCTAAGTGTTAAAAGAAACATATACAGGAAATGGAAGAATGGTGAAACCACCAAAGAAGAATTCAAGCAAATAGCCAGGAGATGTAGGGAGAAGGTCAGAAAAGCTAAACTGCAGAATGAACTCAGGTTTACCAGAGAGATTAAAAACAATAAAAAGGGCTTTTCAGATATGTCCGCAGCAAAAGGAAAAACAAACAATAGGGTCGCTGCTCAGAGAAGATGGCCAATTACTTAACAGGGAGAAGAAAGAAGGCAGAACTGCTCAACACCTTCTTTGCCTCAGTTTTCTCCCAAAAGGATAGAAGTACTCAACCTGGGGAGTGGAGAGCAGGTGAAGAAGGTGGGAAAATGCAGCATAGGTAGAGAAGTAGTACAGGAATATCTGGCTAAACTAGATGATTTCAATTCTCCAGGGCCATGTCATGAGCCGGGCTGAGCATGCTGCTGATTCAGACTTGGACTCCCATTTAGACTTTGACTCCCAGCTGGGGGAGGATCTCTTGGAGGGGCCTTCGGGAGAGGGGGCTCCTTCGGAGGCTAGGGAGGAGTCTGCCAGCGACCCCACAGCTGTCCCAGGCATGGGTCCTGAGCCCATACCTGCAGCAGATGTTTGTGCTCCAGAGGCTAGCGCTTCTGATCTGACAGAGGCTGGTGTTTCTGACTCCAGCCTGGAGTTTGCAGCAGACCCTCCCCCCATGTTCCTCCAGAGGCAGCTGGAGAAGGGGGCGGTTCGGAGTTCTCAGCAGCTGTGGGAGAAGCATCTGATGAATCGGCCCCGAAGTCTTGAGGGGCTCCAGCTGTGAGCTGGGCCAACGGACATTTGATCAGCCCCAACTGCGCTAAAGACTGTGTATTTAAGGCAGATGCTGTTGGAGTTGGGCATGGGGCAACAACCGTCTACCAACTGAGAATTGATGTCCTGTGTCACGGGCTTTCCGTTCCAGGCTAAACCTTGCTGTTTGAGTTTGCTGCTCCTGGTACTCGAATGTTTGTTTTCGTGATGCAACCTCTTGCTTTATTTGTTACTAAAGCCATAAACTCAGTTCCTGCCTCTGTGTCTGCTTGCCGCCACCTGACGTTGACAGGCCAGATGAATTACATCCAAGGATATTGACCTGGCAGAAGTCATTTCTGAACTGCTCACAGTAATCTTTGAAAAGTCTTGGAGAACAGGAGAAGTCCCAGCAAACTAGAGGAGGGCAAATGTAGTCCACATCTTCAAGAAGGGGAAAAAAGGGGACCCAAATAATTATTGACCAGTCAGCCTGACATCAATACCAGGAAAGATCCTAGAGCAGATCGTGAAACAATCAGTTTGTAATTAGTTAGAAAGTAATGCTGTAATCACTAAAAGTCAACATGGATTTTTCAGAAATAAGTCGTGCCAGACTAATCTTATCTCTTTTTATGCTAGGGTTACAAGCTTGATAGATGAAGGGAATGCTGTAGACGTAGCATATCTTGACTTCAATAGGGCCTTTGACAAAGTTTCCCATGACATGCTTGCAAAGAAACTAGTAAAATGTGGGCTAGACAGAGCTACTGTTAAGTGGATTGGTAATTGGTTGACTGACCAAACCCAAAGGGTGCTCACCGATGCCTGCTTTTCATGCTGGAGAAAAGTGACTAGTGGCGTGCCACAGGGTTCTCTCCTGGGCCCATTCAACATCTTCATCAATGACTTGGATGAAGGAGTAGAGAAGGTTAAGATGGACATGATAGCCATGTTTAAATATTTGAAAGGATATCATGTCGAGGAGAGAGCGGGCTTGTTTTCTGCTGCTCCAGAGACTAGGACAAGGAGCAATGGATTCAAGCTTCAGGAAAGGAGATTCCACTTGAACCTTAGGAAGAACTTCCTAACAGTTAGAGCTGTCCGCCACTGGAATATGCTGCCTCAGTGTATGGTGGAGTCTCCTTCTTTGGAGGTTGTTAAGCAGAGGCTGGATGGCCATCTGTTAGGAATGTTTTGATGTGTGTTCCTGCATAGCAGGGGGTTGGAATGGATGGCCCCTGTGGTCTCTTCCAACTCTGTGATTCTATGATTCTATATGGAGGTTGGATTTCTGTGGGAATACACTGTCCTCCTCCTTGCTGCCAGGCATTGCCTCCATAGCAATCAGCCTATTCTGGTACCTATAGCTTTTCCCCATACTACCCAATCCAATCTGTTTTTTCTGGCGACATTGATGTACTGGCTTTTTTTTTTTTTTTTTTTTTGCTTTTGCTTTTGCTTTTGCTTTTGCTTTTACTTTACATTTTTCTGGAAGCATTTTTTGTTTTGAATTTCAGCTTTAAGATTCCTCGCATATGGAATCTCTACAATCTACTGTATGAGGCGAGAGGACCTTGTAACTATGGCCGTTCCTGCACTACACTGTTATAGTGCTGTTATTCCACTTTCAGCATCCTGTGGAATTCTGGGGTTTGTAGTTTACTGGAGCCAAAGACCTCTCCGGATTAGAATTCTTAAATGCCCGTCCTTAAACTACAAATCCCAGGATTCCATAGGATGTTGAAAGTGGAATAATAGCACTATAACAGCATAGCGTGGAAATGGGCTATGTTGTGTATGTCACTTTAATTTCACTCACTTATGCCTCCCAAAAGTTTTTCGGTATCCTTATTGATGGTAGGCTTCATCTCCATAGCAACCAGCCTGAAGCCCAAGAACTCTCACTTGAGAATTCTAAAGGCCCCTCCCTGACCTGCCAATCCCAAGATTCCATAGAATCTTCACAGCCAGCTAATCATATGAGGTCTTCTCACCTCACTCATAGAATCATAGAATCATAAAGTTGGAAGAGACCCCAGGGGCCATCGAGTCCAACCCCTGCTATGCAGGAACACTCATCAAAGCAATCATTTGAAATCTTTGCCTGCCTGACGCAGACAAACTCACAAACAAACACTGAGATTTATATAGTAGATTTGTTTTAGTTACGTCTAGATTAGGATATCTGTTGATGTTTGTAGGTTGTATTTGTATTTGTTGTTATTGTTTTGTTGTTTTGTATGTTTGGATTGTGCTTTTTTAATTTTTTTTTCTTTTTCGTTTTTCTTTCTGCTTGATAAAAATAATTTTAAAAATGATAAGAAATCATAGAAGTGATGTTGGCGCCTATGCTCTACTACAGTAGTGGGACTTCAGTTCCCAAAAGTCCAAGACAGCTTGGCTAACGGTCAGGAATTCTGGGAGCTGAAGTCCAAAACACCTGAAAGACCAAAGTTTGGGAACCACTGACCTAATCCTAGTTAAGTTCACTCCTAGTTAAGGAGTTCTCTCTAGGCCGGGTGTAGCAGGCATTTTAATGTCAGGGGCTACATTTCCCCAGGACCCAGGGAAAATGATTGGACACCTAGAACTAGAAGCATGCAGGGACAAAGCCAGAAGTAGGTTTTTATCTCTTTCCAACAGCCCATGTGCACACTCCATTCATTTTTAAACACATGCATACATCTGAAGTTTATTGATCCCTCATTCATTTGATTCTCTCTATAAAGGCATGCTGCTGATTTTTATCCTGCTTGTTTCTTGCAGGCTGACTTGAATGTAGATGAGAGTGTGCGAGGGATTCTCAGTGTGCTTTCCAAACTTGATGACAAACACAGTGGTGTTCTTGTGAACTGGAAAGGAGGAAAAATTCCTTGGTGAAGGTGATATACAACCAACACAGGCTAAGCTGCAACTGGTGACATGATCTTTTTCTTCGGCAGCTGCAGTGTGATGCTCATAGGCCAAAAAGCAGCATAGCTCCAGTGCCCAAATCACTTGGGGGCTTTCTCACACTAGTAATAAACTCCCACTGTTGGGAAATGTCTGTGCCTTGTAAACTGCTTGTGCTTTTTAAATCAAAAGGTAACAGGGGTGGGCAACTGTTGTGAGTTAGAGGTCCACATTGGCCACTCAGAAGATCTTGGAAGGCTACACCACCCTGCATTGTGCCATCTGGGAAAAGAAATCATATTCTTTACTCCAAAAAACAATTCAAAGACCAGCCACACTATTTCAATGCAGGAGTCAGAAATTCCCATAAGCAGCTCTCCCCTTCCATGACAGTAAAAATGCAGTAATAAAGTAAAATGACTAACAGCTTCTTGCCATTTTGCACCACAAATCTGTTGTTTAAGGTAGCTGCGTCATTCTGTCTAGTGGTAGAACCAGCCCTGAGTTGGAGCTGCTGGAGCTACACTGGCAGTCCATGGCTATGTATGCTGTTGCCCCATATGCTGAGTGATAGGCTAGAGTAAAAGTTTGGGCAGCAAAAGCTTTCTAGGCTCTGCTATTAGTCTGATGCTGGCTTCTCATTGGCTCCTTCTTATCTGGAAGATTTGTAATTTTGCTGAGCAATATAGTATTGTTCACACTGTTTAGCTTCTAACTGTTAACTTTAACTGAACACTGATAAACTGTCCTATCTTCAAACAAAATCTCTGATGCTTTCTTTCCCAGTAGCATTCTGAATTTGCGCTACATCGTGGGTGACATAGCCATTAAAGGAAAGAGGGAAACACTTGTGTGGTACTTTTTTTCCTTTTTATTTTTTATTCAAGTTTCTAGTCCTCAGGATATTGCAGAATAGTAAGATGATGGCACAGTGATAACGATCAATAATATCAGACAGCTCGGAAGTATTTCTGGAACATTGTTCCTTCATACATAACCCATTCTTCTTCTATCATGCATACCTTGACTTCTTCTATTTATCCTTTTAGCGCGACCTTCCTCTTCTCTCCCCATGAAAAGCTTTATTTTCCTTTTTCCAATCACTGCAATTCCTACATTCTACTCTGCTATCCTCTCTCTCTTTCTAAACCTACTTTATCTTTGTCTCTATCGTACCTCTCTCATGATATTATTACTTATTTATTTAATTTATTTAGTTTCTAATTTCTAATTTATTGTTTATTCTTTTAATATTTCCTATTATTCTAACTATTATTTAATTATTTTATACAACTGTGTTTACCATTTTGGACTAAATTTCTGATCTTTAATAATTCTTTTATCCTGATTTTTAATTAATTCACTTTTTTTTCCTTTCCATTTTTCCCTTTTTATTCTACCCCCATCATATTCCAATTCCTCCTAATCCATTTAATTATACATACCTATAAAGCATTTTTACCCCAATTCTCTTCCCACATTGGCTTTAATATATCCCATTCTCGATTAAATGTTTCCTTCGACTTATTCTGTAAATATAAAGTTAATTTATCCATTTCAGAAAATTCGTATACTTTCTGAGTCCACTTTTTATCTTAGGTATATTCTCTGTCTTCCAATATTTTGCGTATATAATCCTTGCTGCGTAAATCATATAACATAAAATTTTCTTGTATGTTTTTCTCTAACTTTCTTATCTATCCCTTCTAGAATATTTAAAAGATATATTTCTGGAGAAATTGTAAATTTAATCTTAAATACTTTTTCTATTTGTTTGTGTATCTGTAACCAAAATTTTTTAGCTTTTATACATATCCACCATATGTGGAAAAAGGATCCTACTTCCTGACATTTCTAACACGCAATAACTTTTTTTTTTTTTATTCATTTTGGATATTCTAACTGGGGTTAAATACCATTTATAATACATCTTATAAAAATTTTCCTTTACATCATAGCTTCTGGTAAATTCTTGATTTGTTTTCCAAACTTTTTGCCATTATTTAAAGTAATTGGATGTCCTATATCATTTGCCCATTTTATCATATTTGTTTTGATTATCTCTTGTTCCAATTCAAAAATTTAGCAACAATTTATAAATCAAACTTAAGGACCTTTTCACCCCTGGTTTCATTATTTTGTCAAATTCTTTTTCTTCCAGAGCTATTCCTTTATCCTTCATATCCTCTTTATTTTTTCCCCGCCAATTGTCTATGCAGTAACCAATGTGTTGAAAACCCTTCTGCTATTAATTCTTCCCTAGATTTTAATTTAATATTAGCCCCTTCTTTTTTAAGTATATCCTTTTTGTTAACCATTCTTTCTTTCTCACTTTCTCTAACTTGTAAAATGCTTCATGTGGTGAGGTCCAATATGGCAATTGTAGATATAATTTTTTCCTAAATTTTAGCCAAATTCTTAAGATTGCATTCCTAACATAATGATCCCTGAATTCCTTATTACTCTTATATTTATCATACCAGACATAAGCATGCCAGCCATGATACAGATTAAATCCTTCTAAATTTAGTAATTTTACGTTTTCCAATGAAATCCATTCCTTCATCCAAACTAACGTAGACGCTTCATAATATAATTTTAAATCTGGCATGTTTTGGGCCCCCCCTTTCTTTTTTGATTCTTTTAAATATTTCCATTTAATTCTGGGTTTCCTTCCATTCCACACAAAATTACTAAGATCTTGTTCCCATCTTTTAAAAGCTTTGCCATTTGCTAATATTGGTAGATTTTGAAATAAGAACATTATCTTGGGTAAAGTGTTCATTTTTATTGCGGATTTTCCCCCCAATGGGGGATAAGTTTAATTTCTCCCATTTTTTCAATTCATCCTGTATTTTTTTTTCAAATTTTATTGTAATTATTCTCAAATAATTCTGAATTATTTTTCGTTGTTGTAATACCCAGATATCTTACTTTTTTTTCTATTTTAAATCCTGTATTCCCTATTAATTCAGCTTCTTGTGATTGCCCCATATTTTTTGTAATCATTAACGATTTATCTTTATTAATCTGTAAACCAGCTACTTGTCCAAATTCTTTTAATGTTTCCATAAGTCATTTAACACTTTTATTTGGGTCTTCTAAAATTATTGCCATATCATCTGTGAATGCTTGGATTTTAAATTCATTTCCTTTAATCCTCGTTCCTCTTATCTCCTTATTGTTTCTAATTCTTCTTAATAATACTTCTAAACACATAATGAATAGCAATGGGGAAAGTGGGCAACCCTGCCTTGTACCTTTTTAAACCTTAAACGATTTTGATTTCTCGCCATTGATTATTAAACAGGCATTTTTTTTCCCCTTTTAATCGTTAATCCAATCTGTAAATCGCTTGAATCCAATCTTCCCATTCCTAATTTAGTCATCACTTCAAACAGAAAATTCCAATTCACATTGTCAAAGGCCTTTTCTGCGTCCAGAAATACTAACGTAACCCCCTTTTGATTCATCTTTTGGTAATATTCTATTATATCTATGATTATTCTTATATTATTTTTCAATTGTCTACCTGGTAAAAAACCATTTTGATCTTCATATATCCATCCCACCAATATTCTTTTTAATCTATTTGCTAAAATTGAAGTGAAAATTTTTTAATCAATATTTAAAATTGAAATTGGCCTATAATTTCTCTTATCTTGTTTATCCTTTCCTTCTTTCGGGATTAACACAATATTTGAATCTTTCCATAAATTTTGGGGAAGTCTTTGTTATTAATAAATTTATTAATTTAAATAGGGGAGTAAAAATTTGAAAAAAATTATAATACATCGCTATAAATCCGTCTGGCCCCGGGGCTTTCCCTTCTTTCAAGTTCTTAATTGTTTCCCCTTAACTTCTTCTAACGTAATCGGTTTGTCCAAATCTTCTCTTTGCATTTCTGTCAATCCAGTAATATCTTCTTGACATAAATATTCCCTTATTTTAATTTTTTGTTCTTTTAATTGCCCTTTCTCTTTAAATAATTCCTCAAAAAAATTTATAATATATTCTTAATTTTTTTGTTGATAATGTATGATCTGGCCTTCCCTCAATTCTGTAATATTTTTTTTTTTTCCCTTTTCTTTTTTTAATCTTTTTGAAAGCCACCTCCCTGTTTTGTTAGCATATTCAAAATATCTTTTTTTTAAATTTTTCAATTTCCTTTCCATTTCTTCTGTTTCTAATAAAGTGAATTGCTTCTTCAAAATTTGAATATCCTTATATATTTTAGCATCTTTAGGCTTTTCCTTTAGTTCCCTTTCTTTCTCTTGTAATTTATTTAAAATACATATTTTTTTCCTTCCTAATTTTGTTTTAAAAGCCTGTTGGTTTATAAAAAAAACTCCTCATTACTGCCTTACAAAGACCCCCAAACTATCTGAGCCGTTTGCCCTTTATCCATATTATTATCCAAAAATTCTTTTAATTCTTTTTTTGCTTTCTCAACTACCAATTCATTTCTTAATAAATTTTTTTTAAGTTTCCAATTTTCCTCCCAACTGTGTATTCAAAATTATTGGACAGTGGTCCGAGATTGTTCGGGGCAATGTTTCCATATTAATCATACTTTTTTTCATTTCAGAGATATGAAAAATCTGTTATTCTCGACCAGCTTTTATGGTGGTCTGAATAATATGTAAAGTTTTTTTCCTTTCTTTTTTATTATTATTTATTTCTCCCAAAGACAAATAATCTAGTAAATCAAAAAAGCTTTTTGGAATTTACCTTGATTTATTTTATTGCTTCTCATGCCAGTACTTGATCTGTCTAACACAGGTTTTAAAGACCCCCATTCCAATCTCCCATTAGAATTGTTTTATAACTCCCTAAATCTATTAAACTCTCCATTAACTTTGAATAAAACTTACTTTTTATTCTCTAAGGGGCCATATATTGCTACAACTAATAATTTTAAATCTTTAATTCTTACCTCTACTGCTATTACCTGTCCTATATCATCTTTATACACTTGATTTGCTTCATATTTATTATTCACATATATTGTTACACCTCTTTTCTTTTTATCCATTAAAGAGGAAAAGCTTTGCCCTAATTTTGGATTTTTAATGTAATTCAAATCTTTATTTCTAATATGGGTCTCTTGGATTGCTATTACATTTTAATTTTAATTTTTCTAACTGATGAAATATACGTTTTCTTTTGTAGGGGGGAGTTCATACCCCGAACGTTCCAAGATAGAAATCTTAATTTCATTATTTTAAGTTAATTTACCTTAATACTACTCTCTTTCTTCTATTTGTTCTTCTCTCTATTCTGGATCTAGCTCTTGTACTGAAATAGGTTCTTCCCCCTCCCCCCTCCCCTTCTTCTCCCTTCTTCTTCCCCTTTTTCTTCCCGTCTTCCCCCCTAAATCTTCCTCTCTTTGTACTCTTGCTAATTCCTCTTTCATTTTTTCTTTTTTCATTTTTTATCCAATCCTTGAATTATTTGTATTTCTTCTTCTCCCTTTTCTTCTTGATATTCTCTTGTTGGTTTTCTATTCTATGTAGTTCTTCCTTATACCTTCCCATGAATGCTCTTGCTTTCACGACTGTATTCAGGACCAATCTTTTCTGTTTCCAAGTGAAGGAAATTCCCTCTGTTCTTTCCCACATATATCTAAATTTTCCCGCTTCTCTCAATGCTTGAGTTAAAAAGTTATACTCTCTCCTTCTTTTAAGCAAAGTTGGATGTATATCTTTAAATATTTTCACGTCTGTGCCTTCTATCACCAATTTACTAGTATAGCTACACTTCAAAACCAGGTCCTTCACTCTTTCCCTTAAAAAATTTTCACGATGTCCCGTGGTAGCTTTTTTCCTCCTTGCCACCACTGAATTTACACGAAACACTCTCAATCTCTAAGTCCAATTGTTCCGGTTCCCATCCTATATAATGTGCTAAGGGCGTCATCAGTCTTTGATACAGATCCTCTTGATCAATTTCTTTCAATCCTCTTATTTTAATCGACTTATTTCTGCTTCTTATGTCCATAAGAACGTTGTCCTCTCCAGTTGCTCAGTCTTTCCCTCCGTCTTTACCACCTGTTCTTCCAACCTCATTGTCTTCTCTTCCACCTGTTCTACCTTTTCACTCATGTTTTTCAATTCTTTTGAGATGTTATCTAATTTTCCATTAAAGACTTCCAATTCTTTCTTAATATCTGTTTTTTATTTCCGTTCTCATATGCTTCATTTCCGTTCTGATTTCTCTCATTTCCGTCTTGAAAACCGTTGTTAATTTTTCCCTAATTCTTCCATTACATCCATTCCAAACTTTTGATCGTTCCCCTTTATTTTCCATAGTTACTATCTTCATTTCCACCAGTGGTGTCTTATTTCCGCGAGTCTCCTTTCAAAAGAGTTTGTATTTGCGATTGTGACTGGGCTCCTGCTTAGCCCTCCCTTTTCCCCGCTGCCATCATCTTTTCTCTTTTCTTTTTTATCCCTATCCTATACTATCCTATATTATTTTAATCTTTTATCAATTTGTTTATTTATCAAGCTATCAAACTTCCAAATTATCCTACTATTTATTTACCTATTAATCTGATTGTCTATTTATTACCTACTTATTCCACCTAGACCCTCTCTGACCTTCCTTCTTCTTCTATTACTTATCAGCTGCTTATCTGGGTTAGGTTTGATTTAATTTAATTTAATAGACCTGTTAATCACCACCAATCTTCCTTGAAATAATTCACAGCTATAGAGTTAGTTAAGTCTCCTCCCCTAAATTAAACAATTATTTAACTAATTCCAAACAAATAACCAACAATGATTTTTAAGAGTAAACAATATCTCAAAATTCACTAATTTTTTTGTAAATTTAAAAATTTTTATAATCAAAAATTCTATTCAGATCAAACCATATTGAATTAATAATAGATAATTCAATTAATTAGAAATAAATATTCACTCAATAGTTTGCACTTTAGCAGCAAGGTCAGCAAGGGTTTAAAAAGAATGCAACAATAACAATGTTTTAACAGCTAGACCCTTCACTTGGATGTTTAGGTTTCTATTTTAAATTTTAAAATTTTTAATTTATACTTTATAATGTAGTTTATAGTTTCCTTTTTACCGTATTTTTTTTTCCCTTCACCCTAAACAGTTAAACCAAAATAATTATAAGTGTCTCTTACCTCCTTTCAAGACTTTTTTCTTTCCAGAGACCTTTAATTTCTATTTAAAAATATTTTCAATGTCAACCCCAAAATTTCCCCCCCCCTCTCCCCCTTCAATATCTTTTTTTCTCTCTCTCCGTTTTTCCACCTTTTTCCCCCCTTTTTTATTTTCCCCCCTCTCTAACCACCCTTCTCTCTCTTTTACTTTTCTATCGTCTTATTCCACCTTCTCAGTCCTTCTGTTATGTCCGTCTTCCGTTTGTCATCTCCACTCTCCCCTCTTCTCTGTCCTTCGTCCCTTCCATCAGTCGTCTCCTTCCACTTCTGCACCATCCGCTGTCTCAAATCTTCCGTCGTCTTTTAAAGGTCCTTCATTTCTGCACTCTCTGTTCCCCCCCCCACTTTTTCCCCCCTTTACCTTCCTTCGTCTCTACTTTCCCTCCGTCGTCTCCGTCTGCCTCTATCCCGTCTGTCTTCTTAATCCTTAATCCTTCTGCGTCCCTGTCCTTCGTATCTATTCTCTCCGTCGCCGAAATCTCTCTTCTTTCCCGTCCTTCGTCTCTAGCCGCCCCCCAAATTTTTCCCTTTTTTTTCTCCGTCTCATCCGTCTTCTTAATCCTTTCCCTTTATCCCCGTCCTCCGTCCTCCGTCTCCCCTTTCCCACTTCCCTGCTCTCTCTTCTTCTTCATCCTTCTACTCCACTCCGTCAGTCGTCTCCGTCTCTAACTGGCACTACCCCTTCCCCTCGTTTAATCCCGTCCTTCGTCTCTACTCGTCCGTCACCTCTCCATCTTCCTCGCTTTCTCACTATCTTCGCAGTTCTCTTTTTGCCTCCAAAACCAAATTTCTTCTGCTTAATACGCTCCCATCACAGTTAACACTTCTCGCCACGACTTCTATCGCACCCCTCTCTCTTTTATCTCACTCTCTCACACAACTCTTTCAGCACAGTCCAATCTTTGGGGCACATTTTTAATTACAGATTGTTGATTTTTTTTTTCTTTCTCCTTATCCTTTTCCAAAAATTTTACCCTATGCAGAAGGAAGTGGATTCACTCCTCTCTATATTTTTTATTTTTCCAATCCAGTCTAGTCCAGTCCAGATTTTTAGTCCAATCCAATAGCTTCCTTTAAAATTTTTGTTTAGTTTGTTTTGTTCACACTCTTTTTTTCTTTTATAAATACTTAAATATTTTAGAGACTAAAAAAGTCTCGAGTAGGGTCCAATGTACAATTCAGCCACACAGCACAATATCTTTTCCCCCCCTCCTTCTCAGTCCTGGAATTGTTTTCCCTGGGATTACATCTCTCTTTTTAGGTTTTTAATCCAGCTCTGATCCTTTTTCTTCCCCAGTAAAAGTCAGACCGAGAAGTAGCTCAATGGATTTCTTGCTTTCCTACTTACTGGGTATGTAACAATGGGGACACGCCTGTCCCATAAAGGCTATCCGACGCAAAAATGGCGGTTCTACGATCCCATGAAACCCCGGCATGCCTTTCTCCTTTCCCCTCTTCTTCCAGCACACTGGGCTCGGCAGATCCCCGTCGAGCCTCCTCCGTGATCCCCTTTAAACCGGGGATCAACCTCTAAGATAAAAGTCCTTTCCGAGGAAATTCCCGCCCGTAGGGTGGAGGAATTTACAGCTCTGTGGATTCCCTTGTTCGGGGGTTCCCCCACCGGAAAATCAAAAAAGGTAAGAAATTATCTAAGGTTGGAGAAGATGATGAAGAATTAAAAGGAGAAATATGAAGTATGCATCATCTAGGAAGATAAATAAAGAAGTGTGATTAGGCTTGGGTAGGTATTGGTTTTTGTATTTGTGTTTGTATGTGGGCTTTTAATGTATGTTTGTATGAAAGTGTAAATTTTGTGTATGTATTGTTCTATGTTTTGTGATTTGAAAAATTTGTTGTATAATAAAATTTATTTTTTAATAAAATAAAAAAAAGTATTTCTGGAACATCTAGCTGTTCAAAAAACTGGAAAGCACCCCCACTTTCTTTCTTTTTAATATTGTTCCCTTTTGTCTTTCCATAAACCTGAGGGATTTACCTCCCTTCTTTGTCCCTGGAAAAATATCAGATTCCAGCTGAGTTTCAGTTTCAGAAGAAGAGGCTTCACCAGTGATTTAAGCTTAAATGTGGAATTTTCCCAGTAATTGCCAGTGATGTAGATTCGAATCGATTGACTCGAACTCTAGTCCAACTCAAGTCACTTCAGTGACTCAACTCGGACACAACTCATCAATAAATCATGGATCAACTTGACTAGACTCAAGACTTGTCTGTTTTTAGTGAACAGCTTGCTCTAGAGCAGACCTTGGCATTGTACGGCCCCCGGGCCACATACGGCCCTTTGATTGGCTCTGACCGGCCCTTGTAGGGCTAATTGGAAATTACAAAATAAACATACTTTCTAAGGCCCTTTCCTCAGGGGGGGACGAAACAGGGCCACGCACGCAGGGGAAGAACTTACCTGTGAGCGGGTTGCTCCGTCCCTGCGGAGAGCACGGATCCGCCATTCCAAACACCGCTGAATTTCGGTGGCGCTCGGCAGCGCCCAAAATGGCGGCCAGCAGCTTCCGGCGGCGCTCCGCCAATCAGGACAGCGCGCCAGCCGGAAGCCCGCCCCCGGGCAGATCTGCAGGGACACACTACCGCGTCTCTGCAGTTCTTCACCGGGGGCTGCTACGGGGCAGCGCAGGTGAGTTTTATAAAAACCACTTGCGAAGGTGGTTTTTATATAACTCACAGCGCCACCCCTGCGGTTGTGCTAGAGCAGTTTGAGGTCTAGAACCTCACTTTTTTTAACTGCTCTAGTGCAGTTAAGAAGAAGACCTCCAGGAGAGGTCGCTCTAGCGTGGGCAATATGCCCGGCCCTCCACAATATTTTTAGTTTCTCATGTGGCCCCATGGAAAAAATAATTGCCCACCCCTGCTCTAGAGTAAAGGAGGCTTGAAAGGCAGAGGGAGTGAAAGGCAGGAATCAGTTTGGAGGGGTTCAAAATCTGGTTGAAGCAATGGGAGAGTACAGGAAGCTTGGAAGGCAGAGGGAGTGAAAGGCAGGAAGCAATGGGTTTGGTGGGATTTAAAATCTGGCTGAAGCAAAGAGGGTAAAGGAAGTTTGGAAGGCAGAGGGAGTGAAAGGCTGGAATCTGTGGGTTTGCAGGGTTAAGTCAAATCCTGATTACTCGTGAGGAAGCAACCAGGATAGGTATGCTGCATTGCCTTAAAGTTTAAACCCTTAAAGGAAATTTTAAAGTCTGTCTGAAGCATTGCTGAGGCAAGGTGGGAAAGGGAGTGACAGGACGGGGCTTTGATTTTCTAGTTATTGAAATTTAAACCCCACCCCCACCACCTCCTTTTTTTCTGTTAAATTTGGCTCCAAGACTTAAGGCTCAACTTGAATTATCTTGTAAAGACTTGAGACTTGACTTGAGACTTGGAATAAAGGACAAATACATCACTGGTAATTGCTAAGCCTTGCATACTAGGACAATTCTAAACCTGGGTCTTTTTAAATTTTTTAGCTTTTGGCAGGTCCAGAAAGCTCGGCTGAAAGCTCAACTGGTTTCCTGGGTAAATAGCTGAAAGCATCGGAATAACAGTGGGGAAATTTGGAGATCAGCAAAAAAGGGAGCAATCCCAGTTGAAGGTTTCCTGCTTTCATATTGAAGTCTTTAAGATGCAATATATGCATTCACTATGATTTTCATGTCCACAAAAGAAAATTCATGCCAATGACTTTGGCAGTTAACTGGAAGTGATGTTGAATAAATTTTCCCACATAGGGCTTCCTCTCTTGTTTCCTAGTGAAGATTTATGGGTGTTTTAGTTTTTTTGTCTAGGGAAAATCTGAGTTCAAAGCTGCAGTAGAGGTCTGTCTTCAGAGTAACAGTAATTGCCAAAAGGTTCCTTGTGTTCATCCAGCTTTCTCTGCAGGTACTGCATTGAGGATCTGCCAGGGGACCTATGGAGC
Organism: Iguana delicatissima; assembly: GCA_948472985.1. NCBI lineage: Eukaryota > Metazoa > Chordata > Lepidosauria > Squamata > Iguanidae > Iguana > Iguana delicatissima. Next base: position 341,362 of record CAOKZL010001178.1, on the reverse strand, counting down.
TGTTCATGTCCACTGCCTTTCCATTCCAGAACAGCAGCAATGTTCTTCGCATTCTCACAGGTTAGCAGGTTAGACTGCAGCTGCCCCCATCTTCTTTATTCAGAATGCCTCTGGGACAATGTTGGCACAGAAGCATTCTGGGACATGAAGATGGTCGGTGTGCAAAGCCACTGCCTATTGCTTCACAGCATGCCACAGCATTACTCTATGCAGTTATAAAGAAAGGGGCCACTTTCACCAAACCTCTCCTCCCCAAAAAATGGAAGAGAAGGGGACTCCACAATTTCCAGCTTGGTAACAAGGTCAGTGAGGCTGTGGAGGGCACATGTGAGAGGTGGAACTAAGCTGGTTACTCTTAGGACTTTCTGTTTTTCTAAGCCAGGGTTCAGCAGCTGTGGGAGGCTAAGGGGCCGCATGAGTTTCCCAAGAGACTTGGGAGAGCCACACTCCCTCCTAGTCAAAAACTGATGCTAAAATAATTTGAGCTGCCCTGATTATGATGCACCTTTGACATGTGGTCTGAGTGTATGCTGGCAGAACAAAAGAAGCCTGAGAAGGCATACTATAGGAGAAGAAACATCCTTTGTGGCATTGTGTGCCTTCAAGCCATTTCCAATTTATGGTGACCCTAAGGCAAACCTATACCATGCTGTCTCTTGAACTTTAGCAGTTCATCCTTTAGTAGTTCATATTTAATTGCTGCTCACAACCTTCCAGTGTTGTTTCCTCTGTTATTCCTTTGCCAAAATTTTCCCCTCAGATGCCCCCAACAGGCATTTTCCCCATATTTTAGCCCTCCCTCGGCCATTTTAGGCCTTGGAGAGATCTTAAAAAAACACAGGAAGTAACCAGAAGTCACTTCCGGTTTTATAAAAGGCACTCATGGGTCTAAAGTGGCCCAGGATGCCCAAAACATGATGAAAAAGCCCACTCTCAACAATCCATTGAGAGCATTTTGGAGCAGATATTTTTTTTATCCCCAGGGGCCACAGAATACTTCAGTTAAGATAAAGGGACAAAAACACCTTGGGGGCTGCATGTGGCTCATAAGCCACACTTTGCCCACCCATGTTCTAAGCAGAACCTAGGAAATTTCTTTTCAGATGAAGGAATAGAATTACATGCTGATGCTATCTAACTGATTAGTGGTAGGATGATGCACTAGGAACCAGAGTATTATTTTACCGCTGGTCAATTATGGATGATTTCAGCTTGTTACTGTATTTACTCATTTTAAAAATGCCACTGTGTGGTGTGGTGAAAGTAAGGAAGTTAAAGAAGTCAATAACTATCAAGTGAGAAGCCCCTTCTCAGAATTTGACTAAGATACAAAGATAAACTTTATTCTAAAATATCTTTATAAGTATTCCCCTTCCCCAACATTTCAGGATAAGTGGCTAACTTAAAGAGATTTGATCAAACAGCAAAAAGACAATCTGTAGTTCATGTCACAGGTTGAGAAGCATGATGGGACCTGTTGTTACTCCTGGCTTCATATTTTCCCACCACTAGAGGGTGAGAACGCAAAGCTGCTTGTAGTTGTTTAGTCTAGCTGCCCATGTGAAACCTAAACGTATTCAAGGTCTTCTGCTGCGTGTAGCCGCAACATTGTTATGGTTAAGGGAACGCCTTGTTATTGAATATGTATACTTAAAAACACGGCTTTTGAACAGGCTGTGCCTTTTTCTTGTTTCCTTTCCTTTCTGCTCTGGGCGAGGAGATGGCTCGCTGCGCTGTAACTTAATAGTCTGCTACTTGATCTATTGCCCGCAATAAAGACTGTTAGCCTGCTGCCTCGTGTTGGCTGTGATGTTTTTCCTATTGATGGTAATGCCCCTGGTGGGTTTTTCAACATGGTAGCAGAGGATGGTTTTGAGAGGTGTTTTTTGAGGTGTTTTTACGATGGCTCATGTGGTGCCTGGGGGCCTGCCTCTCGTTAAGCTAAATGCAACTAATTACTTGGCATGGTCAGCTCGCATGGAAAAGTATTTGCAAGCTGAGGGGCTGTGGGGTGCTTTCACAGTTCCCCCGACTCTGCAGGGGACTGCTGCGGAGATAGCAGCGGCAACGAGGCGTACCATGTCTGTCCTCTTTCTGGCTGTGGAGGATGACCAGCTCACGCATATCAGGGATCTTGCCACCCCTCGAGAGGCCTGGGCGAGGCTGCGGGAGTTGTTTTTGAGTCAATCAGCGGCCGCCAAGTACGCCCTGTGCGCCCGTTTATATGGGATGAAACTGGCCCCCGGTGTCCCGGTGAGGCAGCATTTGGCTGAGATGTTGGAGCTGTTTTCGTCACTTCGGGAGAGAGGCAAAGTGTTGCCTGAAAGTGACAAGGTATTTTGCATCTTGAATTCTCTTGATAGTTCCTGGAATCTGGTGGTGTCCTCTCTTCAATCCATGCCAGAGAGGGAGTTAACCGTTCCTTTGGTTTCTGCTCGTCTGCTGGAAGAAGAGGAAAAGCGCGCAAGGAATGCAGAGACTCCCACACAGCCGGCTCCAGCTGCAGAGGCCTGTGCTGGGAGAAAAAGTTCTCCGGCTGCTGAGGCGAGGCAGGAGGGGCTGGTGAGAGCCCACGCTGTGCGAAGGTGCTTTCGCTGTGGGTCTGCTTCTCATCTGACGCTTGATTGCCCGCTCCTGAAGCAAGGGGAGCAGAGCTTCACAGGCGCCGGTGCCAGGGGCCGTGGCAGAGGAGGCAGAGGAGGTCGGGCCAGAGGACGGCTGAGAGTTGCTGTTGCCCTGGGAGATGCTGTTTCAGACTCTGAGGAGGCAGGTGATTCCGTTTGGCTTCTAGACAGCGGCTGTTCCCAGCACCTGGTCAATTCTGAAGATTTATTTGACTGTTTGGATTCTGCCAGTGTTTCCTCTGTGACATTAGCTGATGGGACAAAGGCTAAAGTTTGTGGCGAAGGTGTAGCTTTTGTCCCTGCCCTTGACATGGGTTTGAAAAATGTTTTGTTTGTTCCCTCTCTTGATTTCTGTTTGCTTTCTGTGGGGCAACTAACAGAGTCAGGGTTCAAGGTTGAGCTCTATGGGAAGCAAGGTAAAATCCTCAAAGATGGGGTGGTATGTGCTGTGGCTACACGAGAAGGGAGGCTGTTCTTTCTTGAGCCATGACACACTGTGTGTAATGTGTATGGCAATGTCCCACAACATGATGAGTGCCTTCGTCTCCTCCACCGGCGCGCAGCGCATGCAAGCTTTCCTGTGTTAAAGAGGCTTGCTGGTTGTTGTAAAGGGTGTACTTTGAAGCCTTGTAATGTCTTTCTTGACTGTGCTATTTGCAAGCAAGCTAAATCTAAACAACTCCCAGCACCGAGAGTTAGTTTTCGTGTACCAACCGCCCCATTTCAGTTGGTACACTGTGATATTGTGGGTCCTATGAGTAAACCTTCCCTAGGGGGAGCTAGATATTTCGTCATTCTCGTAGACGATTTTAGCAGGTTCATTTTCTGCTATTTGTTGAAACAAAAGTCTGATGTGTGTCAAGTTCTCAAGAACTGGTGTTCCTTGGTTGAAAGGCAATTTGGTTATTCCCTGCAAAAGCTTCAAACCGACAGAGGAATGGAATTCCTGTCGGAGAACTTGCAACAATGGATCAAAAAACAGGGTATAGTGCACAGGGCGACTGCCGGCTATTCTCCTCATCAGAATGGAGTGGCTGAGCGGAATGCAGGAGTTCTGCAGACTCGAATGCATAGTTTGCTGCTTGATGCAGATCTGCCTCTGAGTTTTTGGGGTGAGGCAATTCTGACTGCCTGTTACATACACAACAGGCTGTGGAGTTCTGTGGTTAATACTACTCCCTATGAGTGTTTGTTTGGTAAACAACCTTCCATTGCACATCTGAGAGTCTTTGGGAGTTTTGCTTGGGTGCACATCCCCAAGGGGCAAAGAAGGAAGGGGGAGCCTAAGGCCCAGCGTATGCGTTTTGTTGGCTATGAGCCCAACTGCAAGGGGTATCGTTTTTACGCTGGTGGCAATTCCTGTGTGGTGTCTAGGAATGCCTCTTTTGAGGAACATGCTAATTGGTCGCGTGTTCAGGCAGCGTCTGAAGTATTTCTCCCTGTGGCTGGCCTGCCAGTTTCTCAGCCACTGCAGCCTTCAGTCTCTGCTCCACTCCCAGCCTCCGCTCCCAGTTCCTCAAGGGTTGAAACAGAAGAGGAGAGAGGCGCGTGGAGGAGAAGAGCTGTAAGTGATGTGCGAAGGTCTTGCACAGGGGAGAGAGAACGCGAGGGCTCAGTGAAAAGGTCTCGCAGTGCTGAGGACAGGGACGAACCTTTGCAGGATCGTCCCATCCCCAGACGGTCTCAAAGAAAAACGAAAGGCATTCCACCTAAACGTTTTTCCCCTGAGTCTCTCGCAGTTCGTGTGTGCGCTGTAAACTGTGAGCCTCAGTGCTTTGCTGATGTTGTGGAAATGCCTGAGCAACAGGCAGAACCCTGGTGGGATGCAATGCAGAGTGAAATGGATTCCATTATTCAGCATGATGTGTATTCTCTTTGTAATTTGCCCAAGGGTGTGAAGCCAATTGACAGCAAATGGGTCTACAAGTTGAAACCCACTGCTGATGGGCAAATGAAATATAAAGCGCGCCTAGCGGCACGCGGGTTCTTGCAAGATCCTTGCCTTGCTGATCCCTGTGTATATGTTCGAGGGAAAGGGGAGAGTTTGGAAATTCTCCTTGCATATGTGGATGATCTATGCTTGGTCAGTGCTACACAAAAACAAGTGCAAGTGTTTGAGAAAGAGCTGGGGAAAAGGTTTCAGGTGAAAAACCTAGGCCCAGTACAGAGCTTTCTTGGAATTGAAGTACAGAGAACTGAAAAAGGTATTCTGCTGTGTCAGAAACAAAAGATTGTAAAATTGTTAGAATTGTGTCAAATGTCTGACTGCAAACCGGTACAAACTCCAATGGTGCCAGGTTTTTTTGAAAAATACCTGTGAGGAATTATTTCCTGATATACACCTATATCAGTCTGTCATTGGGAGCCTTTTGTACTTAGCTGGTACTAGCCGGCCTGATATTGCTTTAAGTGTCAACATTCTGGGCAGAGCGTGTGCTAAGCCAACCCAGTATCATTGGCAGGGTGTGAAAAGGGTACTCAGGTACCTAAAGGGTTCCCTTGATTATTGTCTAAGCATTTGTCCTGATCAGATGCCAAACCTTGTCTGTTCATCAGACAGTGATTTCGCTGAGGATACTGTGGACCGCAAAAGCACAACTGGTTTTCTTGTCAAATTCAGTGGTGTAGCAATCGACTGGAAGGCTAAAAAACAGTCTTGTCTTGCTTTATCAACTGCAGAGGCAGAGTTTGTGAGCCTATCTGCGCTCTGTACTGAGTTGGTTTGGTTCTTGCAGTTGCTACAAGACCTGCATGTGTCTGTGCCATTACCAATACAAATATGTTGTGATTCACAAGCCTGCATTCAAATGGCAGTGTCTGACCGGGTGTCTTCACGATCAAAACACATTGACATCAAATTTCACAATGTGAAACAATATGTACAAGAAGGAAAAGTGTCCCTTACCTATGTGTCTTCAGAAGAAAACGTGGCTGATGTGTTTACCAAACCACTTCCTGCTAATGCATTTAGTCAGCACGTTAGCAAACTGGGGTTGATGGAGTCTCCAAAGCAAAGTAGCTGAAAATATTTCGCAAGGAGTAGGGGAGTGTCACAGGTTGAGAAGCATGATGGGACCTGTTGTTACTCCTGGCTTCATATTTTCCCACCACTAGAGGGTGAGAACGCAAAGCTGCTTGTAGTTGTTTAGTCTAGCTGCCCATGTGAAACCTAAACGTATTCAAGGTCTTCTGCTGCGTGTAGCCGCAACATTGTTATGGTTAAGGGAACGCCTTGTTATTGAATATGTATACTTAAAAACACGGCTTTTGAACAGGCTGTGCCTTTTTCTTGTTTCCTTTCCTTTCTGCTCTGGACGAGGAGATGGCTCGCTGCGCTGTAACTTAATAGTCTGCTACTTGATCTATTGCCCGCAATAAAGACTGTTAGCCTGCTGCCTCGTGTTGGCTGTGATGTTTTTCCTATTGATGGTAATGCCCCTGGTGGGTTTTTCAACAGTTCAAAACAAGGAATTAATATTAGAAGGAGTCATTTGGCCATGGTTATTATATAAACAATTGATAGAAAGGTTTAAAATTGATTTTAAAAAAGAAGGAATAGGATATAACAGAATTCAATTTACTTTTGCAATCAGGAAAATCATGCAATTCCAAAATTATATAAATTTATATTAAGGATAGAATTGGAAGGATAAACAATAAAAACAGGATGAATATCTGGGCACAGATCTTTGGCTGTCCAATACTGCTGAAACACTGGTTGAAAACATGGAACAAAAATGTGAGATTAACTCCAATTACTCTTTTTGCAATGGTAAAAATAGCAAATTTAGAATTTATATTCTGTAAGAGAAATAAAAGCTGCCTTTTTCATCATCAAACACCCTCAGTCCCTTCATAACTCTTTTTCTAGTAATCTTAAGCCTCTTTCTTTATCAGCTGCATACTTTTTCTTTCTCTTCATGATCATAAGCCTCTTTCTTCATCAAACAATGGCTTCTTCTTTTTCTTCTTTCTCTCTTTTCTCCAAGAATTGGATCATATTTAAATATTCCTAAAAGGCCTTTTATCAGGGCAGCCACGCTTAATTGGTACCTTTTATCCTTGTACATGAAAATCAATTCTTCAAGTCAATCCTTGCTGAAAAAAAGCATTTTTCCTGTGAAATCTGTCAACCAGTAAGTCCATCAGTAAATTTTTATTCTCCTTTTTCCCAAGAAAAGTCTTATGAACTCAGAGGCCAGTTGTCATATGTTTTCCAGAGTAATGTCTGTTCATACTTCAAGTTTTGGCCGTTCAATTTTGCAGTTGGAGGTTGAGTTGTGATGTCTCTTAATGCTTTTTGTCTCTTTACAGCTGTACTGACTCTCACCATCTCTTGCTGAGTGTTTATCTCATCTTGTATAAACATAATTTCCAAATCTCAGGTCAGCTCTTGCAAAGGTTGTGTTAAATCTTCTTTTTTTCTAGTTGCCAATATGTCATTTCAACCACCTCATTTTCATCTGGCCCATCTTTAAAGTGGCCCGGCAGTTTTTCTAATAAGTACATTGATGCATCCAGATGCCAGAACCCTAAGATGTACTTACTTAACATGTTAAATGTCATTGATGCTCTTTCCCCCCCGATATTTTTATTATTTACCAATAACATATAAATTAGTTCATGTCTATACCTAACCGCACAAAGAGATATGTACATTTACATATGACAAACAATAATAAATACTGTAAAGATCATATACCAAAAAACATACCATCTCTTAACAAATTGTACAAAAAAAGTAGTAACAAAAACATTCACCTGACTGTGTGGTCCTTGATGTTCTCTTCGGTATCTCCTTTTAACCTTTGTTATCTTATTACCTTTCTAATATTCTATTAAACCAGGTTACTGTTTCTTATGTACACATGGTCTAGTAACATGAATAATACCACACATAGAATGTCAACTTAAAGAAACCCCCACTGAGAAGGACATTACTGCTAATACTTCACATGATTTTTTTTACACCTTCCTGTCGTATGCGAGAGGAAATAACAACCTAGCAGTTGTGAAAATTAATTAAAAAATTATAAGAACATAAGTATGCATTTACAAGAAGTCTATAGTATATTACAATCAAGTAGCCCAATTCTCTTTATATCTTTTTACATCATTTGTACATGTTAGGTTGGACGGATATACACTATACTTTATTCCAAATAGTTAAGGTATAAAGTCCAACCCTGAAGGAAAAAAAAAAGATAACGCATCATTCTTCAAGTTTTAGATCATAAATATTGGATCAAAAATACAACTTTAACCTTCCTAGGTTTTCTTTCTTAACATTTCTTTGACAATAACAACCAAAAAATTTCCAATATTATCACGGATTCCAAACTATAGCCCCTTCTTACTTTTATTTTATTTTGTTTTATACTTTTTCTCAAGAAAATCTTTGCTTAATCCTAATTTTGAATTGTTAATTAAGTTAAAATTGAGGAATTATATTAGACAAATTAAATGCTGGCCATTCTAATCATAATTTATTTATTTCATTATGATATATTTTACTTCCGTTGTTATAATTTATCATCTCATTACCATTTGAATCTGTCAGAGTTCCCAATTTCACGTTTCACAAAGTATAAGTCATGTCCTTCCAAGGTTGAGAGTCTTCTATCATTAAGTAGTATCCATGGTTTAATCCAGACTAAACAAGTCGCAACGTGGCATATCTTAAGGTCTGGAAGAGCGAAGCCCCCTCTTATTTGTTGATCCATCAACGGTTTAAGTTTGACTCTAGGTTTTTTGCCATTCCAAATGAATGCTGACAGATCTTTCTCGCAGTCATCTTCCAGTTAGGGATATTAATAGGGATCATTTGAAACAGAAATATCATCTTAGGGAGCACATTCATTTTGATTAGGGGTATCTTGCCCAACAGGGACAGTTCTAGTCTCTTCCAGCTTTCTAGAGATTTCCTTTTATGTGCTTCCATGTTGGGAGATAATTATTCTGAAGCAACTTATTGTTATTATTTGTAATAAGAACGCCCAAGTATTAGATCTTATTTGCCCAATATATCCCTGATAGACTTTCCAATTTACTCTTTTTGTCGTTTCTCATGTTTTTACATAGCATTTTAGTTTTAACCTTGTTGATTTTAAAACCTGACCAGTAGCCAAATAAGTTTAATAGATTGTTTACTTTTGAAGTCTGAGCAACAGGATCTTCCAGAAAAAGAACGATGTCGTCCGCAAATGCCCTGATTTTAAATTCTTCCTTTCCAGTTTTTACCTCCTTGATATCTTTTTGCTGTCGGATGTCCCTGTGAAGGACTTCTAATACCAAAATAAATAACAATGGGCTCAGTGGACATCCTTGCCTGACACCTTTTTTTTATGGATATATTATCTGACTGTTCTGAATTTATAATCAATTTTGCTTTCTGATGTGAATATATAATCTTAATCTAGGATATAAATTGCTGACCAAACCTCATTTCTTCTAAGGTCTTTATCACGAAGTTCTATCTGACATTGTCAAATACTTTCTTCATGTCGAGAAACAATAACACGCCTTTTTTTTCATTATGTGATTCAAAATATTCAGTTATGTTCACCACAGTTCTTATGTTATCCCTCATTTGTCGTCCTGGAAGAAAGCCACATTGGCCCTTATCTATATAGTCTAGTAGTATCTTTTTAAGACGCTCAGCAAGGATCGATAGAAAAATTTTATAATCTTCATTAAGGAGCGAAATTGGCCTGAAGTCCTTGCATGTTGGTTCTTCAGAATCTGTCTTTGGAATCAAGGCAATGTTTGCTTCGAGCCAACTATTGGGAATCTGTCCAATGTCCATGAGTGCATTCAACATTTTTTGCATAGGTTTCGCCAGTTGTTCTTTTAAGCTTTTGTAAAAACTAGCCAGGAGACCATCAGCGGCCGGTGCCTTTCCCAACTTTAATCCATCTATTTCCTCATGTATGTCTGTCAACGAAACTGGCCTATTTAGAATTTCATAATATTGCAACTTAATTTGCAGGAGGTGTTTTGAACATAAATATTCTTCCAATTTTGGGTCGTCTATTGATTGTCGGTCTTTGTAAAGACTCTGATAATAATTATACAGAATTTTCTGAATTTTTTTTTACCTGTGATAATTCGATTTCCTTCTTTAATTTGTAAAATTAATCTTCTTTCCTTTTCCTTCTTGATCTTATTAGCTAAACGTCTACCCAGTTTTTGGGCCTTAGCAAAATAACTTTGCTTGGCACATTTCAATCTTTGCTCCATTTCCTCCATTATCATCATTGATAACTGATTTCAATATAACTTCCCATTCATTTTTAAGTTTTTATTGTTGCAGTCAGATTTCCATTTTTCCTCAATTTTTTGAATTTTTTTCTGTTAGCTTGTTCATTCTGTCTCTTTTCTGTTTCCTCCTTTCAATTGTTTTCATAATTAGAGATCCACGTATCATAGCCTGCATCCCAGACAGTTGTTATCTTCTCTTCTTTGTCTATATTAATTTTGAAGTATTCTTCTAATTCTTTCTTACAGTATTCTGTAACTTCTTCCTGACACAAAATATTTTCATTTAATTTCCAATTTCGTGCTCTTGGATAGAAGTTTAACACTAATTTCATAGAACTGTGGTCACTGAGTGACATAGGTAGTATTTCAACTTTATGGACATGATTCATAAATTCTTTAGGCAACCAATCCAAATCACTTCTTGACTAAGAACTGTGATGAGCAGAGAAAAAGGTGTAGTCCTTTTCCTTGGGATGTTTAAACCTCCATGCATCAACCAATTGGAATTCCTCTGCTAGTTGAAAAAGTTCCAATGGAATCTTTCCTTGGTGTTTCTTTACTTGGTAAGATATACTTCTATCAACCAAGGGATTTACTACTCTGTTGAAATCACCACAGATTAGGATACTGCTGTATTGTTGTTTCAAAATATTTTTTCCAGTGCCACGTAACATCTTTTATTCTTGTTGCAAGGGGTATAAATATGAATTGTTAAGAAAATATGACCATCAACATTTATTTCCAGCCCTATAAATCTGCCTTTATCATCCCTGAAAATCAATTTAGGAGCCAAATGTTTTTGCACATATATTACCACTCCTCTCCTTTTCACTGTAGTGGCTGAAACAAAAATTTCTCCTAACTGAGGTGCCATTAGCCATGTCTCATCTTCTTTTTATATGAATCTCTTGTAGGCAAAAAATATCAAAATGTAGTTTCTTCAAATAAAAAAATTCTTTTCCTCTTAATCACAGAATTAAGGCCATTCACATTCCAGGAGATTAATGAACAATTCATTTTGTCTTGGCAGCTAATAATTCTAAATCGTCTAATTCCAAATCAATAAGACTGCTACTTTTTCTTTCCTCTATGTGATCTCTTCCCTCCTGTTTTCCTTCTGAATCCTTTTGCCTACTCCCCAAATATCTTTCTTCCTTCTTTGAATTTTGGATCTTACCCAGTGATGGAGGATTAATTTTGTTAAGGTCACTCCCAAATCTTCCTTGAAGATCTTGAGCTTTTCCTATGGAATTGAGCCTAAACCTTTGGTCCTTGAAATTTAGGATAACACCTTTGAGGCAGTCCCACCGAAACATAATCTGGTTAGCCTTCAGTTTGTTTACCAAAAAATCATAGTCTTTCTGTTTTCTTAAGATTCTCACAGGAATTTCTCGTAATGTAGTTAAATGTTTTCCTTGTTCTGTTAATGGAGTTCTCTTATATTCTTCTAAATTTTTTTCTTTAAGTGATTTTTTTGGCAAATTGAACTACCACATTCCTTGGCCAATTTCTCTTTTTGGCTGTAGCAGATCGGACCCTATAAGTAATATCAGTTTCACTCTGCATCACTTCTTCCACATCTAGAAATTTGGAAAGGAGGCTAACAATCCTGTTCCTGGTATCTTCATTACTTTTTTCTTCCAAATCCCGTATGCGAATCCAATAGTCTATTTGCTTCTGTTCTAGAAGTGCAAGTCGGTCTAGTTGCTTTTCGATTGCTTCAAAGGAAACCGTACTCTGTTTTATGGTCTGAATGTCTTTTTTATTTATGTCTATTTCTTTCTGATTGTGGTATACGTCCTTCTGGATTTGTTCTATAATATCTTTCATTTTCATCATCTGTGTCTTTAGATCCTTCATATCCTGTTTTATTTCAATCATAAATTATCTGACTTCATCCATGAATTTTTTCTGATAATCAGGAGGCTCTTCGAAGGAGTCTCTCCTCATTGGAGGGTCACCTCCACCGTGTGTCTTTCCTGATCTCATCTTATGCATCTTTACATGTTCAATTGATCATTTATTATCACTTGATTTTTTTTTCATTTTTTAATGTAACCATGTAAAAATGTAAAATTCAAAATAGAATATTTTCTACTGCCACTGTGTTTCTTACAACTTTGATAGTTCCGTTCCTTCATTCAAGTTCCAAAGTTTACAAATGTTTAGTTTTCCTCTTTCTTTTCTCACAGTATTCCCCTACTCCTTTGTCCCTCCTCCCTTCTTGCCCTTAATCCTCAAAGAATTGGTCATCAATTTACCAATTAATATTTTTTTTCTCCCTATTTGACCCAGTATCTATCTGGTATTTCCCCAAGTTCCTTTATCTTCAGTTCATCAGTTCAATTCAATGCATCAATTCATCCCTTAATATCAATTCATATATAAATATCCTTATACCTTAAATAGCTTTATACTTAAATTCATACAATCAAATTTATTAGTGTCTTGACTATTTATATACTACAAAGTCTTTATTTTTTTCGATACCTTCCATCAATAGACTAATACTTCATTGCTTTCAATCAATTCAAATATTTCTGATTTATTATCTTCGACTAGTCTAGTATTTTGAATAACAATTTGATTCCAATAATTTTAAAATGTAACTGATAAATTTGTGTGGTATATTTCCACCCTCAAACAATATCTTCTAACTATATTTTAAATATTTCAGCTGGTAAATCTAATCTAAACAATTGTAGGAAATATGTAAACCAATTAAAAAAAAGAGAGAGGGAGAAAATTTAAATATGCAATATGAGAGTTTGTATGTCAATTAATGCTATCAATGCCATGCAACCCCGAAAAATCATTAATTTTAATCCTCGTCCAAATGACTTGAGTATTCACTACATGTACTTACTTGGCTTAGCCTAAAATATTCTGCTCTTATTGACTGGAATTTCTATCTATGTCCTAACTATCTAACTATCTATCTTATTCCATCTAACTAGTGCTTTATAACTCAAGACTTTGTCAGCTCTTGACTCTGCTGGTTTACTAGTCGAACTTAACTGCAGAGTATCTTTAAGTGGTTCAGAATGAGCAAAGTAAGTAGAGAATAATATTTAACAAATTACAGCTGTACCGACAGCTGTAATCATATAATTCTGTAAATAATTATAAATAATTCTGTAAATAAAAGAAAAAAGAAAAAAACTACAGTCCGGATATAAAAGTGTCCACGAGTGATGTTCGATAGCCTTAACTTTCGGTACTCTGCTTGTGAGCTGGTCTTCTTTTTCTCGGACACAAAGTTCCTTTTTATAAATATTTTCAGTAACGACCTCATCACAAAGAAATATTTTTCCTTGCCAGCTGCTGGTTTCACACACCACAGTTGAGCAATTTATCTCTCGGTTGTAAAGCACTCGTAAGTCAAACTTTAAGCCAGGTGGAGTTGGCATTTGACGCAGTTCTTATTTCAGGAAAGAGCAATTCCCCACCCCAGGTTATTAACAAGTTATGTCATTGATGTTCAAATTGAGACAAAATATTAGAGAGTATTATTATATATGATAGCATTTGCTAGAATTGTCTGTGCTCAAAAAAAGTAAGATTGATACATCACCATCAGAGGAAGAGTGGCCTTTAAAACTGTATGAAATGTTAGAAATGGGCAAGCTTACTACATTAATAAATGATAGAAATAACAGAACATTAAATTAATTTAATGATGACTGGGAATGCCTAATTAGCTATATGAAAGTTATATGAAGGAGTTTGTAATAAGCACAAAGGGAAAATAGAAAAGAAAATGGGAGAACAATTAGTGATAAGATAAACAAAATTGATAAGTTATCAAAGAGAGAAGGTATGCTTGGGAAGTATTATTGTTGAACAAGTTATGAGAGTAAAATCTTATAATAGATAAAATGATGGGGCTTAGGTGTTTTAATGATTTGGCTGTTAAATGTTTTGTATAATTTCATGTTTATAATATATATTTATAATTTCATAATTTTTGTATTGTTATTAAAATGTGGTTGGTATTGTTAAATACATATATAGGAAAGGCTAAAATGTCAGTTTTAAGTGCTTTGCAGCTTTGTGGTTTAGTCCAGCAGGACATCAAAAAGGATCTAAGGACCAAAGAGGAGCTGTTGCCGCCAAAGCCTGTCTGCTTCCTCCTTTCCTTTTGAAAAGTTCCCTTCAGCAAGGGAGTGGGCTGGCTTGGTCTCAGCTGGAGTATGGATCAAGGGCTGTCTGCCATGGTCTCTCCCAGTAAAGCATGGGATGAACCCTTCAAAAACTTATTTCGAAGCTGGTTTTCCCATCCATCCTGTGTGTCAAGAATAAATGCAGACACATGCTCAGTTCTCTATACCACTGGCAGTCCTCTCTCTCTCTCATTTGCAGTAGCTGTGTGCTGTCACTGAGGACTTTCTACCACAGGCTAGATTGTTGCTCATAGTCAGGCCCAGCTGTCAATTGTTGTTGCCATCTGAAAGGCTGGAGCGGAAATGGCTCTATTGTTTGTGGAATTAGGAAAGCCGCTTCCCTCAAGGCTCAGTCTTTCTATGTACAGAAAATTCAGATCTTCTTAGCTGAAGGATGTGTGTGTACACTTATCTGAGCAAAGTTTAGATGAAACAACAAAACCTATGTAGAGAGTACTATGGTTCAAGCAAAAAATAAATAAATAAAAAGAGCCTACACAAGGGTAATAATTTTTATTTATTAGAATGTTTAATATCTGAAGCAGCTTTCAATAAAATCAGTTTAAAATAATAATTTTAAAAGATGAAAAACATGCTAAATAGTTTCTCAGATAAAACCAGACAATTTAAAACTGATTAAAACAATTTTAAATAGTGCAGCCATACGATATATACAGCCTGGATAAAATCAGGCATGAAGGCTTTAATAAAAAGTCAAGTTTTAACTTTGTGCCAAAATGATCTCAAAGCTGGCATAAGTCGGGCCTCCAAGGACAGGAGGTTCCACAACTGCAATGCAACTTCAGAGAAGATCCTCTCCCATGTCCTCCCACACTGTATTTCCCCTACAGGTAGAAGCCAGAGCGGGGTGTAAATGATAGTTTTGTTAGTTTTATACTTTGAGCTAGAAAAAGAAGAAGAAGAGAGGCTTCCAACAATCTTCAGGATGCCAAAAAGTTTCAAAACACCATCCCAGCAAGACAGGGACTTCCACAAACTGTTGAGAAGGTGATTGTTTATATCATCATCAAGGAAACCATTGTTTGCTACAGAACAGGGGGGAGCCCTGAGCAGACAGATTCATGCTGGAGGAATATCCTTTGTTGTTGTTGTATGCCTTCAAGTCATTTCTGACTTGTGGCAACCCTAAGCTGAAGCTAAGGAGTTGAGAATGTGTGACGTGCCCAAGGGTCAACCAGTGAGTTGCTTTGGCTGAGTGGGGAGTTGCACCTTGGTCTTCAGAGTCATAGTCCAACACTCAAATACTACACAAGTATCCTTCAGTATTTCAAATTTAATTGCTGCTGCTGAACCTTCCAATATTGTTTCTCTGTTATTGCTTCACTGATGACCCACTATTTTACTATATTTTTCCATCCTGCTTTGTCCGATTGTTTAAAATCTATTCAGGACAGGGTAACCACTAAATCTTGTGGTTGTGAATTCCATAAGTAATTATATGTACTTTAAAAGGGGAACCTTTTTTTTTTGTCTCTCCAAAAGTCCCAAACATGGCAAACTTTCTTAAGCTTGAAGAAGAGTTCTAGAGAACCTGAAAGTTCATCACATTGAAACATTTTATTCCTCCCCCCAGCCAAAGAAACTATTACTGTAGGGTAATACTGGGTATCATGGCCCTAAATCCTATAATGATACCAGATCCTGTCTTATCTTGGAAGCTAAGCAGGGTCAGCCCTGGTTAGTATATGGAGGGGAGACAAAAATGAATACCAGGTACTGTAAGCTATGTTTCAGAGGAAGGAACTGGCAAAACCACCTCTGAGTATTCCTTGCCTAAGAAAACCCTATGAAATTCATGAGGTCACCATGAGTTAATAGTTGACTTGAATGCATATACGCACACAATACTGAGCATTATTCATCCTTGAGTTTTGTTCCTAATGGATATACTTTCATAATTTGCAAGGACTGTTTGTATTTCAGGAGCTCACACTGCATTTTATTCTTGTTACCATGTTTCTTTATACTTCCATGATTTAAAAATCTGTATATCTGAACAAATGTCAGTCCATTCTGCCTTCAGATCTAAAAATATAATGTAGAACATGAAGAGTACATAAAGACAGCCAAGGTTTAGCAAACATCCTTTTTCAAAATTCAAATAATGCTAGGTGTATCTGTAGACCGATGATACAATGGTTATCTTACAACTGTAGTTGTTGTTTTGTTCAAGGTGATATAATGGCACTTCGTTAAGAATGTGTTAAACTTTCATCCCAGCTATCCTTCACGAAGCCCAAAGCAGCATGCGTAGTTCTCCTCTCCTCTGGAAGAGGGCAAATGTTGTCTCCATCTTCAAGAAGGGGAAAAAAAGAGGACCCAAATAATTATTGCCCAGTCAGCCTGACATCAGTACCTGGAAAGATCCTGGAGCAGATCATTAAGCAGTCAGTTTCTAATCACTTAGAAAGCAAGGCGGTAATCACGAGAAGTCAACATGGATTTCTCAAAAATAAGTCATGCCAGACTAATCTTATCTCTTTTTATGATAGAGTTACTAGCTTGATAGATGAAGGGAATGCTGTGGATGTAGCATATCTCGATTTCAGTAAGGCCTTTGACAAAGTTCCCCATGACATTCTTGCAAAGAAGCTGGTAAAATGTGGGCTGGACAGGGCTGCTGTTAGTTGGGTTTGTAATGGATTGACCAACTGAACCCAAAGGGTGATCACGAATGGCTGCTTTTCATCCTGGAGAGAAGTGACTAGTGGGGTGCCACAAGGTTCTGTCCTGGGCCCAGTGCTGTTCAATATTTTTATCAACGACTTGGATGAAGGAATAGAGGGCATGCTCATCAAATTTGCAGATGACACCAAATTGGGAGGGGTTGCCAGAGGACATCAAATTTGCAGATGACACCAAATTGGGAGGGGTTGCCAGAGGACAGGATCAAAATTCAAAATGACCTGGATAGATTGGAGAGCTGGGCCAAGGCTAACAAAATGAAATTCAACAGAGAGAAGTGTAAGGTCCTACACTTAGGTAGAAAAAAATGGAATACAGAAATATAGGATGGGGGACACGTGGCTGGATAGCAGTATGTGTGAAAGGCATCTAGGAGTCTTCATAGACCACAAGCTGAACGTGAGTCAGCAGTGTGATGCGGCAGCCAAGAAAGCCAATGCAGTTCTCGGCTGCATCAATGGGAGTATGGTGTCTAGATTGAGGGAGGTACTGGTACCACTCTACTCTGCTTTGTTTATACCTCATCTTGAATACTGTGTCCAGTTCTGGGCACTCCAGTTCAAGAAGGACATGGTCAAGCTGGAGCAAATCCAGAGGAGGGCGACCAAAATGGTGAGAGGCCTGGAAGCCATGCCCTGTGAGGATAGACTTAGAGAGCTGGGTATGTTTAGTCTGCAGAAGAGAAGGTTAAGAGGGGACATGATAGCCATGTTTTTAAATATTTGAAGGGATGCCATGTAGAGGAAGGAGAGGCCTTGTTTTCTGCTGCTCCAGAGACCAAGACAAGGAGCAATGGATTTAAGCTGCAGGAAAGGAGATTCCACCTGAACCTCAGGAAGAACTTCCTGCCGGTCAGGGCTGTCCGGCAGTGGAATATGCTGCCTCGGAGTGTAGTGGAGTCTCCTTCCTTGGAGGTTTTTAAGCAGAGCCGAGATGGCCATCTGTTGAGAATGCTTTGAGGGTGTTCCTGCATGGCAGGGGGTTGGACTGGATGGCCCGTGTGGTCTCTTCCAACTCTACATTTCTATGATTCTGGGATTCTTTTTATCATCACAACAACCCTATAAGGTGGGTTTAAGTTGAGAGACTCACCCAGTAATATTATAGCTGGGTCAGAATTCAAAAGCCTGCACCTGTCCACTTTGTATTATATTGTTTGACAATTCTCTATCCTAAAAGGCTTAGACTGCAACTCAATGCACATACATACTTGCCTAGAAATAAGCAACATGAGAGTTAATGGATCCTATTTCTGACTACACATGTATGGGAGATGCTGTAACAATTTAAAATTAGCCATGAGAATGACAAAGAAAAGGCAAGCTTCTATTTTATCATTAAAGTCACTAAAATAATGGGTCTAGTGGTCTGTAATTATATGGTGGTCACAGTAAATCCAAACCATTTCCATACGTCCACATCTACAATACAAGTCAAGGTGCATTGTATGCAAGGCAGGTGAAACTATTTTAGTACTGGAGACAGTAATCCCACAAATGTCTCCCTAACCATTGAAAAAACAACAGCCGTTTCTGCACTACATTTTTATAGTGCTATTTTTCCACTTTCAACATCCTGGGGTTTATAGTTTAGGGAGGAGCATTTAGAATTCTCAGCCAGAGAGCTCTTTGATCTCAGAAAACTACAAACCCCAGAATTCCACAGGATGTTGAAAGTGAAGTAATAGCACTATAACAGTGTAGCGCGGAAATGGCCAACACTAGTCTGATAAGTTTCATGATAGTGTATTCCTTTTGTGACATTCCAGATTAGTGGCTTTCCCTACTCCAATTGATGATAGGGCCTGCTTAGACTCCATGATTTTAGACACTTTTCTCCCAGTTTGACCCAGAACCTGTCTGGAACAAAAAATGTCATGATGTAGGGGAGAGAGAGAGAGAGCAGACTGGTGAGTAACAAATATCATCTTGGTGAGTAACAAATATCGTCTTTATCAGATCTAGTTTGCCTTTTGACCAGCAGACTGCCTCCTTCCAAGTACAGCTTGGACATGAAGCCTCTGCCAACAGCAAGCAGAGGGAGCCAAAAACATTGTGCTGCCTGAGGCAGAGTGTCATTTGCCACTCTGCCCTCAATGCCACCAGGCAAGGCACATAGCATTCAAAGTCATATAAGTTATTTGGGAACCTGAGGCAGAAGATCTCACAAATAATTTTCCTCATCCCTGACAGGAAAAAAAAAAGAGCATTAAATGACAAAAGAATTTCTTGTTCCTTCATGACCTTCTGAATTTGCAGACTGATGTGGTTACTTCACTATGCCTAGCAACATGGCTGGCCTTACAAGCAACCCTAGACAAAGGGTCTAGAGTCTGCAAACCATATTTTTCCCCTCTTCTGTCATTGTTCCCTTTATACAAATAAATGGATTTGTATACTACAGTGATTAAAACTTTGTACTTGACATGCATTCTAATATGCTTGATGTGCTCTTGGGGGACAGTCTGTATCAAAGCATGATGTGGGTAAGTATCAGTAGGACCTTTTTTAAAAAACAGCTGGAAAAAATGTAGCCCGTTCCATGCATAATCCTGACAGGAAATGTTCCTTTGATTTTAACACAGTTGAAGCTGAAGCTACTCTGTGGGAGGTGGAGCATCAAATGAGAGGCAGGTCATAAGTGACCAGAGAGAGAAAGGAAGCTCTTTGAGCCTGCCCAGATTAGTCAGGAGAGGCAAATTCTTAGCTTAACACACCCAGCCTCAGAAACACTTTCAGCCGGGCAGCCAAGACAACTGATCAAGGTGAGATCAAACTGGATTTCCAGCCTTTGGACTAAATCTCTGGGATTGGTGAGCTTGTGGCTAACATTGCTAAGTCTTAGACCCCCGGAACAGGGATTACACTCCTTGCCTCTGGGCACACTTGAATTAGGCCATCATGTCTCTGTTAAATTGAGATTCCAGAGTCCAAGAGAAAGGCAGCACCCACATGCAAGCATTGTCCAGGTCTCTGAGGGGAGTGATTCTTGTGTGCAGCGTGAATCTTGCTGGAGAAAGTGGGGAATAATCAGGCCCCGGTCTTAAGAGTAATACTAGGTATGGTAGATTGCATCTTTGCTGTCCAAGGGGCTTTTCCTTGATGTGTTTGTGAATGCTTATTTTCAGTCTTGCCAGATGTGTCGTTAATAAGGTGTGTGTGTATGTGTGTATTTTGAGTAAACTCAAGAACAGCACTTATTTAAAAAGACATAGTACCTATTCCTTTACTCTTATCTGTGCAGCTTGTTGATGTATTATTGTTTTACCAGGATATATTTGCCTCTTACACCTACTGTGGTTGGCACCATACTTAGGAATCTAACTTTACAGCATTTCTAGCTTATAGAACAATATGAGAAAGTGTGACTATTGTAGCATTTGGAGAGGAAGTTATTGTGTGCTGTGCTTTTAATAGGGACCTAATTGGTCTAGGAAAAAAAAGTTATTTGTTGTAAGAAAATGGTATCAATACATTAAGAATTCTCTGATGAAGCATGGCAACAGACCCATAAAACATTCATGACTGTAAATAGCATTCTTTGTTTCCTGGGAAGGCTTTAAATTCAGTACCCAAAATTTACTTTCTGGTGTTTTATTTCCCAGTTTGGTGCCAGTTTCATCTTCCCTGTTTCTGCCTGGCCGTGTTTTGTGCAGAAATTCATGTTAGCTGTGGATAGGTATATTACCGATCCCCTTTTGAATCTACGCATAAAACAAATTCCTGTTTTTTACTATTTTTTTATTAGTAAACATTTATATGAGAGCCAGTATGGAGTAGTGGTTTGAGCTTTGAACTATGACCCTGGAGACCAGGGTTCAATCTCCCACTCAGCCACTGGGTGATTTGGAATGCAGCACACATTCTCAGCCCCAGGAAAACCCTGTGATAGGGTTGCCTTAGGTCACTGTAACAACTTGAAGGAACTCAACAATAACCACAAACATTTATATGTCATCTTTCTTTCACTGAGCTCAAGATGACATACCATGGTTTTCCTTCTATCTTTTTATCCTTTTTGTTTAATATTTTTAGAAAAAAAAAACCTAATAAGCTAGGTCAGATTGAAACAAAGTGACTGCTGCAAGGTCCTCCATTGTGTGAATGAACTTGGATTTCTAAAATCCCATTCCAGCACGCTAACCACTAGAGCACAGTGGCTTTTGTTTTATTTGTCAAATGTTGGAATATATGTGAGAGCATCCACTGGGCAAGGCAGTTTCTAGGCATGTCCTCTCTGAGGAGCTTGCTGTAGCTGGGCTTCTTGAACTCATCCCTGGTAAGTTTACCATGCTGTCAGCTGTACTGCCCCAGTTTTATGGATGAAGGCAATTCCATAATCTCCAATACTTCACAGATGAAAACTGGGACACATGTGGCCAGGCAACCTTAGAGTGTGATCAGGATGGCACAATTAGGAAGATAATATGAGAAAGGCTGTAGCATTTTGCTTTTGCCTGAGTCTGCTGGGAAGGCTTGCCCTTTCTTTCCCTCCCCCATCAAATTAATTTAGTGCAAACTGCTTTTGCATTTTAAACTCACCTTGGGGCAGTTGAAGCAAATTGATCACAAAGGGGAAAGTGGAAGGTGGAGAAAGAAACTGGGGCGTTTTAAAAGCAGCCGAAAAAGTGGGACAACGGATTAATTGAGACTATCTAGGCCAAATTGGGACCGTTGGAATGTGTGCAGTTCTAGACTTTCTGCAAAAGGAAAAACAGAGTTTAGAAGTGGCACTTTTTTCCCCTCTCTGTGTTGGCCAGGGGAGACTGGGAACTGTAGCCCACCAAATAATTTTTCCAAGTTCCGACTATGAAGTATATGTGAACCTGTGTCCACCTGGCCTCTTGTATTGCAGTGCATGTGTATGGGGAAAGAGAACGGTTGCCATGGCAGAACAAGACTTGGGGAGATTTGGCCTTGTTTGAGAGGAAGCACATCTTGAAATCTGCAGCCGCTGCAGATTGAGAGCTTGCCAAGGAGACAAAATGGGAATGGCAGATAATGCAGAGATTTCCTTTTAGCTTGGCCTGGGTCATCCAGCCTCTATCTGCTGCCATGGATCCTGCGTGTATTCCTCCTCCTTGTGGATGTTTTATTATTGTTAGCTGAGAGGAAGTGCCTCATCAAATAACAAATTCCTTGCTCTCCCGAATGTTAACTCTGCCCTGCCCAGTTCCAGAGAGAGGGAAGGTAGAAAAATGTACATGCCTCCCTCCTTCTATTCCCTGTTGTTGTTACTGTGTGCCTGCAAGTGATTTCTGACTTATGGCAACCCTGAGAGCAAGAATGGTGTAGAGTGTTGGACTGGGAAACTGAGAGACCAGGGTTTGAATCCTCACTTGGCCATGGAAACCCACTGGATTACCTTTGACAAGTCATACACACTCAGCCTTAGAGGAAGGCAAACACCCTATGAACAAATTCTGCCAATTCTAGGTTAACCATAGTGTCTCCATAAGTCAGAAATGATGTGAAGGCACACAACAACAAAGGTAAATCTGCCAGAGTTTTCTTGTCCTAGTCTACTCAAACCACTACATCACACTGGCTCTTTACTATTACGGGCCAACAGTTCTGGTGTTTTGCCATGGCAACCAGGAAAACACAAGTAAAATAATCACAGCATCTTCATCTTAGTGGTCACTGAAGTGGAGTTTACTGAACTTCAGTGTTGTCCGCACCCGCTTTCACAACCAAAATACCTGACTGTGTTTCCTGCTTCTCTACCCCACCTAGTCTTCTGGATATTTGCTGCTTCTCTCTTCTTGGGAAACTATGTCTAAGTTAATAATTCTGTTGTAGCTATCCACAGTGCAAAGAACTGTTCTTATGTGAGAACAGATTACCCTTTACAGCCCCTGTTACTTGTCTCAAGACCTTGAACAAGCCAACTGTTAAAGACGTACTTTCTGTCATTTTGATGAATATGATAACCTGATGTGTCTATAAATATATTTCTAGGGTAGAGAAGATATTCTGCCGGTCCCTGATTAAAATATTTTTCCAAAGCATACAAAGACTTATAAAATCACAAGAATAAAAGCAATTAAAACTGCCATTTAAAATCAATACATTCTCGAAGACAGTGAGAAATGCAATACATCCAAAGCAATACTGTCAAATATAACCATCAATTGTAAAAGTCTTCCAGAATGAAAAGAAGCACACATACAATTTTCTAGAGGGCATAAAAATTGAAAGATTATACTTTGGCAGAATACTCTGTGAATAGAATTCAGCTGTGGGGCCGCTGTTGGAAAGGCCTCATTCCTACATCTGTTTCCTGCTTCTTTTTACATGTGTCTTGCTTTATTGGCTATTCTTCTCTGCTTACAACAGAACACCATGTTTTGAATTGTGGAATCATCTTATGTAAAGAAAATGGACTGCTAAATGACCCTACCTTTTAAAAGATATTTGAACAAAATACAAAATTGGCCATCATCTAATGCAGGTTTCTCAAATTGAGGTTCCCAGGTACTGACTGACCTCAGAATCATCAGCCTATATGTCCAATATCTAGGGATTCTGGAGTTGTGGCCCAACTGTATACCTCATCCCTAGCTATGGTTTGTTTTGTATATATCATATTCAACACCACAAAGAAATAATAGTTTATTAACTTAGTGCCATTAATTCTGCCTATCTGGTGCTACTGATCCAAAAACTGGAGGAGTTGCAGAAACTTCTGAGACTCTCATAGCACTTTAAAATACAACAGATTTCAGAGAATCAGAGAGTTGGAAGAGATCACAGGGGACATCCAGTCCAATTCCCTGCTATGCAGGAACACACATCAAAGCATTCCAACAGACGGCCATCCAGCCTCTGCTTAAAAATCTCCAAAGAAGGAGACTCCACCACACTCTGAGGGAGCATATTCCACTGCCAGACAGCTCTGACCGTCAAGAAGTTCTTCCTGAGGTTCAGGTGGAATCTCCTTTCCTGCAGCTTGAATCCATTTCTCCTTGTCATATCAAGACTCCTAGATCCCTTTCACATGTACTGTTATCCAGCCACATGTCCTGCTATCCTATATTTGTGCATTCCATTTTTTCTGCCTAAGTGTAGGATTTGTTGGGCCTTTGATAGCTTTGCTACAACAGATACATTGAGGACTCAAAACATTGCTTTAAAGTCTTCCATACTCATGTGTATATTATAGTAGATCTGATCTTTGTTATGAGAAGTTATATTATTCGGTTTGTGATCTGCCTTGCACTTTTGTATTGTTTATAATGGATACTTTAGTGCTGAAAGACCACAACAAATGGACTGAAGATATATTTGAAACCTAAATGCCTGATACAAATACAGATAGTGGCTTCAAACCAGCATAGTGACAACTGCGTTTCTAGAAAAACAAATAAGCTGAAATTCAGAACAAAACCTATCAAAATAGTTTTCTCTGTCCCAATCCATTTTATAACATATTTCAATATGAGTGACAATGCTGGAAAGCAGCAGGTGGCAGCATCCACAAGAATATTGAGAGATTCAAATGTACATGGGTGGTAGCTCACTAACAAAAGATGACTTCTTAAAAATTCACCACACCATTTCCCTATACATAAAAGTCAACATAAGTTGACTCTATTTGCTTTCGACAAAGGCTCTGTCACATTGAAAATCATAGAGCTGTAAGGGGTCATTGTCATTGTGTCATTGTCATTGTCATAGGTCATTGTGTCCACTCTCAATTCAGGAACTCCAGCTAGAGCATTCCCAACAGGTCCAGCCACTTTTTCAAAGACATACCGAGAAATAGACTCTACCACTTTTCTAAGTAATTGATTCCATTGTTGAACCACTCTTTGTTGTTGCTGTTCTGTGCCTCCAAGTTGATTTCAAATTATGAGTTTTCTGGGGCTAGGAGTGTGTGACACACCCAAGGTCACTTAATGGGTTCCATGTCTAAGCAAGGAATCAAACCCTGGTCTCGAGAGTCATAGTCCAACGGTCAAACTACTACACCATACTGGCTCTCCACCATTAACAAATTGTTTTTTAGACTAAGTCAAAATTTATTCTCCTGTAACTTAAAACTGTTAGAACCAGTTCTACTTTCTAGGACAGCAAAAGACAATCCTGCACCTTCCTCTCTGTGACAGTACTTTAGATATTTAAAGAGTGCAATCATGTTACCCCTTGGTCTTCACCAGGCTGAATATGTCCAACTCCCTCAACTTTACCTCATATGTTTCCCTTTCCACACCTATCATCATCCTTGTTGCCCTTCTCTGGACTCACTCAAACTTGCTTAATTGCCTTCACCCAGTAATATCTGGGCAATATCTTGTACAATTGAAAAATTATATCTAGAACCAACCATTTTAAGATAAGTCTCTCCTACAGAGGTGGCCTCAATGCTTCGTTGAGTGCCAGAGAGAAAGATAAACCTGTGTTCTGTAAAGGGAGGGGGGATGGTTCTTGGTAAGAAAGATGGAAAATTAATGTGCGGTTATGTAAAATAATGATAATGTGGATTTTGAAATGTGGTTGTATCAGGCTGCCTGTAAACAGAGAGAAAGGAACAAGAGAAATATGCTTAGCAAATATGACAATCAATCTAGCTGATGGTGAATGCAATCATGGCTTTGCATTGTCTCCAAAAAACAAAGCTTGCATTTACTAATAATCTGCATGATATAGTACTTACTGTAGAAATCATTGGGGGCCAAAACAGAGATAGGAACCAACTGGTTAAAGCCAATGAAATTATGAATTGATTTAGGAATATGGATTACATTTATTTTTTAAAACAGAAGAGATTCACTTCTAGTGAAATATCAGTGATAAAATTAGTATTAATCCCAGAACTGAATTATTAAGTTATTAATAAATCAGAGACAATGCTAAAGAGCTAACAAATTTTACATCATCAGCTGGTTGTCTACTCAAAGCTTACTTCTCTTTGAATTTTACAGAACTATTTCTGGCTTTTTGTAATCTCTCCTGAGGAATCATATTGTTTAGATCACAAGATCCAAATGTATTACTTTAGTTCATCATTAGTGTATGATAGTGTAGTTAATTCCATAAGTAAAAGGTTTTAAACCAAGAAGTAATAAGTACAACTTGGAAGGAAGGTATCTTTGCATCTGAATAATCCATAGAATCATAGAGTTGGAAGAGACCACAGGGGCCATCTAGTCCAACACCCTGCGATGCAGGAACACAGATCAAAGCACTCCCAACAGATGGCCATCTACTTCCAACAGATGCAAGTTCAGTTGAGAGTTCCTTAGTCAACCATTCTGGTTTCTTTAGACATCTCCCATTTTTCCTCCTTATTGGAACAGTTTTAAATTATGCCTTCAGTATCCCACTTTTAAGAAACTTCCACCCATTGTGAACTCCCTTCTCTTTCAGTATTCTTGACCACAGAATTTCAACCAACAGTTCCCTAAGTTTACAGAAATAAGCTTTCTTAAAGTCTAGAATGCATGTCTGGCCACACTTCAGTCCCCCTTCCCAATGAATAACAAATTCCAATACAGCATAGTCACTCCTACCTAAGGATGACAGAATCATAGAGTTGGAAGAGAGCACAGGGGCCATCCAGTCCAACCCCCTGCCATGCAGGAACAGACATCAAAGCATTCCCAACAGATGGCCATCCAGCCTCTGCTTAAAAACCTCCAAAGAAGGAGACTCCACCACACTCCGAGGAATCATATTCCACTGCTGGACAGCTCAGACTGTCAAGAAGTTCTTCCTGAGGTTCAGGTGGAATCTTCTTTCCTGCAGCTTGAATCCATTGCTCCTTGTCCTCGTCTCTGCAGCAGCAGAAAACAAGCCCATTCCCTCCTTGATATGACATCTCTTCAAATATTTAAACTTAGCTATCATGTCCTTCTCTTCTGCAGACTAAACATACCCAGCTCCCTAAACTGTTCCTCATAGGGCATGGCTTCCGGACCCTTCACCATTTTGGTCGCCCTCCTCTGGACACGCTCCAGCTTGTTGATATCCTTCTTGAATTGAGGTGCCCAGAACTGGACACAGTATTCCAAATCAGGTCTAACCAAAGCAGAATAGAACGGTACCATTACCTCCCTTGATCTAGACAACATACTCCTATTTATGCAACCAAGAATCATGTTGGCTTTCTTGCCTGCCGCATCATACTGCTGTTCAGCCTGTGGTCTACTAAGACTCGTAGATCCCTTTCATACATACTGTTGTCCAGCATGGTGTCTCCCATCCTATGTTTGTGCATTTCATTTTTTCTGCCTAGATGTAGGACCTTACATTTCTCTCTGTTAAAATTAATTTTGTTAAGCTTTGGCACAGCTCTCCAATCTGTTAAGATTATTTTGAATTCTGAACCTGTCCTTTGGCATATTAGCGACTCCTCCCAACTTGGTATCATCTGCAAATTTGATCAGCATGCCCTCTATTCCTTCATCCAAGTCATTGATAAAGATGTTGAATAGCACTAGGCCCAGGACAGAACCCTGTGGCATCCCACTAGTCACTTCTCTTTAAGATGAAGAGCAGACATTGATGAGCACCGTTTGGGTTTGGTCAGCCAACCAATTACAATCTGAGTAGCCCTGTCAAACCCACATTTTACTAGCTTCTTTGCAAGAATGTTATGGGGAACTTTGCCAAAGGCTTTACTGACGTCAAGAAATGCTACAACCACAGCATTCCCTTAATCTATGAAGCTTGTAACTGATATAGGTATGAATTAGAAATAATAAATTAGCTGACACTCAACCTTGCTGCCTTAGCCGTCTGGTAACAGTCCTTCCTCCATGGCCTCAGAAGCGAGACCATAGAGCTAGATGAAAACTGTGACGGCCAATCACACTTATGGTCGGACAAGGAGAAAATAGCATTAGCATTCTCCCTGGTTGGAATAACAGGATTGGCTTTGGAGGATGGACTAGAAATAAATAGATTAGCCTGTACGCTAGTCAAAAGTATAAATGCTACTTCCAATGCATTATCCTTGCTTAACAAAGAACAGTGGGAACTAAGGAATGCTGTATTGGAAAATCGGGCAGGCGTTGACTATCTCTTCCTTCTCCATCATGTAGGATGTGAAAAGCATCAGAAATTGTGCTGTTTCAATTTGTCTGATAACAGCAACGCGATAGAAGCACAAATTAACAAACTGCACGAAGTAGTAAAGAATATAAATGAAGGGGATGATAGCTGGTGGAAGTGGCTCACATCTTGGTTACCAAACCTGAATTGGC
The DNA here is from genome assembly GCA_948472985.1 of Iguana delicatissima. Classification (NCBI taxonomy): domain Eukaryota; kingdom Metazoa; phylum Chordata; class Lepidosauria; order Squamata; family Iguanidae; genus Iguana; species Iguana delicatissima. The sequence goes on along the minus strand of CAOKZL010001178.1, from coordinate 313,400 downwards.
TAAAAGCATTGTTTGTAATTTTGTTGCCAGTAGTGTTAATATTCCTGTTTCTGTGTATATGCTTTCCTTATTTTATACAATGTATAAGTAATATGCTTCAAATTACTTCCAGTAAGACAGCAGCTCCGTACGCTTTGATGGCTCAGCCTGACGCTATTTTATGATATAACGTCACGAAATGCTATAACTGTTTAGAAATTATGCATTTAAGGGGGGAAATGATATAGGTATGAATTAGAAATAATAAAGTAGAAATAAAGTAGAAGCTGGGGGCTTAGGTCAGAGGAACGGAGAAAGATTTAAGAAGGGTAAAAAGGTCACGAGAGCCAATATATCATGTAGCTAGGATGTTGATCACGTAGCCAGGGTGTCGTTTATTGACTGGCTGCGGTAATTGCAGATTGTAGATAAGCACTTTCCGGGGTCTGAGTGCAGGGGTAATTAGCTAGTAACAGCATGTGGTATTTGTGACCCCGGAGGGGCGGACCAAGACATGCCTGTGATCTTTGCCTGTGATCTTTGTGTATGCTGTGAACTTTGTCTATAAAAGAGCTGTGAAACTTGAATTCAGGGCTTTTGGTCTTTTGGAGAAATCCAGCCAAAAGCCCGTGTGTAATAAATTACTCTTTTTCTTGCTCTGTGATCTCTGTGTTCTCTGGGCTCCTGCAACACCATCAGGAGAACAAGGATGGGGCCATCCTGCTCTCTCTGAGAGTCGGGGGGCATCCCACAGTCTGGAAGCAGATACCATGAAGACTCTCTCTGTTATTTCCACCCCATGAGCCCGAGAGGGTAGTGGGACAAAGAGGCCTCTCCAGATGATCTTAAAGCTCTCTAGAGCATATAAAGGGAGATATGATCCTTCAAATAACCTGGTCAATTCTCAGCCAATGCCTCTGTGCTCTGCTCCTGTTATTTAGCCTCATTTTTCTGGCTGCTTAGCCTCCTATCCCAGCAAACCTCCCAGCTGTTATCCAGCTGACATAAATCACTTTTGTTTTTTTTTCTAAGCTGACCACACCAAAAGCTGATGGGCATCCACATGTGTAAGTTTTGTGTCTCCTAGAAGCTGTTTAGCCTACCATAAAGCACATTCCACAAGTAGTGAGTTCATCCCAGCTGGGCTCTGAAGCGCTCCAGGTGATGTAAGCTAAGGCAGGCCTGCATTTTTGAATCTTCCCCAACAGTTCAACAGCATTCAGAGAGTAAACCAGCTGGGCTTGTGGGCTTTTGTTTTTTGCAAGGCATAGTTTCTTCTTGATCCCTTCAGTACAGAAATGCACGCGTGATTTGTATGCATGCTCACACACCCAGTGATGCCATAGAAAAATATTTGTTTAATAACCCATCTTTCCATTTAAAAAAAGACTTTAAAAGAGTCTAACAAATGAGGTTTGCCAGACTGAAAAGTGGAAAAGGTTCCTGGACCTTCAATGAGTGTACAAAAGAGGAAATTTCAATAAGAATTGCTTGTCATGTAACAAGGTAGCAAGCAATATCAGCTAAAATTCTCTCTTCTACACAGCAGTTAAATCTTCAAGAGCCCTTTTCAGTTTTGAATCTGGCAACCCTAGAAAATACAGAAAAAGAAAACTGGACTAAGAAATTGAAACAATTAAATGACAAAAAGAGGGGTGGGAGGGGGGAAAGGAGACATCTGGCACAAAACCATACAGACCTTTTCAACAACTTACATGTCAAAGGCCTCTCAAAACAGAACCTTTGCTGGCTTTTAGGAAGATGACTGAGAGGAATCTAACCTTGTTGGCATTAAAAAGGGAGAATTGTTCAAAATATTATGTCCTTTATATACAAAAGGACTATGGAAAATTTGTGGCAAGGGATTGGAACATGGTTCCCAGAATTCCTGGGAGATTCTAGGAGTTACAGTCCAAATGAGTAACTTTTCAAAAGCTGTGTGTGCTTTACAGTAGTGTGTGTTAGACTACAGCATGCTGTATGTGCACATCCCCACACAAAGAGAAATGCTGTAATGTTTGCATGTCTGTAGGTGTACGGACTGCGGCATTGTGCATGCAACTGCAGCATGATACATGTGCAGACTGTGAAACACAAGGCTGCATTTATGAATTCAGACAAATTGATGAAGTAGCTGCCTGTGCAACTGTCAGCAGAGCCACTACTATTTCTGCCACTCCATTTCTGCCATGTTAAGAAAGAACCATTATATGGCCTGAAAATGGACTGAGTAAAGTAAGAGCTTGAAAAAATCATTTTGGAGCACACTTTCCAGAATCATTCAGCCAGGATAGTTCTTGAGGAGTCCACAGAAGGTAATTATTCTTGGACTATGGCAAGCATCTATCTGAATGCACAGAAGCCATGCAGCCTTCCTGGAGAAACTCATTTTGTAGTCTAGGAGGACTTCAGCACAGGAGGATTAGTAACAGCTTCCTTTCTGACAAGGACCTGTTTATTGATAGGACATTTCTCTGCATAGTGTTCCTGGTGCTCCTGAAGCTCTCTGCCCTGGAGAACAGCTGCAAACCCAGTGCTGCAGTTGCCAGACACTTATAACAGAGTTCGAAGAAGAAAAGACATTCCTGGAAGATTGACCTAGTCAGAGCTGTAACTGAGACACACAATACATGCAACCTCCTGAACAACTCATTTGCTGGAATTGATCTGTTATTTCTATGTACTTCTTCTGAATCCAATCTTCATCTCTGTGTAGTGAAGTCAGGGCTCACAGGGTTTAAGCACCAGGACTGTTAGTTTACCAGAGACAATGATGCTGTCCTTTTCCACAACCTTCTGGCTGTCCTGCTCTTTCTGAATTTAGCTGCAGTCCTCATGGTACCAAGGAAGGTGGGAATGATTTATCCCAGCAACAATATACTGGTATGAGCTGTCATAGATCTTAGAAACACAGCTTCTTTCTATCACAACTCCCAGACTTCTCAAGTCAAATTCTGGAAAATCAAGCCCCCCAAAAGTAATTTTTCCAAGCTCTGACTGTTGTTACCCTGTGTGCTGGGGGTTCCAGGAGGGGCACCCAGATAACTAAACCACAACAACAAAAGATGGGGAAATTAACTGAAGCACTCACTTAAGCTAACGAGAGGCAGGGTAACTTTGTGAGGATCTTGTAACCCTATGTATACGGGGTCAGGTCAGTCAAGCAGTCAGTTTTAAAATAGCAAAATGATGTTTTATTAAAGACAGACAAACATTTAAGACAACACAACCACACAGCTAACTAAGAAATAAGAGTTTCAGGGGAAATGGGTGATATGACACCTTTCTCGTAATCCTGAAGAGATTGAAGATGGAAGGGAAAAAACTCAGCATGGTGGCCGAGGGGAGTTCACCCGACAAAGCAGTAGCAAGGCTGGATGGTTGTCTGGAGCAAACCAAGCGGTCTGAGGAAGCTATCGGAACTGGGGGTTTTTATGGGGGGAAATATGACCATGGGCTAGTCTGGACTTGGGAGAGAACAATGAGGTTTGGGTGCAAGACAATGTCTCCGAAAGGTCAGAATTTAACATGATTGAGTTAAGTTCGAATTGACAATGGGAAGGCCGGTATGCAGATGCAGCTTGCCTGGGCGGTGGAGTGTCCAGCTCACCAGGGTGCCTGCTCAGGGCAGGGGGCTCTTTGTATTAATGTGCATCCTTAATGAAGTGTTTGTTTCGGGAGGTCTCCTAAAGCAAGATCTGGCTGTGTCTGGCTTGCTTAGGTGGGAAAAGGAATCTTCAGCAATTAATAGCCACGCCTAGCTCCATGCTTGTTCGGGGGCCTCACAAACACTTGGCTGAGGGTGGCAAAATAAGACCAAATTGTGATATCAAAGTGATATCTAATGTCTACCGAAGCCAGGCCAATTCACGGTGATAACACTGTGCTGGCTAGGAATTCTGGAAGCTGTAGTCCAAAAATATCTTTCCAAAATCTGAACTATCGTATTGTTGTACTACAAAATATTTTGTGGTTGTTTAGTCTCAGAAGAGTACTTGAGACTCATTAGCTTTGTAAAAAACTTGCTCATAGTAGAAGTGAAAATTGCTAGAACTGGGCTGGTGTTACGAATCAACAATACAGAGCCTGTATTTTTGGTCCAATAGAGACTGTCTTCATCATGCCATGACCACTGTTAGAAACTGCAGGACTCTATGATGGTGTTTCCAAGGCTTTTTAATGTAGGGTGCTGGCAATTGGTTTTTTTTCTAATATGCCAGAAGCTGGTATCATCTTTGTGCCCACTGATTACCACTAAAGATAAGAGGTTATTTACAGCTCAGGAATTTAGCTCTGGGGAACAGAGGTCTGGTTTGCTACCAATAAAGGTGTTGCTTTCAACCAAGCTTTGGCACGCAGCCTGGAAACGTGCTGATTGGTTTCATCCAGGCACTATTTTCAGTACTGTACTAAATGCAAAATAGAAATGTGTTCTAAAGAAAATCCACTCTAAGCACATGCAAAATACGCTTCCCTCACCACCAGGAACTTCAGCCACTAATTTAGAATTAAAAAGCAAGACTTTGAAAGAAAAATGGCATGGAACTGTAACAAGACTCAGCCTGATCTCCCTCTATTGTTGTTTTTGTACCTTCAAGTTGTTTCCAACTTAACAGCGACCTAAAGGTGAACTTATGACAGATATTTCTTGGCAAGATTTATTCAGTGGAGATTTGCCATTGCTTTCTTCTGAGGCTGAGAGAGTATGATGTGCACAAGGTCACCCAGTGGGTTTCCATGGCCAAGGGGGGATTTGAACCTGGTCTTCAACACTCAAACCACTACACCATGCTGGTTCTCTGATTTGCCTACTTGCAACTAATGTTACCCCAAAATGTAGGTGGCACAAGGGCCACCCGGAAATGTCAATACCTCCTTGCAAAAGGGGGGAATGAATTAGCTCAAAATCAGGAGGCTAACAAGGGGAGGCAGCTTAGCAAGACCTTTCTACCAATGTTTATGGGCTCACACAGGAAAGAACCAGATGGAGAATGAAAAGTAAACTAAAAATGTGTTTTATTGAGGGGGAATTCGCTTATGCACGCACAGAAATTACAATCAGTCAAACATTCACAAAAGAGCTAACTGAAGGATAAAGAAAAGAAAAAATATGGAGAGACTGAGGGTTTGGGGTTATAATTACCAGTCCAGAAGAGTAGTGAAGAAGCTGAAATGTGGCTTGGCTTACACGGGACCTAAGGACAGTTCTTGCTCAGGAGCTGGATGGACAGAGTGATGGGCAGACCTTTGAGAGACTGTACTGGGCATCCTGGAATCAGGGGAATTAGTATCCAAAAAATAGCCTGTGGCGGTGGAAGATATGTGCAGTTCTAGGTGTGGAACAATGGGAGTTGCGATGCATACAATGGACTATCAACCTATTAATGTTTGCAGTGTTTGGGTGACAAAAACATAATGGGTGTTGTAATAGCTGTCTATTGTGGGTGCTACTAGGAAAAAGGAAGGAGCCCAGGTGCACAGGGGATGGGTAGCTGGCAGTGTCCTGGTGGGCTTCTCACAACTGCATTCTCTGGGAAAACTCCAGCTTCTATCTGCTTAAGCCTATTATCCACAGGGATGGTTGTTTATTTGCCTGACAAATGACTTAGTCTTATCTGGAGGGTATTTAGGTTGACCTGCTTCACGTTTAGGTTGACCTGCTTCACATAGTCAGAATTCTCCCTCGAACAGTTTGACCTCTCAGTCACATCTCAGGTTTGATTTTGATATCAGAACCAATTAAAACATGTTGCCAATTAAACATGTCAATTGCCAATTAAATGTGATGCCCATCCAAACCATACCATTACTGGTAGCCAGACATGGGTCCTAACACTAAACCTGAGTCCAGGATGCTGATAGATCATGTATTTCTGTCAATGTCTTCCAGTACTGTGGGACCCTCTAAAGTGGGTCTGTAGTCTTAGAACCTCTGGAGCCATACATTTGCTAGGACTGCGTTAGACTTTAAAATGCTTATTTAAATAAGTTTCTAGCCTCTGTCAAAATAATGGAAGAAAAGAGCCCTATAGATCTCCCTATGGAAGACATTCTACAGTTTCAGCATCAGGAAGAAGTAATGCATTAACTTTAAATGTTCAGAAAATTTTATGAAAAAAATTAAATGTTCACTTACAAATGATTTGAAAACACAAAAAAATGACCAGTAACAAATTAGAATAATGATAACCATTGATCATTATGCAAAAGTAACATAATCAGTATTTAATTATTAAAATAACCCATTTTGAATCATTAATGGAAATGTTAATGAACTAGAAATAACCACATAATTCTTAATGAATTATTTCCCAGCTGTCCCATCCCATCAATGTAATACAGTTATACCTCTATTAACAAACTAGATGTCTTCCTGGGCCTTACACCTTTAACAGAAAATTGGTATCAGGGGCAGAAATAACATGAAAAGAATAGGTGGTAGGTTCCCATCCCGAAATAAAGAAGACCAGTTCAATATGCTTCAGCAAACTATTTATTCAGAACTATTCACATGTGAAATGAAAATTCCTTGGTCAGGTAGAGATCACTTGCAGTGTTTTTCTTTCACCAGCCTCCACATTTCTTACAATTTCCATTTTCTAGGCCAGATTCATAGATGTATGCTTTTTTAACCTGCCAGAGGGAGCTGGTGGGGCAGGCTCACCTGCTCTCCCTGTTCTCTTCATTTTGCTGTTCATGGATGCTCAGTAAGGGATTCTGGAGGCAGATGCTCCTTACTTTGTTGTAAGCAGGCACAAACAGCTGCAGTAGGATCTCCTAGACCAGAATCTTTCTTTCCAAGATCAAGCTTTATTTGGTGCAAGCATGCTCCTGTAGAAGTCTTTGTTTCTCCAGCCTTCCTTCACTCCCCACAGCACCAATGCTACAAAAACAACAACAACAACAAAAAACAAAAAAACCTTTCTAGCTAGACAGAAGACAAGGGGGAGGGCATAAAAACACTTCATAAAAAGGAACTTCATTTTCAGAGATATGAGGTGCGCCTGTACTGGAAAAAAAAATTAATGTGATCACTTTGGGATAGCATCATTCATCATGAAGTGACTCTCTAACAGGTATAAGAAATGATGTAATCACAGTGGAACATTTCATAATATGTCTAAGTTGTGCCCTCTTTGGAACCTTATCTAATAGATGAATAGATTTCTCTCCTCTGGATGCCTGCTAAACATTAAAAGAAAGAAGAATGACAAACAGGAGCAAGAAAGCAAGCATGACTCATCCAGTTGCAGGAATGAAAATGATGAAAGGATTGGAGGACACACCAGAAAAAGAAGAAACATTGGATTGTGTTAGCAGAGAAACTCCTCCTTTCTGGAGAGAAGGAATTTCTGTTCTTTGAGAGGAGTGACTGCCAGTGAACAGCCTCCACATTTTCTTCCCTAAAAGAGTGAAACAAAACTCAAATAGATCAACACACCAGCTGCTAAGTCTTCCTTTCAATTCTGCTTTCCTTTCAACCATCACCAGATGATGTGTGAGATCTCCTAGGTCAGATGGCTTGGATGTGGAGGAAGAATATGTTAAGCCATGATGGTTAAAATCAAGCATCCATCTTCAATGGCAGTAAGCCTCAAAATTGCAGTGGTTACTTGGGGGGGGGGTGACATCATCCAGCCTTGCCTGTAAGCTTCCATAGGCTACTGTTCGATCTTGCAGATCACTCTTCTACCTGACAGGTGGATCAGTCTTACTGGATCAGAAAACTGGTCCCTCTAGTCCATTGTCCCTGTTTCTCACAAGGACAAAACAGATCTTTCCAACAAGTTCCAGAGCAGAGCATGAAGACAGTAAGCCTGTTGCCTCACTTAAAGATCAATAGGTATAAACACTCTTTTTTTGAGTCAAGTGTAACCCTCCCATCAGCAGCCTGGACACAGTTCAATTTCTGTTGTTCTTGTGTGCCCTCAAGTTGTTTCTGACTTACGGCAACCCTAAGATGACCCTATCAAAGGGTTTTCTGGGCAAGATTTGTTTAAAGGAGGTTTGCCTTTGCCTTTCATTGTGGCTGAGAGAGTGTGGGCTTCCATGGCTGAATATGGAATCAGATCCTGGTCTCCAGATCCGCAGATGTTCAAACCACTACACCAGACTGGCTATTCAAGTTCACTATCTAAGGAGTTTGTTTGTTTGTTTCTGTTAAAAGTTTTGGCTTGCCCCCCCAACTCAGGGAACCCAGGGACTCCTGTTTGGAAGTCTGAATAGCAGAAGCAATTTTTGAAGTTAACAACAAAAGTTTAAAAACCCAGAGAAATTGGAAAAGATAATCCTATGCTTTCCACTTTATCCCTAGGTCAAGATGGCCTTTGAACTCTACTTGGAGTTAGACCAAGGCTGCATCCAGTGCACAGGGCCTCCACACATGGTTTACAAAGAGGGGTCATTTGATAGCATTGCTATAAGATCCTTATAGGATGCAACTGGGATGAATTACAGTGAAAACTCCAAACAGCAGATGGCAACAGAAGAATTACAATATATTCTTGTTTATAAATCAATTTCATGTATAAATTGAGAGCAGGTTTTGGGGCCAAAATTATGGATTTTGGCACCATGGCCATTCTATGGAGAGGTAAAGTGCTCCACTTCAGGGGGCCAGCCACTCTTGTCCACTGCCAGCACCATTTTCCCATCCAGGAATTCAAAAAGGCCCTTTGCCACTCTACTCAGAGAAGGAGATGGCTCTTTTTTATATCTCAAAGTTAAGGTATAGTATCATTAAAGGTAGGATATCATTAAAAAAAGGACAATCCTGTTCTCTGAGGACAGTGACAAAAGGCAGGATCTTAGTCCCTCTTGGAAGAGCCTAAAAAGAAGCACCTCTACTCTCTTGACACTCCTTTGTGGGGAAGTGCCAATGAGCCACTGGCACCATTGCCATTTTCCCACCCAGGCATTTAGAAAGGTCAGAAGCAGCGCTTCAGCTGAGAGAGTAAAGGGAGTCAGTGCTTCTTTTAGGTTCTCCTGGGACAGTCTAAGCTCTCTATTCTGCTTTGGTTAGACCTCATCTGGAATACTGTGTCCAGTTCTGGGCACCTCATTTCAAGAAGGATATCAACAAGCTGGAGCGTGTCTAAAGGAGGACAACCAAAATGGTGAAGGATCTGAAGTCATGCCCTATGAGGAGCATTTTAGGAAGCTGGGTATGTTTAGTATGCAGAAGAGAAGGTTAAGAGGGGACATGATAGCTGTGTTTAAATATTTGAAGAGATGTCATGTCGAGGAGGGAGTGGGCTTGTTTTCCACTGCTCCAAACACTAGGACAAGGAGCAGTGGATTCAAACTATGGGAAAAGAGATTCTACTTAAATCTCAGGAAGAATTTCCTGACAGTCAGAGCTATTCAACAGTGGAGTATGCTGCCTCAGAGTGTGGTGGAATCTCCTTCCTTGGAGGTTTTTAAGCAGAGGCTGGATGGCCATCTGTCGGGAACGCTTTGATGTGGATTCTTGCATAGCAGGGGGTTGGACTGGATGGCCCCTGTGGTCTCTTCCAACTCTATGATTTTATGATTCTCACTTTTGGCCAATCCACTCAGACAAGGGGATTATTCCTTTTTTCATAAGAGTTAAGGTACCCAACCCAGGTTTTTGGGGTCGATTTTTTTACTAAAATTTCTAAACTTATACATGAGTACATACAGGATCTGAGAGTATTTCATGATCCCAGTAAGAATTCCAATCAACAGGTGGCAGAAGAAAGACTTTCATAACTCCTTTGGGCTATCTCTTTGCAGTTAATAGGTGTTATTAAAATCTAGCAGTAATTTCAGCTGAGGAAAACAAACTATACAATTAGTGATGTAGCCAACAGTGATTCAATATTCTTTAATATGCTCAACTATTCCCTGTTGGAAGTATAGTGAACCTCTTTAATCTGCACTTCACAAAGACAAAGAGTACTTCTCAAGGTTTTTTTCTTTCTTTCTAACTCTTTTTTGGGGTTTAAAACCAGCAGCTATAAGATCATATTGCCACTGCCACCTACCCCAGCTTTTGCAGTCTTATCTACGCCAGATGGAAGGTCACTTAGGCACAAATGCATTTTGCTTACAAGCAGAGAAGCTAAGCTTTGCATTGTGCTTTCTGTTCAGCAGTTCTGATTAGTCCTGTTGGCCTAGCGATGGTCTGTTGTGTTCACTATAATCCATCTTGTGCCTTTAAAGTGAAGCCACTTCAGCTGAAGGATTCAACCCTTCTTGTTTAGAAATTGGTAAAACAGTAACAAATTTAAGTAGCTAAAAAGCACTCTGGAAGGCTGCTTGTACTACATAAGGGATGGAAAATGTGTGGCTCTCTAGATGTTGAATTGCCCTTAAATTAGCCTTATCTATGGATGATAGATGAAAACTCTTCAAGTAATTAAGGTCACGCAAGAAATAAAAGGTGACAGATATAGGATCAGAACCTTAAATGCAACTGTTCACTTGTATCCAGGTGTTACCCTGAGAATTGGGGGGTATCTTGAGGACACCCAAACAGACTTCAAATTAGGGGAATTAACAGAGAAACGCAAAGCTTGCGAGAGGTCAGGGCAGGGGATCTTTAACCCTATGTCTACGGGATCAGAACCACGCAAGAGTCAGAGGAACAGTCTAAAGTAACTTTATTAAAACTAACAGAGAAAGTTGCAACACTTGTTAACAAATAATCCTACAATCACACAAGGGCTACAGAAATGAAGTTGGAAATAAGAGACAATTGGGAGAGAGGGCATACGGACCTTAGTCTAGGCGTCCTGGAGGAGGATGAGATTAGCGAATGCTCGGTGTAAAGCACCAAGGGGAAGCTGGATCCTGGGGCTGGAAGGCTGGAAGCAGTGGGGTTTCGCGGCGGATCGGAGACGTGAGTCGCGTTCAGCTCTCAGCAGCATCTGAGAGGCTTGAGTGGGATACCTCGGTAGCAGCGAAACGGGCCCTTGTCCAGTCTGGGAGGCTCTCCAAAGAAGCTCAAAAAGTGAGGATTTTTATAGCCAATTTCTGTCCTCAGGCCAGATACCGGCTAGCAAAGTGGCGTTAATGGACAAAGATTGCGGAATATAATGTTAGGCGAATATCATGACCCTTCATCGGTATTGTTTCTCCCGGGAAAGTCCAGGGGATTGATAGGTTCAAAATTCCGAATTGATAGGTGTTGTTTGTTTGGCTACGCACAGTTCATCAATGTAGCTTGGGGTGTGACAGTGTCCAGGAGCGAGTCTATTGTCTGCCTAGAGATATGTGACTTGGAACAACAGGTCAGTCTTTTAGCCTAAAGGACGTTGTCTACGTTCCCATACAGCAGAGGGAGACAGTATTGTTGTTAAAGATTTCTCATTCAATGCCAAGGCAGGTTTTAACTGCGACAGACCTTTGCTAACCAATATCCAATATGGGGAAGTCTTGCCAATTTAGGGGCCCTCTCTTAGGGTCACTCTGGGGTGTAACACAGGGATGAGTAGAACTGCTATAATAGTTAATGACAAAAAACAGAAGATGACAACAAAAAAAGAAAGGCTCTACCACAAGATAGGACAAATCAAAGATAAATTTAAAGCAAGAATGAGGATGCTATATGAGCAGCAAGGGAACATGTTATATAGCCAAGTAAATCTTTATCAGTGACTTGGATGAGAGAACAGGGGGTATTCTTATCAAATTTGCAGATGACACCAAATTAAGAGGAGTAGCTAATATCCTAGAGAATAGAACCAGAATTCAAAATAACCTTTACAGATTAGAGAGTTGGGCCAAAACAAATGAGTTTCAACAAGGAGAAATGTAAGGTACTATACTTGGGCAGAGAAAGGGAAATGCACAGATATAGGATGGGTAACACCTGGCTTGGAAACAGTACATGTGAAAGGGATCTAGGAATCTTGGTAGACAACTGAACATGAGTCAGCAGTATGATGTGGCAGCTGAAAAGCCAATGCGAATCTAGGCTGCATCAACAGGAATATGGTGACTAGGTTGAAAGAAGCAATAGTACCACTCTATTGTGCTTTGGTCAGACACCATCAAGAATACTTTGTCAGTTCTGGGCACCACAGTTCAAGAAAAATATTGACAAGCTGGAACATGTCCAAAGGAAAGCGACTAGAATTGTAAAAAGTCTGGAAACCATTCCCCATGAGGAGCAGCTCAGGAAGTTCGGTATGTTTAGCCTGGAGAAGAGAAGGTTAAGAAGTGACATGATAGCCATGTTTAAATATTTGAAGGGGAGGTCATATGGAAGATGGAGCAAGCTTGTTTTCTGCTGCTCCAGAGACTAGGACATGGGGCAATGGCTTCATATTGCAGGAAAAGAGATGCCACCTAAACATTAAGAAGAACTTCCTGGTGGTAAGAGCAGTTCAACAATGGAATATGCTGGCTTGACATGTGGTGTCATCTTCTTCTTTGGAGGTTTTTAAACAGAGGCCAGATGGCCATCTGTCAAGAATGCTTTGATTATATATCCCTGCATGGAATGTGGGATTGGACTCAATGGCCCCTATGGTCTCTTCCAGCTCTATGATTCTATGGAAATAAAAAAGACAATGGAAAGAATACACTGAAGAATTATATAAATGCAATGAAAGGATGACAGATTCATTCAAGGAAGAACCATTTAAAGATGAAACTACAATTTTAGAAAGTGAAGTGGAAATTGCAGTCAGATCACTTGGGAGAAATAAATCACCAGGAGCAAATGGCATATTAATAGAGATGCTACAGAGATGTCAACAAATATGGGAAAAAATAGCCCACAGGTTGGAAACACTCAATATACATTCCAGTACTCAAGAAAGGGGACACCAGGGATCATATTTTCCACTGGACCATTGTACTAATTTCCCATGCAAGCAAGTGATGCTCAAAATTATACAAAGACTTTTACTATATATGGATCAAGAAATGCAACATGTCCAAGCTGGGTTCAGAAAGGGAAGAGGACTAGAAATCATATTGCAAAAAATATTTTGGCTAATGGAACACACCAAAGAATTTCAGAGGAAAATCAACCTGTGCTTTAATTATAGTAAAGTCTTTGATTGAGTAGATTGTGAAAAACAATAGATCACTCTTAAAGAAAGGAGTATGCCATAACATCTGATTGTCCTGCTACATGACCTGTACTCAGAACAAGAGGCTACCATCAGGACTGAATGTGGAGAAAGAGAATGGTTTCCAATTGGTAATGAGGTCAAGCAAGGGTGCATTTTATCACCCTATCACTTTAACCTATACACTGAAAGTCTCATACGTAAAGCAGGATTACACTTGGAGGAAGAAGTCATCCAAATTGGAGAAAGCAACATCAACAATTTGAGGTATGCAGATGATACCATACTACTAGCAGAAAATAGCAAAGACTTACAACAATTACTAAGAAAGTCAAAGAAGAAAGTGCAAAGGCAGGTTTCCCATTGAACATTAAGGGGGGAAATAATGAGCACAGATGATTTGCATAACTTTAAAGCAGACAGTGAAGACACTGAAATAATTAAAAAAAAACTTGCCTTGGTTCAGTCATTAATCAGAATGAAGACTGCAGTCAAGAAATCAGAAGACGGCTAGGACTTGGAAGGACAGCTTACAAGGAAACGTGACAAAATCCTGAAGTGTAAAGATATGTCATTGACTACTAAATTTAAGATTATTCTTGCCACTATATTTCCTATGTCTATGTATGGTGGTGAAAACTGGACAGTGAAGACAGCTGATAGGAAGAAAATCAACTCATCTGAAATGTAATGCTGGGAAAGAGTTCTACAGATACTGTAGACTGTTAAAAAAGACAAATAAATGGGTCCTACAGCAAATTAAGTCTGAATTCTCCCTAGAAGCCAAGATTACTAAACTGAGACTATTGTACTTTAGATGTATCATCAGGAGACATGACTCGTTAGAAAAGACAGTGATGCTTGGTAAAGAAGAAGGCAGGAGGAAAAGAGGAAGATCCCATTACAAATGGAGAGACTTAATTAAGGAGGCCACAGTCCTAAGCCTGCAAGACTTCAGGGTAGATGGTAGATAATGACAGGCAACTTGGAGGTCTGTCATTCATAGGGTTGCCATAAGTCAAGGTCAAGTTGACAGCAGTTGAGAACAAAGCACTGCCAATAGTGATGAATGTTGGGAACTGTAGTCCAAGAATACCTGGAGGGAACATCCCTCACAACACCCCAGTTCCAAATCCGCAACAGAGACTTTCTTCTATCATTACATTCAACTTCCCTTTCAGTCACCATGAGTATGTCCTTTGGCCAAACTTTGTTAGCTGTGGCTTGACCCCAGTTTATCTAGGAAAGCCTCTCTTGATTTCTGTCCTCCCTCAGATGAAAAAGGCCATGTTCTTGACCTATACAGCTTGGCCTTGCTGTTTCATAGAAATGATCTACTCAAGAGACTTACAACGTGTTCCTGCAGCAACATACTAGGCAAATTTGACTCAATTGTTGGACATCTGCTGCCAATCTACTATATAAAAGTCAATGTTTGTCTGCACATTTGTCTGTCTGCGTCAGCAGATGATTGGCTGTGTGAGGCGAGAAGACTTCATATGGTTGGCTGGCTGTGAAGATTCCATGGAATCCTGGAGTTGGCAGTTCAGGGAGGGGCCTTTAGAATTCTCAGCCAGAGAGCTCTTGGGCCTCAGGCCAGTTGCTATGGAGATGAGGCCCACCATCAATAAGGATGCCAGAAAACTTTTGGGAGGCATATGTGAGAAAAATTAAAGTGACATACACAACATAGCCCATTTCCACACTATGCTGTTATAGTGCTATTATTCCACTTTCAACATCCTATGGAATTCTATGGAATTCTAGGATTTGTAGTTTAAGGAGGGGCAATTAAGAATTCTCAGCCAAAGAGCTCTTTGGCCTCAGTAAACTACAAACCCCAGAATTCCACAGGATGTTGAAAGTGGAATAATAGCACTATAACAGTGTAGTGCAGAAATGGCCATAGTTACAAGATCTTCTCCCCTCACACAGTAGATTGTATGGGTTCCATATCTGAGGAATCTTAAGTCTGAAATTCAAAACAAAAAACACTTCCAGAAAAGTGTAAAGCAAAGCAAAAAGAAAAAGAAAAAAAGCCAGTACATCATTGTCACCAGAAAAAACAGATTGGATTGGGGACTATGGGGAAAAGTTACAGGTACTGGAATAGGCTGGTTGCTGTGGAGACAATGCCTAGCAGCAAGGAGGAAGACAGTGTATTCTTGCAGCAACCCAACCTCTGTATGTTAACAGCTATGAATACAGATTGGGTTGGGGAATATGGGGAAAATTTACAGGTACAGAAATTGGCCAGTTGCTATGGAGGCTGAGCAGCAAGGAGGACAGCATACTCCCTCAGGAACCCCAGCTGTGTATGTAAATAACTCTGAACATAGATTGCATTGGAAAATATGGAGCAAAATTATAGGAAATGGAAAAGACAGTTTGGTGAGTTCTTAAGAGGAAAATAAAAACCCCAGGCAAAGCCAGGTAAATATGCTTGTCAACTTTAAAAAGAGAGACTATCCCACACTCTCGGTGTTAGAACCAGCAAACAAAGCCAAGCTCCTGCTGGGCCACGGTCCAATTGGAGCAGCTTTCTTTCTTTTCCCTTGACTCTGTATGTGGGGGAGGGGGGAGAGAACTGATGACTGGAGAAGAGTGGAAACATGGGAACTCTAACTGCCTACAGTTCAGTATTGAGCTACTTCTAACAACAACATCAGACCTTCAGAGGCTTGTTCTATAAATAAAGATATGTAGCAAAAGGGTGACTGAGGGGGAAAAAACCTTGGTAATTCAGACTTTGGCTTCCAGAACTGCCACAGCTTTCTGGGCCTGTTAATAGTAATTGTAAAACCTTTTTATCATAAAAGCAAAGCCTGGAAAAGTTACATATTTATAACATTTATATCCCTTCCTATAATCAAAGAGCTCAGGGTACCTTACAATAAAATCAATTTAAAACAAGAAATAATAACAATACTTCTAAAACACTAAAATATATTAAATAATTCACCAATTAAAAACCAAGCAATGTAAAACCAGTTAAAAGCATTTAAAATAGTGTCAAGCATAGCACGCGAGCAAATTGGATAAAATCAGTTAAGCTTTAGTAGAAAGTCATATTTTGACTTGGCCTGAAATGATACCAATGTTGGTGCCAATCCAAAGGGAGGGAGAGGCACAACTGAAGTCTTTATCTCTGCTCCCAGTGGCCTTCAAATTCATTTCCAGAGGAGAGAGCAGAAGGTGAGCTCCATCTGAGAAGACATCTTGACTGGATGTCTTTTACAGGCTTCTGGGGCTGTGTTTGTTTGTTTGTTTGTTTCATTTGTCTGTTTTCTCTGGCCAGTGCTCTCCCTGAGCACACGGTCTACCTGGCTAGTTAGGGGAGGAGCTAGCAGCTGTCAGTCCTAGCTGCCTCACTGATGAGCTAGGAGGAGGAGGACTAGCAGCCCTTTATCTCTGCTCCCAGCGGCGCACGTCTTCGGCTTTCACTTTTACTACCTAACCTTAGCAAGACTTAACTGTTTCTTCCTTGAACCCACCCAGACTCAATCTGCCTGTCCACAACATCTAGGTAGGGTTGGAGCTTGAGGGCATACCTATAACCACTATAGAATTGCACCCTCTCTCTTGATAGGTTGACAATAAGAACTTGGAAAACAGGGAGTTGACATAGATTTTACCAGGCGACTTTGAAGGCAAAGCCCAGTTTTATCTTTTTCAATTTAACCATCTAAACTATCAGGTATGGAGGGGGAGGGAGCTGCTGTGGTCACCTGCCACAGCTATGACATTTTTCTTTTCCTGCTGCAAGATGTCCTTGGGTACACCTACAGCAAATGCAAGCTGGTCGTCCTCTTGGAGGAAAAGGTTCAACAGCTGGAGTCACGTGTTTCAAATCTTTGCATCATCAGGCAGGGAGAGGAGTTCTTGGATAGGGCTGAGAGGACCTTTTTGAAGACGAAATGCACAGAGGAGCTAGTGGACAAAGAAGCCGGTTCAAGAAACAGGGAGATGGACGCTTGGAGGAATGTGACACACAGGAGTAGAAAGCCAAGGTGCCATACAGAGACTCCTGAGCTACAGAATCGCTTCCAAGTTCTTGACTTTATTAATGACAAAGGGGGACAGCAGGAAGAGGTCATGGAACATCATCCAGAGGAAATCCAACATCAGCAACAGGAACCTCAACACCAGCAGAACAGCATTCAACAGCATCAGCACCAACACTCTCAGCACGAACAGAAAGTTCAGATGGCCGTGAGGGAATCTGCTCGTCGAGTAACCCCGGACAAGCCTCAGAGGAGTTCTAGTGGTTGGGGACTCTTTGCTGAGAGGAATGGAACTGATCATTTGCAACCCAACAGAATCAATCATGAGGTGAGCTGTCTCCCTGGGGCCAAAATCAGTGACATAATGGAGAGGCTAACGAGATTGGTCAAGCCCACTGACCGTAACCCACTCCTTTTGGTTCACATCAGAACCAATGACACAGCGAGGCGCACCTTTCACTGCATCACGAAGGATTATGAGCTTATGGGTAGGAAGCTGAAGGACCTTTGTGCACAGGTTGTCATTTCATCTCTTCTCCCGGTGGAAGGACATGGTCCACGAAGGGAAAGAAGAACAACGGAGATCAACAATTGGCCGTGAAGATGGTGCCACCGGGAGCGATTTGGATTTTTGGATCATGGCCTCCATTTCCACAAAGATGGTCTTCTGGCAAGAGATGGCCTGCACCTTACAACCTTTTGCCGGAACGTTTTTGCTAACAGTCTCACAAAACAGATCAGGAGGTGTTTAAACTGAGTTTGACTGGGGAGGGGTACAGTATTATTCTGAGCAAGCATTCAGTGAGTACTGTGAGAAATAGCCCAAATGATATAGATAGGGCAGGCCAAGTAGAACTAGAGACCAACAGGGAGAGGGAAAGTAACTTTAGTACAGGAATTCCATGAAGGGCACATTGTCTCAAGTGTCTCTACACTAATGAACAGAGCACGGGGAATAAGCAAGATGAACTCCAACTCTTAGTACAACAAAATAAATATGATTTAATAGGCATCACTGAAACCTGGTGGGATGAATCTCATTATTGGAATGTAGGAATAGGGGGTATAATCTATTTCACAGAA
The DNA here is from genome assembly GCA_948472985.1 of Iguana delicatissima. Taxonomy (NCBI): domain Eukaryota; kingdom Metazoa; phylum Chordata; class Lepidosauria; order Squamata; family Iguanidae; genus Iguana; species Iguana delicatissima. Next base: position 295,288 of record CAOKZL010001178.1, on the reverse strand, counting down.
ATAGACCAAACAAGAAAGGAGGAGCAGTACCCTTATATGTCAAGGATGTTTTCACCTGTGAAGAGATCCATGACTTAAATCTGGGAAGCCAAGTCGAGAACATCTGGGTAAGAATTAAGGGAGCGAGAAACAATGGGGATGTGATTGTGAGGGTTTGCTACAGGCCTCCGGACCAGCCTGAGGACTCCTTCCTGGAGCAGATGACCACACATTCAAAAAGGAGAGATGTCGTGTTAACGGGAGATTCAATTATCTTGATATTTGTTGGCAGTCAGATTCTGCAAAGACTACAAGGTCCATCTGGTTCCTTGCTTGCCTTGCGGACAATTTCATTGTCCAGAAGGTGGAAGAGGCGACAAGGGGATCAGCTATTTTAGATCTGATCCTGACCAACAGGGATGACCTAGTTGATGAGGTGGAGGTGGTGGGATCCTTAGGAGGGAGTGACCATGCTCTTTTGGAGTTTCTCATTCAGTGGCAAGGAGAACCCAAGTGCAGCCAGACACGCATCCTTAACTTAAGAAAGCTGATTTCTCTAAACTTAAGGAGTTACTTGCTGAAATCCTGTGGCTAGATACTAAAAGAGAAAGGAGTTCATGATGGATGGGAGTTTTTTAAAATTGAGATACTGAAGGCACAATTGAAAACTGTGCCAGTAAGGAGGAAAAATGGCAGGTGTCTAAAGAAACTGGAATGGTTGACTGAAGAACTCTCAGCTGAGCTAAATGTTAAAAGAAACATGTGCAGGAAGTGGAAAAATGGTGAAACCACCAAAGAAGAATTCAAGCAAATAGCCAGGAGATGTAGGGAGAAGGTCAGAAAAGCTAAAGCACAGAATGAACTCAGACTTGTCAGAGACATCAAAAACAATAAAAAGGGCTTTTTTAGATATGTCCGCAGCAAAAGGAAAAACAAAGAAATGATAGAATCACTGTGTGGAGAAGGTGGCTAATTAATAATGGGGGGAAGAGAGAAGGCCGAACTATTCCATATCTTCTTTGCTCAGTTTTCTCCCAAAAGGATAGAAGTACCCAACCTGGGGAGTGGGGAGCAGGTGAGGAAGCGATGGAAATGCAGCACAGAATAAGTAGAGAAGTAGTACAGGAATATCTGGCTAAACCAGATGAATTCAAGTCCGCAGGGCCAGATGAATTAACATCCAAGGATATTAAAAGAGCTGGCAGAAGTAATTTCTGAACGACTTGCAATAATCTTTCAGAACTCTTGGAGAACAGGAGAAGTCCCAGCAGACTGGAGGAGGGCAAATGTTGTCTCCAAGAAGGGGAAAAAAGAGGATCGTAATAATTATCGCCTGGTCATCCCAACACCAATTCCAGGAAAGATCCTAGAGCAGATCATTAAACAGTCAGTTTGTAATTACTTAGAAAGCAATGCCTTAATCACTAAAAGCCAGCATGGATTTCTCAGAAATAAGTCATGCCAGACTAATCTTATCTCTTTTTATGATAGGGTTACAAGCTTGATAGATGAAGGGAACGCTGTAGACGTAGTATTTCTTGATTTCAGTAAGGCTTTTGACAAAGTTCCCCATGACATTCTTGCAAAGAAGCTAGTAAATGCAGGCTGGACAGGGTTACTGTTAGTTGGATTTGTAATTGGTTGACCAACCGCACCCAAAGGGTGATCACCAATGGCTGCTTTTCATCCTGGAGAGAAGTGACTAGTGGGGTGCCACAGGGTTCTGTCCTGGGCCCAGTGCTATTCAATATCTTCATCAATGACTTGGATGAAAGAGTGGAGGGCATTCTGATCAAATTTGCAGATGATACCAAATTGGGAGGGGTTACTAATACCCCAGAGGACAGGATCAAATTTCAAAATGACCTTGACAGATTGGAGAGCTGGGCGAAAGCTAGCAAAATGAATTTCAACAGAGAGAAATGTAAGGTCTTGCACTTAGGCAGAAAAATGGAAAGCACAAATATACGATAGGGGATGCGTGGCTGGATAGCAGTACGTGTGAAAGGGATCTAGGAATCTTGGTAGATCACAAGCTGAACATGAGTCAGCAGTGTGATGTGGCAGCCAAGAAAGCCAACGCGATTCTTGGTTGCTTCAATAGAAGTATGGTGTCTAGATCAAGGGAGGTAATGGTACCACTCTGTTCTGCATTGGTTAGGCCTCATTTGGAATACTGTGTCCAGTTCTGGGCACCTCAATTCAAGAAGGATGCTGACAAGCTGGAACGTGTCCAGAGGAGGGCAACCAAAATGGCGAAGCATTTGGAAGTCATGCCCTATGAAGAACGCTTTGGGGAGCTGGGTACATTTAGTCTGCAGAAGAGAAGGTTAAGAGGGGACATGATAGCCATGTTTAAATATTTGAAGGGTTGTCATGTTGAGGAGGGAGCGGGCTTATTCTCTGCCCCTCCAGAGACTAGGACAAGGAGCAATGGATTCAAGCTGCAGGAAAGGAGATTCCAGCTGAACCTCAGGAAGAACTTCCTGACGGTCAGAGCTGTCCAGCAGTGGAATATGCTGCCTTGGAGTGTGGTAGAGTCTCCTTCTTTGGAGGTTTTTAAGGAGAGGCTGTATGGCCATCTGTTGGGAATGCTTTGATGGGTGTTCCTGCATAGCAGGGGGTTGTCTTCCAACTCTATGATTCCCACTGGGGTGTCTTCCAACTCTATGATTCTATGAAGTGCCACTGCAGAGAGGCCTTCTCCTGCATCCTACCACAATGTATTATCTCCACTGGTGGGACACTGAGAGCCCCTCCAATGGACCATACTTCATTAGACTACAACATACAAGAATTCCTCAACCACTCTGGCCAGTAAATAAAAATAACTTTCCTGGGGCCCTTTCACACTATCCAATTGTTACCATACTCTACCAACCTCCTACAAGGTATGCAATTGTCATAAATTGAACTTATTAATGATTGGGGAACATAACTGGGGTCATGCTGATCAAAGATGTGTTCAGGGTCATAAAAGTTCAGATAGGATTACGCAGAAAACCTCAACGCTGATGGGTTTGTGCTAATCCCTCCTCTGTTTCAGGCTCTTGACACTTTTGAATACAATCAAAGGCGAACTGCCCAGGTTGGTGAGCAATGAGACACCATCCCTCTATCACACCCTACAGAGACCTTCTCTATGCACCCTACCTGACAGAATATTAAGAGACTGTTATAAGTCTCATCAATGTTCTGTCATTCTGCAGTTAACCAATCAGCCCATTCCAGACCCCTTTGTCAGTCCCGTGGGAAACCCATCACAGCTGTATGAATGGACCCCTTCAGGGTGTAAAATAAGGTATAAAAACCCCAGCTTTGACCCCAGCCAATTTAGTACATAGTATCCCAAACTGCTGGTCCTCCATGTTACCCTCAGATGCTGTCTGAGTCCCTCTGCTATGACCCCATTCTTCAAGATTGGTAACTATCACCCTTTCCACCCAACTCTCTTTCTATCTTTCTTGCCTCACTTTCTGGTAGCCTTATATGGTTCTCATCTCATCTCTCATGTTCATCAATTCAAATAAAATATTTTGTTTAACTTTAACTGGAGTCCTCTCTATAGCTAGTAGTGATATACACAGGTGAAAAGATCCTTCTGTTATCCTCTTCTTGCAGGCCTCCTTTGAGCTATAATTCCCTCAAATGCTAAGGAGATGCTGGCATTGCGGGTGGACCCCAACATCCCCCACCTCTTAGGGTAACACAATTATTTCATTGATTCCACCACTTGGAACCCTGAGATTTGTAGTTTCTGGAGAGGCATGTAGAATTTTCACCCAGAGTTCTGGGTGCTGAAGAAAACTACAAACCCCAGGGTTTCATGGGATGCAGACATAGTTGATATGAAAATCACTATAATGATGTAGCGTGAAAGGCCCTGAATATAAATGTTAAGACTGCATAATCTGAAATGCATCTGAACTGAAGTGGAGGAAGTTTGATCAATGGTCAAATTTCAAATTTCATTCTTATCACCATTTGCTAAAATCTGCATAAGTTATTTGACTATCTTAAGTTTTTCCATAGCCATTTTCAAAGGCGGCTGCATTAATCTCGTGTCAAAAAAAAAAAAAAGAGAGACTCCTACAGTACTCTGAAGGCTTACAGACCCTATCTCCTTGCATGCTTGCCATAGTTTTAAGATCCTTGGGAGAGGGCCTTCTCTCAGTTCCTCCATCTTCACAGGTACATTTGATGAGACACAGGAGAGAACCTACTGGGTGTCTGTTCAGGCTGTGGAATTTTCTGCCATGGAAGGCTCAGCCAGCTCCCCCAACACACCTACTCTCTTTTCACTGCCAGGCAAAGATTTTTTCATTTGACCAGGTCTCTGGCTAACTTGCTATGCGGTAAGATTTTTTAATGGGATGTCTGTACTGGACTTATATTGTTATAGTCATGTTTTAAAATGATTTTACATGCTTTTCAGCCACTGATGCTAATTTAAGCATCTTAGCTTTGTATCACTGGTGTTTTCTAGATGCATCTTGTTTTAATTCATGATGTGACCTGCTTCGGTCCCATGTCAGAAGAAGAGTGGGATAAAAATTAAATAAATACATTTATTATAAAATAAGCTTGTGTAGACTACAACCAACTTGGCACATCAGATGTTGTTGGCAATGGGCTGTGAAAGCCAATGACATCATCAGCCTCTAGCCTTCAAATTCTCTAAATTCAGCTGCAAGCCAATGGCTGGAGGGGAAATGGATTTCACCAGCAATAATACTTTGTTGTAGGCTATCTCTGTTGTAATGCAAAGCATTTTGGAGTGTCTTGGTTGTAAATTGACACTTAAGACTGATTACCTCTACAAAAGTCCTGCTTAGGGCTGCCAGTTTGAACACTGGAGAAGGCTAGTCCTTACCTTTAATGGTTGAGTACAAGAGGGAGGTATTGGTTGTGGCACAGGCAGGGAACAAACACCTACTGAAATTCCCTTCTCTACACAGCCATTAAAGATACAGAAGCCATATTCAGTTTGCACTCTGGCAGTCCGAGTCTTACTCCTGACAAAGATAAGAACATTTTTTGTTTTTTGGTACAGATCAACAAAGCTACCTGCATTTTGGGACTCATCATGTAGCTGCAGCCATTGTGAGTGTCATGGAGGGTATACGCAACTTTCCCGCTATTCAGAGTAGCTTACAGGCAGTAAAATACAAAATTAAAGCGATAAACATCAGCAAGTCAATAAATAACATTCCATCACACTCCTACCAAGACAAACATCTGGAAATATCCTTGAATGCTATCTTTGGGAAGTAGTTTTAACAGAAGATGGGAGATTTCGCTTACCAGGATGGCTCCAGCGACTATTTACTTGGATAGTACAAAGATGATTAAGCATTTTCACATCATATTCAGTATACTTCATATATATGAGAGCATGAGTGTCAGTGCGGCAAGAAACAGGAATTAAGATGCATCAATGCTAAAACGGAAAATTCGTTTTAATACGGGGGGAGATAAATAGCTTTTCAAATCTCCAGGCCTGATACAAGAAAAGGACTGATAATACACAGTCTAGATCTCCTCACAAACAAGTTCTCTCATTTCAAAGGAGACTACTCCTAAAAGGGGCACAAGAGGCAGAAAGCCTCAAGAACTCGCACCGGCTAGAACGTGTTTGGACTGGTGTCCCTCCTACCCGCCACAACAAGCCCATACAGACGTTATATACGAGGGGAAAGGGAACGCGGATGACGCCCACTGCTCCCAGAGCGGCTGAACGTAACTTCTGAAACCCCCTACGCGGGTAACTTCTCAAAGGAATAACCAGTCACTGCCTAAACGGGAAGTCTGGGCCGGTCAATGCTGGCGCGTCCCTCCCTCAGAACTACGGAGTGCCCGCAAAGCGCCGCCCCCTCGGCGCACTTCTGTGTCCGCCGCCGCCGCCGCCCCCTCGGGGTCTTTCCCAGCGGGAGACGCTCCGCCTCCGCGCTCTGCCCGACGCCTCGTCCTGCGCCGGCTCCTCCCCTTTCGCTTCCTTCTGCGCTTCGGTGGGCGGCTGGGCAGCCGGACGGTACAGGGGCGCCCGGATTGGGAAGGGGCAAAGGACCACCTCCGCGGCCTCAGTCGGCAACCATGTAAGTGTAGGGCGTGTGTGCATATGTGTGTGCGAGGCAACGTTGAACTGGGCACCGCCCTCCCCTCCCTTCGCTCCTTTATAGCGTGGCACGGAGACGCAGTGCTTCTCGCCTCCCTCCGGATGCCCCGGAGAGCGGCGGGCTGAGGAGTCACGCGGGGAAACCCCGCTTCTCTCTCTCTCTCTCTCTCTTTTCTTCCTCCTACGAAGGACTGGAACCAGAGACGCTCTCTCCCGTCGTTCTTCGCTGGGGAAGACCGAAGGCGGGCCCAACAGCAGCCCTTGCCTCTCCCCAGGTTGTCCCTAAAGAAGGGCAAGTCCTTGGCCGTGCACCCCTCTTTCCCCTCCTTGGCTTGAGTGCTGAGATACTGGCAAGCGGTGGGGGAGTTGCAAGTACACCTTTTCCCAGGTCATGTTCACATTGTCTACTGGAGGAGAACAGAAGGGCGACCTCTTTCCCACTTTAAAAATGGAGTTGCTAAAGTGAAAACTGGAGAAGGCTCCTGCTCCCTTGACAGTTATGTAGAAGAGGGAATTTCAGCAGGTGCTGCTGGGTGCCTGGTTGTATGACAAGCAACACCTGCTGAAATTGCTGCCTCTACACACCTATTAAAGGCACAAGAGCCCTTTCCAGGTGTTGCTCTGGGGATTCAAGGAGGGAATCCATCTTCCTTATTGCCACAGTGAGAGTGGGAGTATTATAAGGCTCTTTCCTTTGCTTGCTTCTGAGTTGGGGTGGAAACACTTCAGGAATCTCTTTGTCTTGTGTACATACCTCAGCTCCATTGGATCCCAGATTGGGTTGTGTGGAAGAAGGAATTTTTAGCAGGTATTCCTTGTCATGCAAAAACACCTGCTGAAATGATTTCTGTACATAACTGTTAAAGTTACAGGAGTTCTATTTCTTATTTCACCTAGAAACTTGAACTGGAAAAAAAGTGGGATTTAAAGTAAATAAATAAGATAGTGCTACCTGAAAGTATGGGTCTGTGAGCCATTGAGTGTTGGTTTCTAGTGAATTTCCATAAAAGAAAGACAGAAACAATTGTAGGCCATGGATGTAAATAATGGACCTGGTCCCTGGCATAATGAAGAAAGAAAAATAAATGCTAATCCCTCAGATGAAGTGCTTGGGAAGCACTGCTGCAGGGTCTATGCTCTGGGCCTTGTTTTTAGATAGTGATGATGCTGAATAAATAGGTTTAGTGCCAGTTGAATACTGTGGTGAGACTTCGGCCATTTCCATGCTAGCCTGTTATAGTGCTATTATTCCACTTTCAACATAATATGGAATCCTGGGTTTTGCAGTTGGATGTTGAAAGTGGAATAATAGCACTATAACAGGCTAGTGTGGCAATGGTCTTCCTTTATAATTCCAGTATTCCATCTCTGAACTGCTTCCATGCCTGTGGTATGGGTGAGGACATGGAATAGTTTCTACATCAGGATTTTGGGCACGATTAAGGGCTAGACAGGATGAGTCTTGAGGTAGCCATTCTTCAACTCTTTGTGCTGCTGTTTTCCTGTTGGAATGGTAAATCCTTCTTTTCTCAGTGAAATTCAGCAAGGCAGAGTAGTATTTTCTGTTTTTTAAAGAAATTATTCAATATGTATTGAATACATTCCAGTCTCCACAGTATGGACATAAGTATCTTTCCTTTTCACTCTCTGTGTGTTGAGAGAGTGCATGTTATTGCTTGTGGGGCTGAAAATGAAATTCAGGGCAACCTTTCCTGACCTGGTGTCTTCCAGGCATGTTGAATTACAGCTGTCACTACCCTCACCCTCGTGCCCAGTGTCATGCTGGATGGTGGTGATGGAAGCTGTAACCCAACATATATGGAAGACCTCAGAGTTAAGAATGTTGCTCTACAGAAGAAGGCCTCTACCAGTTTGATGCTCTTGATGTTTATGGGTATGTGGATGCAGTTTGTCCTCTTACCACTGTGCTGAGTAAAGGGAGGGGGCAAGAACCTCTAGTAGTAGCAAAAAGTTACAGAGAAGGCATTGAGATTGTGGTGGCAACAGAAAGTGCAGGGATTTGAGGAGCTAGGATTTGGGCAATAATAGCTAGCATGTGAATGTAGGTCTTGAAAGGAAAAAGAAGAGGCTGGCACATAGAATAGAGACTTTGAACTACTGACATAGTGATCTGGGGTTTTTTGTTTGTTTGTTTTTTCCTTTACACTCATTTTTTTCTGGTCTATTTGTTGTGGGCAGTTGCCACATTGGTAATAATAGGTAATCTTCATTTTCCATTTCATAACTGAACAGCCTTTCTCTGCAAAATGCCTGATTACATTTCCAGTTCTTGAGTGCTTTCTTCTCTCCCCCTTCTCTCTCTGATTGCCAGTAGGCTGTGAGTTGCCTGCTCCCTGCTTGTTATTTTATGCAGCCCATTGCATTATTTCTGTAATTTGCAGTGTGGGTTTCACAGCCTGAAAGTTCTGCCAAGGAGATTAGCAGGGTGTAATTATTAGATGAAAGCCTTCTGCTACCTGCCACTCGCCTTCCTGGCCCAGAAACTCATGGTGCTGAGGTCATTTCTCTTGTACTCTGGCTTTTAATATATGGTGGAGAAGACTAGTTAAGAAACAGAAGCCATTCAATGCCTAATGGGTAGCACAATTCAGAGCTGACTTTTGGGATCTAAACATTCATGAGTTTATGAGACTTGCTGTGGGCCAAGATAGATCAGTTTCTTGATACTTTTGGAAAAGAAAGGTAAGGAAAAGCAGTTTTTAGGTATAGCAATTGGGAGATAAGAACTACAGTGAAAAAGGACTATCTAATTTGGAAAAATACCTGGAGGAGTAGGAGGAAAGCAGTTCCTTCCCTTCTAGGTTGCAGCTTCTGAGTCTGTTTTTCTTTTACTTTTTTACCTTGATCTGTCATCATGATTTGTCTTTCAGGGCAGCTTGTATATTAAAATGATGAAACAAAAATCATTACAATAAAGATCATACATGGAGACTAGTTTACATATTTAGTTTGATTTTTGCATATATTCCTATCTACATTGTAGTTTATTCTGTGTTAGTTTTTGCAAAAGATGAGGATATTTACACAATGGCAATTTAGGAGAAAATGTGCTGAATACATATTAATAGTCTTTGTTGTTTGTGCACTCCCTAATCAGTATGCTTTTCTTCACAAGATAGATTGTGTTCAGCGAAGTCATATGAGGTTACCCCAGAGTTCACTTTTCCTTTCTACAGAGGAAGTGGGTGTTTTATGCTAGAGCAAGGAGGCAGAATGGGTCTTATGCTCATAGTGGTCTATGGAACAAATGGTTCAGTAATGGGTGGCACATCCTTCTATGGCATGGAGTATGTACTCCTGGGTCCCCTTCAGTTTAACTCTTCCTTGACAAACCCAAATTAAGGCTTGTTAAGCTCTTTATCCAAATATGGCTTTGAGTTCCCATGTGAATGATTATTTTGATCATTTTTCTTGCACCTTCTCTGTAGGGCAGATTTTTATCTTTGCAATTACTCTATGAGATAGAGCGGTTTCTTGTTGCATGTCTTCAGGTTGTTTCTGATTTAGGGTAACCCTAAGGTGAATATATCATGGGATTTTTTCAGCAAGGCTTGTTCAGAGGGGGTTTGTCTTTGCCTTCCTCTGAGGCTGACAGAGTGTGAATTCCCCAAGGTCACCCAGTGGGTTTCCATGGCCAAGTGGGGATTTGAAGCCTGGTACCCACAGTCATAGTCCAATGTTCAAACTACTATACCACACTGGCTCATGAAATAGTAATATCTGTGTCGTCAAATTGCCAGAGAATCCTGATCAGATCTTGGGAATAATATTATACAAATAATAATGTTATGGTAGGTTTGGGGATAATGAGGATATGAAAATATTACTTTTTGCAACATAACATTAAAAACTGTTCAGGGTGTTAAGTAATGTTTATTCATTACTTCTAAAACATGGAGGTTGGAACATTTTCTTTATTGAATAAAAACAAACAGCAACATTACAAAACAATACAAAAAACTAAAAACACATGATAATATAATACAAATGAAAAACCAAACAATACATAACAAAGCTGCAAATATCTAACAAAATTACAACTAATTTTTAAAAAACTACAAATACCTAAAAAATGGTTCTGCCCTTGTTGCAAACAGCACATATTAATCAAACATTTACACCTAATTAATAAATCCTAAATTTATACCAGAAATACTAATTCTGTTTCATAACCATGCTATAACTGATAGGTGAATTATCATCCTAATTATATAACTATAAAATTAGTAAACATCATTTATAATCAAGTGTAATCACTAATCAACCTATTCTGTATAGTAACTTAGTTTAAACTAAGAAAATAATATTTTATAATAACAAATGGAATAAAACTACTAATTCCAGTTGCACTTCTCATATAGTAGTAAATATTAGCCTAAAACCAATTTTTTTAAAAAAAACCAGATCATCGTTGATATCAAATCACTTCATTCCTTTCCAAATAATCAATACTAATAAGTAATATTAAATGGCCTTTTAGGAATATTTATGTGACTTTGTCTCTGGAAAGAAAAAAGAAATAGAAAGACTGATTTTGATGAAGGAAGAGATTTGCAAGAATCAGAAGAGGAGCCCAAGGATGCTGAGGAAAAAAAATTGGCATATGTCTTTCATTCTTATAAGTGAAAATCAAATCTTTAAAATCAGTCAAAGCTGGAAGACTGGTGAATTTATCCACCAAAGAGTTGTACTTTTCCCTTTTCCTGAGATCTTTTAAAAATACATAAAGTTGTCATGAGTTTTCCATAATATCTTCTGGTCAAACTCTAAAAATTAATCTTTCTACTTTTAGCTGAAAGCTGGGCTATAACTTTACTTGGAAACTTCATCTTTCTTACATAAGCTATATTGGCTCTCACCAATTCTTGCTGTATACTTAGTTTGAGTAATTTTGATTTTAGAGTCTTGAATAATTTCTCACTGGATTCCTGTTGCTTTGTTATTCTCTTGAACTTAACACAGATATTTTTCAGGTATCTGTTGAGTTTTTATATTTTCACTTGTCCCATGTTCTGCTCTCATTCAGTTTATGACTGCATCAAGCTTGTTCTCAGTGGAAACCGTGAATTGCCTGAATTCTGTCAGGAATCTCATGAAGTACTCAGGCACATTATCCTCCTCAACTAAGTCTTTTCTAATTTGTTTGTCATTTTCCAAAGTTAGAGTCATAATTATTTTATATATATAAGAAAGAGAAAGCATCAGTAGACTCAATGTCCCTTTTCTCCCATGTTTTCTCATAACCATCAACTATTCTTAAACAGGACAGCTTGTATTCTCAAACATAGATAAAGACAGCTCTTGCATACATTTTCTAGGAATAGTAGAAAATGGCACAGTACCAACCAGTAAGCAGATTAACAAAATTGCCTTAAAGTCCAGTCTTTGTAAGTCCAAACATGACAATCTTAGAGGTAACAATGAAGTCCTATTCAGTTATATAGATATATATCATAGAATCATAGAAATGTAGAGTTGGAAGAGACCACAAGGGCCATCCAGTCCAACCCCCTGCTATGCAGGAACACCCTCAAAGCATTCCCGAGAGATGGCCATCTAGCCTCTGCTTAAAAACCTCCAAGGAAGGAGACTCCACTACACTCTGAGGCAGCATGTTCCATTGCCGGACAGCCCTGACCGTCAGGAAGTTCTTCCTGAGGTTCAGGTGGAATCTCCCTTCCTGCAGCTTAAATCCATTGCTCCTTATCCTGGTCTCTGGAGCAGCAGAAAACAAGGCCTCTCCTTCCTCTACATGGCATCCCTTCAAATATTTAAACATGGCTATCATGTCCCCTCTTAACCTTCTCTTCTGCAGACTAAACATGCCCAGCTCTCTAAGTCTATCCTCATAGGGCATGGCTTCCAGGCCTCTCACCATTTTGGTCGCCCTCCTCTGGACTTGCTCCAGCTTGACCATGTCCTTCTTGAACTGGACACAGTATTCAAGATGAGGTCTAACCAAAGCAGAGTAAAGTGGTACCAGTACCTCCCTCGATCTAGACACCATACTCCTGTTGATGCAGCCGAGAATTGCATTGGCTTTCTTGGCTGCCGCATCACACTGCTGACTCATGTTCAGCTTGTGGTGTGTGAAGACTCCTAGATGCCTTTCACATGTACTGCTATCCAGCCACGTGTCCCCCATCCTATATTTCTGTATTCCATTTTTTCTACCTAAGTATAGGACCTTACACTTCTCTCTGTTGAATTTCATTTTGTTAGCCTTGGCCCAGCTCTCCAATCTATCCAGGTCATTTTGAATTTTGATCCTGTCCGTGGCATATTAGCAACCCCACCCAATTTGGTGTCATCTGCAGATTTGATGAGCATGCCCTCTATTCCTTCATCCAAGTCATTGATAAAAATATTGAACAGCACTGGGCCCAGGACAGAACCTTGTGGCACCCCACTAGTCACTTCTCTCCAGGATGAAAAGCAGCCATTCGTGATCACCCTTTGGGTTCGGTCGGTCAACCAATTACAAATCCAACTAACAGTAGCCCTGTCCAGCCCACATTTTACTAGTTTCTTTGCAAGAATGTAATGGGGTACTTTATCAAAGGCCTTACTGAAATCAAGATATGCTACATCCACAGCATTCCCTTCATCTATCAAGCTAGTAACTCTATCATAAAAAGAGATAAGATTAGTCTGGCATGACTTATTTTTGAGAAATCCACGTTGACTTCTCGTGATTACCGCGTTGCTTTCTAAGTGATTAGAAACCGACTGCTTAATGATCTGCTCCAGGATCTTTCCAGGTACTGATGTCAGGCTGGCTGGGCGATAATTACTTGGGTCCTCTTTTTTTCCCTTCTTGAAGATGGGGACAACATTTGCTCTCTTCCAGTCTGCTGGAACTTCTCCTGTCCTCCAAGATTTCTCAAAGATTATAGCAAGCGGTTTCGAAATGACCTCTGCCAGCTCTTTTACTATCCTAGGATGCAATTCGTCTGGCCCTGGAGACTTGAATTCATCCAGTGTGGCCAGGTATTCTTGTACCACCTCTCTACCTATTATGTGCCTCATTTCCCCTGCTTTCTCACCTGCTCCCCAACCGCCAGGTTGAGTGCTTGTATCCTTTTGGGAAAAAACTGAGACAAAGAAGGTGTTAAGCAATTCTGCCTTTTCTCTTCCCCCTGTGAGTAATTCACCATCTTCTCTGCGCAGCGACCCTATCGTCTCCTTTTTCCTTTTGCTGCGGACATATTTAAAAAAGCCCTTTTTATTGTTTTTAATGTCTCTGGCCAGCCTAAGTTCGTTCTGTGCTTTAGCCTATAAGCCATCTGGATAAATCATAGTCCAAATATAAACATCCAGTTAACTAAACCAAATATAACAGTTCATTCATTCAGAAAAATAAGAAAATACTCCTTCAAGATACGTTGTAGTTGCTCCATTCCTGAGTAGACAGCCTGCTGGTCTGATCTCAGCAGGTTCAGAGTCTTTGGGCGCTCCATGTATCAGAGGGTCCACAAGCTTGACAGGAGGGCGTTCACCCCATCGTGCACAACACTTTGGAGTCTGCAATCTAGCGAACTCTTGCTAGATTGCGTCTTCCATAAACCTGGCCAGAAACTGTAACTATTACTTCTAAAAACATTGTTTTCAGGGCAATATTTTGGCCGTTACTTGGGACAGCTGTCTGCTTCTCCTGGCTTCAGTTTATGATACAAACTCAGTGATCATTAGACTACGTTACATTTACTGTGCTTATTGGTTTTAGACACATCTGGCCTGGTACAACTTTTTTTTTTGGCTATTCCTTGTTTGGATCGTTTTGTTCAGGTTGTTAATTAGAAAGACTGCTGCTAAATATTGAGGCTCTTGATATGATTGTGTAGGTTTACTCTAGATGATTATCTGGTCTTTTATGCTTTCTGCAGTCATATTTCAGTAGAATGGTTTCAGTAGAGAGGTCAGCTTAACCACCAAGTATCCCCAGACTCTCTTGATTTCAGCTTGTGAGGTTAACAAAATAAATAACTTTTAGGAGTAGATAGAAAAATAAAAAATGTAAGCAGATAGAGGAACTTTTTAGTTGATGCTTCCTGCCAGATAAATAGAATTTAACTTTTGGGAAGGACTGTATTCATAACACAGGGATGCTCTTGGAGCTATCACTATCATAAGAGGTTCGAGGGACCCTGTGACATGGAGTGCCTTTTATTAACTTAGGACTCTAACAGACAAGCTAGTATGTTTGTCTGGAGGCAGACAGATTGGTTGTAGTGTACAAAGGCATCTTGCAACATATTTGAGATTACATGAGAGCAAGAAGCTTATAGAGTAAACTTTCATAGACTCAGTCTACTTCATCAGGTGATCTCTTGTGGGGCCACTGTAATGTGTTCTTTGTTGGACTACCATTGAAGATGGTGCAAAACATCGTAACAGTTATTCTAACTGAAACCAAATGTGTCGAACGTAACAAGTTGGTCCTGTCTTTCACTAAGCTGCAGGTTCTTATAATTTCCAGTTTGATCACCAAACTTAAAGCTGTATGCTTTTTGACATGTTGTGAGGTAGTGAGTGAGGCAGACTTATCCGATTTCTCTCCCCCCCCGTTTTGCTGTTCCACACATGCTCAGTAAGAGATTCTGGAAGCAGGTACATAGGGCTGCCATAGGATTAGCTAGGGTAGAATCCTGTTACTTTCCATCTCAACCTTTTTTATTGTTGTGTTGTTGTAATCTGACACCAGAAGTCTGTGTTTTACCAGCCCTCATTCCCTCACTTTTAATGTCCAATTAGACAGAGGATGAGGATGAAAAGACGTTGCACTATCATAGGCTTTGTTAAATGAAGGATACCTGTATTCTGGGTTGCAGCTCTCATAAGGCTAGGTACCATGACTGATAGTTGGACGGCAGATTGTCTACCCTTGGTTATGTGATGTAGAAGTACAGATTGTATAATATTGGTCTGGGCAACCTGCAGTCTTCAGTATGTTGCTGAATTTTAACTCCCATCATACTTTCCTGTTGACAAGGCTGGCTAATGCTGATAGAAATTAAAATCAACATCATTGACAGAGAAATGCAAACAGTAAGATTCAGAGAAAAGCAAAGACTGGTATGGGAGGGTATGTATCTGAAACTGGAGCTGCTTCTTAGCTAATACGAACTTGCATTTCATTAACTCAGGAAAAAAAAGTCTGAAAGCAGATGTTTAATATCCAATAAACATCAGAAAGTACAGAGAGAGAGAGGGCGATCTAGTATTAGCAATCACCCCACATCTCAGAGGCTCCTTGGCTCAGAACTTCCTTCATTAACTCCCTTTGAGAGGTCATGAGAACCTTATTGATGTAGTGTAGTATTTACAATTGTGCAGGTGGGAGATAGGTAGGAATGGCAGAGCTTAAATCCCGCAGTAGAGTTTTCTTGTATCAAATCTACTGTGCAGACAGCTTGTCCCTCAGATACTTTGAAATTCAGCTTTTTGCATCTTCCTCAGTCTGCCTCAGTCAATATTTTTCACAGGACATGTAGATTACATCCCCTGGATTGCATCGCCATCAGCTAAAAGAAGGGAAGGATCTATCTCAAATGCAGAATGGTTCTTTCTGTCCAGATCATTCCACAAATATCTCTGTATCAAAAAGCAACCAGCTAACTGTTTTGTTCTCATGGTAACATATCATGGGGCTATTGTTCTTTCCACATATCCAGGTATTGCCTCTGGGCAGCTCACCTCATGGCCCTGACCCAGAGGTATGTTACAAAAGTGTAACAGAATATAATATTTTTTCACAAGGTACAATAAAGAATCTCAAAGATATATGATATTAATTGTATATTTGACCCACAATTAAGTTTTTCCTTAGTTGTCTCTATGGATCAAGGATATTCATCTGAAAAGCTGCAGTTGGGTTTAATGTTTTGCTTCATTTTGGGGGGGGAATATGGACAGGATAATGCAGAACTGGGGCATGTGTCTCCTCTAGACATAGTTGGACTGCATCTCCCATCATCCCTAGCTTAGCACAGTCGGAAGAACGATCATGGAACTGCAAAATGTCCAGCGAAATGTGAAGAGTCACTTTTTCCTCATCTCAGGCATCCAATCCCAGGAATCCTAAGGAGGTGAAGAAACAAATTGGCAAGGCAAGATTAACACCGAGAAGCCATTTACTACAAGACAAACAAAAAACACAAAATGACAGAATATACCAAGTGGTCACCTACAGTCCACAGCTGATGCATAATCAGTAGGCTACAGCCAGTTCTAGAGAATAACAGCCCTTTCACAAACTCTGTGAAGCAGGCCTTTATTGGCCTACAGATCACCTCTAAATTTTAAAAACAACTACTCACAACAAGATACATAAAATGGATGGTAATACAGGGACAAGACCCTGCCACAAAATCTGATTCCGACTCTGTCCCCACATCTACTTTGGAATTCCATCACTTATTTTTGGGGCAGAAATTTGGGGCTTTGCAAATCTTGCGAAAATTGAAAATATCCAATCCCAATTCCTGCGTATGATCTTAGGTGTTTCTAAATCTACTCCATCTTATTTAGTTAGATCTGAACTTGGGATGGATAGGATTGAGGGTCTAATATATTCCAGGATGGTAAATTTCTGGTGCAGAATAAGTAATTTAACAGAAGATAGGCTCCTCAAGGTTTGCTTAGAAGAACAAAGGACTTGTCAGCAAGGAACATTTTGGCTGCAGAATTTTTCAAATATGTTACTATCCTTTGGTTTTTCATACCAGCTATTAAATCCAAGGTTGCCTGATACCAAAAAGATGGTTAAACAAAGAGTGTCCAATGAGAATACTCAGTTAGACATTGCTGCCCTAACATCTTGTAGATCAACTAAATGGCTAGCTAAACTGAAATTAGAACACAAATTTGAAAAATATCTGGCATTCCCACTGTCCATGGAAGCTCGCAGAGCCTTTACACGCTTACGTTTTGAACAAATGGACACAATGATGAAATGGGGTAGATTTCGTAACATCCCAGTCCAAGAAAGGCTGTGCATATGTGGTGAGCTGGTGTTAGAAGATTTAGCTCATTATTTACTTGAACGTCAGATATATTCAGAGACAAGGGAAAGTTATTTGGCGCCTTTCCTAAGAAAAATGAAATACTGGACAGCAAAGGAGAAACTTGCTTTTTTAGTACAATCAACAAATCAACATGTGATTAGAAAGGTTGCTGCATTTGCAGTGAAGGCTGCCAGGGCAAGAGAAAACTTTTTAGAGCTCATACTAGATAAAAAGCATCAGAATTTTACAGAGTAAGAGATGGTACTTGTAAATTGTAATTATGTAATTTATGTAATTTTATATGAGAATATGTAATTTACATTTTAACCTTGTGTCTCAATTTTATTACAAAGATGTTTTATGGTATTGTTTTAATTATGTGATGAGGGCAATCTGTTTTGAAGAGATTTGGATGTTCTGTTTTTTTTATTTGTTGGATTGCAATGGTCTTTGGACTGAGCAAATAAATAAATAAATCACATCACATCTACTTTGGGAGCAATATTACAGGGATCAGTAACATCTTGCTCAACATCAGAGGTTCATTTACTGTTCTTCCCTCAACATGAAACATGCCATCCTCTTCCAGCAATACCTTTCTGCTCTCTTCATTGGACAAACGGAACAGTCTCTACACAAGAGGATTAATGGACATAAATCTGACACTAGAAATAACAGTACTCCAAAACCAGTTGCAGAACATTTTTAACTTTCCTAGACATGCAGTAAATGATTTAAATGTTGTTGTCCTTAAATAAGAAAGTAAAAAGGAGGATGAGAAACTGGTGAATTGAATTATTTTCACAAATCCCAATCCACTGTAAAGATCTGAAAGACCTGTATCATATCTTCCAGCCCGTTGAAAATTTAGGGCAAGTATCATGATTTGCATCTTCCTGGATCCTATTGTATTCTATCCTACAACTGTGTCAGTATACTTTATAGCTGAGCATATTATCACTCTGTACTGATATGAAAGAAGTAGGTTTATAGCCACAAAAGCTCATGCGAAAATAAAAACCAATTAGTCGTAAAGATGTTGCCACATTCCTTTTTCGCCTCTCCCTTCCTTCCTCCTTGTAATCCCAAGAATATATTCCTCCCAGAAGTATATGCTCCAATAATATACTTCCAAGTCCTTCACCTTTAATGTTCTCTTTTCTAGGGACTTTTATTGAGATAATAGCTCAGCAGCTATGTGTGACATGCTATGTTAATCTTATTCATGACTTCAAATAGAAGTGCCTAAAAACAAACCAGAGCCAGGGCAGCCTAATTCTAAGCATATTTTACCCAGTATTGAGTACTGCTGACTTCAGCAGGGCTTATTCCGTTTTTCAGGTGGTTCAGGATCTCAGCAGCTGTAGAAGTAGATTTAAGATGCATTGAAGAAATGTAAGATGAAGCCAGAAAACAAGAATGCGTCACAATCTGTTCTAGAATCTGATTTATGAGCTTATTTTGGAGCTAGTGTTGTTCAAGTGCTGCTTGGAGTTAGTATATGGCTACTAAGGTAGGCAGGCTGTTTGTCATCCCACCTACCATACATACAAAGAGAGAGAGAAATTGAGAGAAGTTATAGTAGCTATGGCTGGATATTTTTCAACCTCTTTCTGTTGTCTGGAAAGTCTGCATGATTCCTGGGGTTGGGCTTGCTTAGAGAATAGGTGCAGAAGATGAATTCTAAGGCAGTCTGCGTCTCTTGTCTTATTACTTTCTGGCTTAGCTAAATGTGGGAGCTTATGTCTGAACCTTGGAGCTACTAAGCTGAACCTTGTTTTCATTTCTAGGGCTAACTCACAAGCTCTCTATGTGATGTACAGTTTTAACCCTATTTACAACATTCGTACAGAAGTGGTAAAGACAAATGAATCAGTACAGTGTAATTCAAAAATTTGTTTGTCCATAAGGCAGCCCTGCTGAGTTCAGGTGGAATTTTCTGGTTGCGGAACCTACTCCATCTTTGGGGATTCTTCCAATATTTTAAAAAAGGTGTGTACTGTTCCATGACAGCTTTCCTACCCATGTGACTTCCTTCTGTGTCTGCATTCTGTACATCTCCCATCCAGAAGAGGCTGGATGCTATTAAAAAAACACTTCCTGTTGCCATGTGGCTGCTTGATGGTATGTTTGCACAATTATAGAAGCTTAATGTTATTTTAACTGCCATGGGTCCATCATCTGGAATTCTGAGATCCGTAATTTATTAAGGTATTTAGAACAGTGATTCTTAACATTTTCTTTACTGTGGACTCTCTGTAAATATAATTTGTTGCTGGGACACCCCAGACTCAGATATTTAAATTTAGATTTAAATATTGAAATATGCAAGTATTTAGTTAAATACTCAAATATTTGTTTGTCTGTTTATTATTAAAGCCTTCTGGACACTAGGATTCAAATCCCTGCTCAGACACTAAGTGACTTTGGGCAAGTTACATTCTTTCAGCCTCAGAGGAAGGCAAAAGCAAACTCCCTCTGAACAAATCTTGCCAAAAAAAACCCCTGTGATGGGTTTACCTTAGAGTTGCTGTAAGTCAAATGTGACTTGAAGGCACACAACAAAAAATGTCAATGATGGGGGAGATTCTTTCTGGTGATCCTGTCTGTCCTCTTTGAAAACTGACTTCTGGTGACCCCAGGTAACCCTATCATGGGGGTTTTCTTGACAAGATTTGTTGCCTTTGACTTTCCCCAAGGCTGAGAGAATGTGACTTGCCTGTGGTCATTCAGTAGGCTTCCATGGCAGAGTGGGGATTCAAACCCTGGTCTCCAGAGTCATAGTTTGAGTGTACGCACATGCCTGCCACCATGTCCCTTTCATTAGGAATATGGCAGCCAGGGGTGTGGGCGCAGAGGGGTGTAGCAGCAGGCATGTGTGTACGCCCCAGCTGCTCTCTCATTTGCAAACAAAGCAGTTTTGGAACCCACCCATCCTTGCAATTGCATCCCTGTTGCTGCCTCTGCTGTTGGTATCCAACAACAGGGCTTTGTTGACCCTAGGTTTAGAATGAGTGATTTAAAATACTCTGCTAGAGAGCTCTAACCTGTTCTCCCCTGAGCTACAGTTCTGTTAGTTAGTTAGTTAGTTAGTGTGATTTAACTCTTGATTTCTTTCTTCTCAGAGTACTTTTTGGAGCTTTTGTTCAAGAGAGAGTAGACTAGAGTTATCTAGCAGATTTTTCTAGGTACCTCACTAAATTACAAATCCTAAGATTCCCTAGGATATAGGCATGGAAGTTAAAAGTGGTATGAAACTACTATAATTGTACAGTATGGCTGCACCCTTGGTCTTGTTACATTTTTATCTAATGTTGTAAATTTTCTTCCTGTTTACATTTTTAATGTTAACTTCTAATCTGAAAAGCTCATATTTCTCAATAAAGTAAGACCAAAGCTTTTTTAAAAAAAATTCCTCTAAAATCTGGTAATGCACAGTATAGATGGCTCTTTTGGACCTGTAGAAACCAAATTATTAGTAGGAAGGAGTTCAGATTAACTACCCTATTTAATTTTAGGTGTGGTTTTTACAACCTCATGACTTTCCTCCTTGGTAGAATACTTATGCCAATCTTCCATAACCTGATGTCCTCTAGATGTGTTGGATTACAGCTTCTGTCATCCTCAGTTGGTATGGCCATGCTGTCTGTGGGGTGATAAATGTTTGAAACCTAGTATATGGGGGCAGTAATTTGGGGGTGGCTGATTCAGGGCATTCTTGGAAGTTATTACAGAAGTACGCATAGTTATTGATAGAAAGTGAACATGGTACTAAGTACTGAGAGCTGAGACTAGTGTTTTAGGATTCTGTATTATTTTGTTTTACCCAGATTTCGCATTGTTGGTCACCCTTTCCCTATCAAATGTCTGTATGTACTCTGCATTGTAAATAGAATTGCAGCAGCTTTTGTGATGCATTATGATTATAAGAAACACAATATAGTAGCATAACTTTATTGATTAGTCAATTGACCAACATCAAACTTTATAAAATACAGTAAAATGGGATAGGTATGATACAATGAAATAATATAAAATAAGATAGGCTAGAATAAGGCAAGAAATTATGAAATACAATAGGATAAGTCAAAATAAAAGGGTAGCAGAAGATAAGAAAATGCAAAAACTCATAATAATAGGTTATCTTATCTTATAATAAAATGAAAAATAATACAGTACAAAAACAGTATGTGTTTAGGTGAATTCATCATCTTTGCATGCAACCCCGATATGTTCTATAAATTGTTTTCTCAGTTGAACAGCCCTCACTATAAACTTAGCAGTTCTGGTAACTACATATGTGTTTGTGCCCTGAAGGAAGTAAGGTAACCGTTTGTTAGGGTCCCAATATATAGTTCTGTCAAGTAGTGTCTGTAGGTACTGGGCCCTTACTGGAGCGTATAATTGGCAGTTAAGTAGAACATGCACAGTGTCTTCTATTTCAAACATATATTCTCTCAAACACATACTAAAACACAAACACATATTTGTCAGGGCATTCAGAGTGTGAGTGCAGTGTGACCAGGAAAGGTGTTTCTAAGTGGACAAACAGGTGAGGTAATGTGACCTTGGAAGCACAGCTGCAAAGGATTGTTATGGGTAGCCTGCCTCACAAGGTCTTGTCCCATCAGAGAGCATCCAACCTGAGGAGGCTGTATGCTATTGGATCACCCCATATGTACTTGGGTGTGGTTAAACCCTTAAAATGGCTTAGGTGTGACAATGTAAATTGCCTTAGGTTATTCTGCCTGTGGTCATGCTCCTGTAGGTTATTTTTGTACTGCCTCTGGACGTGCTGTAAGTCTGTCTTCTGTACTGCTACAACTTCCTTGACCCAGAGGCTGTACAGAGTGCATCGTTAGTCAGACCGTGTGCTCAGGGAGATCACACGGCCAGCACAGGGAGACTTAACAAAAACAAGCGAACAAACAAACAAGCACAGCCCCACAAGCCTGTAAACACACCTGGTCGAGGACGTCTTCACAGTCCCAGCTCCCCCTCTGCTCTCTCCCCTGGGAAATGAGCTAGAGGGCCCTTGGGAGCTCCTAATAAGACTCCTCCCCCCTAGCTGGCTCCTCCCCCTCATTAGTCAGAGCATGTGCTCAGGGAGAGCACATGGCCAGCACAAGAAGACTTAACAAAAACAAGCAAACAAACAAACAAACAAGCACAGCCCCACAAGCCTGTAAACACCCCTGGTTGAGGATGTCTTCACAGACCCAGCTCCTCCTTTGCTCTCTCCTCTGGGAAATGAGCTAGAGGGCCGTTGGGAGCTCCTAATAAGACTCCGCTTGTTATTTTCTTTGTTGTAGCTTACATGTGTGTGTAACTTTCACCCCACTTCTATCCATTCCTTTCATAGAATCATAGAGTTGGAAAAGACCGCAAGGGCCATCCAGTCCAACCCCCTGCCATGTGGGAACACACATCAAAGCATTTCCAACAGATGGCCATCCAGCCTCTGCTTAAAAATCTCCAAAGAAAGAGACTCCATCGCACTCCAAGGCAGCATATTCCACTGCCAGACAGCTCTGACCATCAGGAAGTTCTTCCTGAGGTTCAGGTGGAATTTCCCTTCCTGCAGCTTGAATCTATTGCTCCTTGTCCTAGTTTCTGAAGCGGCAGAGAACAAACCTGCTCCCTCCTCAAGATGACATCAAATATTTAAACATGGCTATCATGTCCCCCCTTAACCTTCTCTTTTTCAGATTAAATATACCCAGCTCCCTAAGCTGTTCTTCATAGGGCATGGCTTCCAGACCCTTCACCATTTTGGTCACCCTCCTTTGGACATGTTCCAGCTTGTCGATATCCTTCTTGAACTGAGGTGCCCAGAACTGTACATAGTATTCCAGATGAAGTCTAACCAATGCAGAATGGAGTGGTACCATTACTTCTCTTGATCTAGACACCATACTCCTGTTGATGTAGCCAAGAATCACATTGGCTTTCTTGGCTGCCGCATCACACTGCTGACTCATGTTCAGCTGGTAATCTACCAAGACTCTCAGATCCCTTTCAGACGTACTGCCATCCAGCCACGCGTCCCTCATCCTATATTTGTGTATTCCATTTTTTCTATGCAAGTGTAGGACCTTACTTTTCTCTCTTTGGAAATTCATTTTGTTAGCTTTGGCTGAGCTCTCCTAGCTGTCAAGGTCCTTTTTCCTTAGTAAGTTTCTGCTGACTTTTTTAAAAGCAGTATTTCAAAATAGTCTCCAACTAGGTTAGGTTAAAAAGTGCCTGGTTTTTCTTTTCTTCTGTTGTCCACCTACCAAGGAAACAGTATTTTGCCCTAGGATGGAGATAACTCAAGAAGGAGGTATATTTTCATATTTTTTAAAAATGGAGAATCAACCGTTACTTGCATACCTCAGTTAACAAAACCTCTGACAAAGAAGCTCTTCTTTTATTTTTTTTCCTGCCAGCTATCTTTTGTCTAGTTGGATGTTTTTTAGCAGCATTAGCATGGGAAGGATGATGAAGGAGGACTGGAGAAAGACTTTGGGTGTCAGGTTGCAGTGGTACATCTGCAGTGAACAATGTAATAAAACTTGAGCTGGGAAAGAATGGGATTCCACTGTATCTGATCCTACTGTAGGGATGTGTGCCTGCCTGAAAGACATAAGTTGCATCTGCGTTCAGAATCTCTTATTTAGCATGTACAAATGGAAGGGAAAAAATGGGGAGAATAGATAAGCCTGCTTCACCAGTTCCCCCAGAATGTTAAAAAAAAAACATTTAGCCCAGAAAATGAAAATCATAAGAAAAGTGGAGGCTTGGGAAGGAAAAATCATCCCTGTATGCCTTTTGGAAAAAACCTTCAAGGGACTCTAGAAAAATGCTTTTGTTTACTAATGCAAAGCTTGCCTGATTGGCTGTTTCCATTTCAAATGTGCATATTGTTAGTTTTGAATCAGAAGTTTGCTGTACTGCTCATCTTTTTTGTAGTATAGAAACCTAACCCTATTCTTTCCATGATATTTCTGCTACTAAGAATCACATTTTCTGTTAAGTAATGCCTGGTAACTTTGTTAACTGAGGTATACCTGTACAGTAGACCCTTCACCTTTGCAAGGGATAGGGAAGCAGAATGCCCATGAAAATGAAAAAACTGCAAATAACTGTGGGCCCGCACCATCGAGAGGGTTGCAGGAGAAAGCCAAGCGGGGAAAGAACCTCCCTGCTTGCCTTTCTTGTGGCTTCCACCCCCGCGATCGGGCAAGCGGAGGAGCACAGGAGAAAGCCAAGTGAGGAAAGAACTTCTCTGCTTGGATTTCTTCTGTCTCGCACCCATGCGATCAGGCGAGTGGGGGGGGGGTGCGCAGATGAAAGCCACGCGGGGAAAGAGCCCTTTCCCTGCTGCCTGTCTCCTGTCCCCCCCTCTCACCTTCTGCTGCCTGCTGAGGGTGAACCCGCACCAGTGACGGCAGCCAAAGGAGCATGGGGAAGTGTTGATTGCTCTCCCTCTTCCCTCCTGCACCCACCCAGGCCAGGGAATGGGAGAGAGAGAAAGGGGGCAAGCAGGCATCTCGCAAATAATCAAATTCACGAAAGTGAAACCCACAAATGTGGAGGGAGAACTGTATTTGTATCTTTCTTTGTGTAAGTCCCAGACGTAACTTGATACAATTATCTCTCTTAGTGGAATCTACACTGAATATTTGCAAATCCCCTATTTCGCTTCAAGACTCAGACTTCAAAAATTTAACCTCATCAAAATTTGTATACTTTATGATTTTGACCTCGTTGCTTCCTCCCTCCCTCACCTCTTCTTCCATCTCCTTGTTTTCTGTGATACTTGGATAAAGAGCTGTAACAGCATTCTCCCTGACTGGAGCTTAGAAATGGCAGTGTTAAAGATAACATATTAACATCAGTTTGAAAATGATCCTGCTAGCATTCATCGTTTTGCTGGAGATTCTAAAACTCATTTGTTCTGCTAATTGTTAGTAAAGTATTAATGTTTCCTTACACTTTAATCAAATCAATTATAATCTCTTAATATAGGTCACTTCCTCAATTACCCTAAAAAGTAACAAATCAAAATAACATGAATCCATAATTGTTATGCAAATGGTTAATGTTTCTGGCGTTAAAACAATTAACTTTGTAGAATAGTTAAAATTTATACAGGGTTATGGATAACATATTTGTTTTTAATGAATTTAATTCTAGGTTCTGTTTGTGGCCTTTGAGCTGTTCTAATAGAGGTGCTAAAGTAATATGGATGGTAGAAATGGAAGAGAAGTAATATAAACATTTATTATAGGAATGCTTTCTCTCTTTTCACTCTGGACTTTCCCTTGTATGTGCTGATTATTGTAGAATTTTGTCTGACATCCCTTGGAATGCTGGAGAATCTCATTTCTTGCAAAGCCCCCGTAACCCTCAAAGCATTTGTCTGGGTAGGAGAGCTGGTGATGGCATGGTGGGAGGTAGGCGGTGATGACAACAGTGTGGAAGATCAGCATAGATGTGGAGGAGATTATTCTTGGCCCTTAGCATGCTGAGGCAGCAGCTAACTTGCTTAGACATTGTACCTCCTGAAATATTGCCCTTCCAGGACCAAGACAGCTGTTGGGGTAAACATGGCTTTTGGGAGGTAGAGAAGTAGAATATAACGGGGGGGGGGGACTTTTTGAAGACTTAACAAGACTTTACTGAATCTTTAAGTGGCCCCACTGCACTGGTGGGAAATTAATATATCCATCTATATTTCTGTGCTTGCTCAAAGCCAACATTCCCTGGCAGGCTTTTCTTGTCTTTTAAAAGCAAAAGTGATAGCTGTGGCCTATTCATTTCAGAATTTAATTGACATAATAAAAGTGAGAACCTATAAGAAGAGTAGATCCAGAAAGCTTGGGGGTAAATCTTAGTTGCTTTGCCAGATCCTGTAACTATCTAAACAATGGTCACATCTAAATGTGATTTTCAACACATAGGCAGAGGTGAGGGCTTAAGTAAATAATAACAGATGATGCAGGTGGCAAATTCTCAAGCTTTGGAACCATAGTCAGGCAACCTGTGTTAAGCAAAATGGCACTTTTGTAACTTACGTATAAAGCAAACTATATATTTTTGAAATTTTCTTTTTTCTATTTTTGGAAGACTGTTTCAGTTAATCATGTAATCCGGTTACATCTCCTGTCATCAGCAGCTCATGGTCTGAGCAGGAGTCGTTTCACTCTGTCATTTGGTGGTCAGTTGCCTCTCTACACTTGAAACACAAGCTTTTTTTGGTACCTGTCATTTCAAATTAAAAAAGATTAGGGCATTTGTTTGTTTATTTATATCGCCCCTTTTTTCCTTACAGGATCAAACATGTAAGGGGAACACCCTTTCTTTGTCTGAAATCCTAGAGGGTGCTGCCAGTCAAAGTAAGCAATGACAGCCAAGATATACATTCTGGTATGTAAGGAGGGGTTTTCCACCTTCAAAAAATTTTCCCATGACCATTTAAAAGCCTGCTGATGGAAATAAATATACTTTGGAGATTTCACTTTTTTTATTGTTATTTTAAAAATAAAGTGTATCCAAATATACATCCACATATGCTCTCTTCATTCATTTTTTTTTAAAAAAATCTGTATTTGAAATACATAAAACATAAACATAAATACATAAAACTCTCTTCCCTTTCTTTTTCCCCTTCTCCCTCCCCTTTTATAGTCTTCCATCATATTGCTCTTCACTTGGTTTTATAACTTATATAAAATATTTTTTACTTAATTGAACTCCTTGTGTCACCAAATTTCAGTTATATATACTGTACTGTATTTTTGAATACTGTATACAAAAATACAAAATTTTTTTTACAAAAATAATACTATTTTTTTGTAAAATGTAATCTTTAAGTATCTTTAAATTTACTTTTTCTATTGACAGCGTTTTTTTCTCCCCTTTTTTTGATATATTCCAGGATGGCTTCTACTTTTTCTAATTTGAATTAATGCTTCTTTTAGTTATGTTGTCAATTTTTCCATTTCCATCATGTCCATTATTTTAAAACCCAATATTATCAAAGCTTTTTCATCAGATTTCTACTTTTATGCAAAACTGATTTTTTTATGTGATGAAGTATAAATTCTTTTTTAGCAGGGGGTGGTTGCCAGTCATATTTAATAAATATAATTTGGGATTTAATTCAGATTTAATTGCATGTATTTTTGATATCACCATGTTTTCTTTTTTTTTTTTATTAAAATCATTAATAATCACAGCAAAATATTTACAATTATCTTATAATACATTTACTTTAAAAAACACGCTTATAAACCTTGTTACTTATATTACCTCCAACTCAAATTTAACTTCCCCCACCCCTTGTTCGAGCCTTATACAACCAAACTCATTGTGATCGCCTTATCTACCTATAATCTTTTAAGACTTGCCTCATTAAATTGTTATATCATAGTATAGCATAACATCTTTTCTATTAACTGTTACATTTTCACTCCCCTTCAATTGTCTTCCTCATTACAAATCTTAACCCAATTCTCCTCTATTAATTTTTTTTATGGATCTCAAATCTTTAATTTTTTTTTTTATCTTTCAAGCTATGAGTGAGGTCTTCTACATAAAAAATTAAAACCTTTTGTAACCACTCTTGCATTGTTGGTATTTCCTCTTTTTCCATTTTCCCGGAAAATCCTAGCAGCTTTTACATATACAAAATTATATTTTCACATCCTTTGATTCATCTAACTGATGTAACATATTCAATAAAAAATTTTCTGGTATATAGGCAGCTCTATTTGTAATATTAGTATTATCCTGCATACCCTTTTCCAATATCCTTTAGTTTACACACAGCCACCACATATGATAAAAGTCCCATTCTTTTGGGAGTTTTCCCAACATGTCTTATTTTTTAGTTTATATATATTGCCTAATTTCACCGGGTTGGGAAACATTATGAAGCATTTTTAAATGATTTTCTTTAAGATTTTGAGCTAGTGTAAATTTTTGTATTAACCCAACTTTTTTAATATAATTTTACTTTCCAATATTTTTCCCAAACCTTTGTTTTTTAATTGTTCTTTTTCCCACTTTTCCAATAAATATTTTAAAAAATTGTGATTTTAAATTTTTTTTCAAATATTTTTTTCCCCTTTATTTAATTGGGTTTTGTTTTCCCCCATTTTGAAATCCATTTTCAATTTTTTTTTAATTTTATGAAAAAACCCATTAGTTATTTTTGCATTTGATAATTTTAACCCCCTTTTTAAATTGAAATCCAATTTTAGGGCCCATTTTTAAATGGCCTTTTTTCCCCCCATCGGGGTTTTGGGGGTAAAACCCCTAATGGTTTTTAAAATTTTTTTTTCCATTTTCCCATTTCCAAAATGGCCCTTTTTTATATAATATTAAAAAAATTTTTTTTTGTTTTGGGTTCCAAAGGGAACCATGCCCCAAAACATAGACCGGCTCCTTCTAAATTCAAAATTCTATCATTTTTTAATTCAATCCAGTCTCTAATCCATGTCATTCCATTTGCAACAAAATACAGTCTTAAATCTGGTAAACTACAACCACCTCTTTCCTTCCTATTGATCAGTGTTTTCCACCTAATTCTCGGTTTTTTCCTGGCCCAAATGAATTTTGACAAATCCTGCCTCCATTCCTGAAAATACTAAAGGTGATAACAGGTAAATTCTGAAATAAATAATTCATCTTGGGAAAACCATCTTTTTAAATAGTAGCCATTCTACCCATAAGTGAAAGATTTAATTTTGTCCAATTTTGTAAGTCCTTCTTAATCTCCCTCCATTTTGTATTGTAATTATTCTAAATAAAGTATTATTTTGTTTAGAAATCACTATTCCCAGATAATTTAAACCCTTTTTCCCCTTTTTAAGTCCAGTTTTCTTTCCATTAACCTATTTTTTCCCCTTTCCCAAATTTTTTTAGTCAAAAATTTCGTTTTCTCCTTATTTATTCTAAACCCCAAATTAATTTTATAAATTCCAAAAATTTTTAAACTATTTGGGATTTCAAGAAAAAAACAAATCGTTGATAGCCTTTAGTTTTATTCCTCTCCCTTTTTTTTGGGTTCCTTTTATTGTCTTATCCAATCTTATTTTTTTTAAAAAAATTTTCCAAACACATTTATAAATAATAAGGGGGAAAAGGGGAAAACCTTGACGGGTTCCTTTAGAATTACTGTTATCCAACTTTTCCCCTTTTATAAAATTGAGCCTTACAGTTCTGATATATCTGCCTTACCCAAATTTTCAATTTTTCCCCACAATTCAATCAATCTATTTAATAACTCCAATAAAAATTCGTGATCTACATTATCAAAAGCCTTTTGGCATCCCCAAAAATCATCATACATCTTTTCTCGTTATGCTTTTTATAATATTCTAATATTAATTACCATTTAAAAGTTATTCTAATATGTCTTTTTGGCAAAATCCCTTGATCTTCGTGAATCTTAGCTTGTAGTATACTTTTCAATCTGTCTACAAGTATATTTGTAAAAATTTTGTAATCTATGTTTTAAAAATGAAATTGGTCTGTAACTGCTTGGGGCTATAAATTTCCCTTCCTTTAATATCAATGTTATATTTGTATCATTCCATGAATCTGGCTTACCCTTCTTCGAATTTCATTAAACATCTTTCTCAGTGGTTCTCTTAATTTTTTTTAATTCCCTTTTTAAATAAAAGTGAACCCTGGGCCCGGAGTTTTAGTCAATTTTTTAATCCATTTATTACTTTCCCTAAGGACAATTCGCATTTTAAAATGAGCCTTTGATCTTCTGTCAACCTTATCAGATCCTGATTTCAAGATAATCTTCTATCTTCTTCCTCCTGTTATTCCTCATCTTTTTTTGATATAACTCTTTGTAAGATTTTTTAAAAACACTTATTATTGTTTTCTGATCTGATAAAATCTCATTATTTTTCTTCACTTGTAAAATTAAATTTCTTTCTCTTCTTTTCCTTAACTTGTAAGCCAACCACCTTCCAGGTTTATCGGCATTTTCAAAATGTTTTTTTAATTATTCTTAATTTCCTCTCCATCTCAGCTAGATTTTCTCTTCAATTTCCCCGTAGTGCTTTATGTTCCTTTTCTTTTTTTTTATTATTTCCAGGGTCTTCCTTTAAATCTCCTTTTTTTCCTTTAATTCTTGCTTCCAAATTTCTTATTTTCTCCTCTCTTTTCTTTTCCCCCACTGTTTCCACTTAATCATTAATCCTCTCATAACGGCTTTCCCCACATCCCAAAACGTCTTTGCCGCCATCCCATCCTTTTCATTTTCCCGGAAATAAATGCTCAATTCTTCTTTTGCTTTTTGAAGATAATCTTTATTTAAACAGAAAATCATTAATTTGCCAATTTATATATTTACTATTCCTTCTAATATTTAATTCTAATTGAATAGGATTATGATCCGACCAAACCTGGGAAGTATTTCTATATCTTTTAAAGTTCGAATGTAAGACTTTAGAAACAAGGAAATATAATTCTAGACATGCTTCTATGACTTTCTGAATAGAACGTAAAACCACCTTTTTCATGTTTATTTCTCCAAATGTCCTTAATTGACAAGTCCTCCATTAATCTAAAAAAGGGTTTTTGGAATCTACCTTGTTTCTTTTTTCCCTTTGGATTTGCCATTTATCTTTATCTGGATCCAAAACACCGTTCATATCCCCCCTAAAAATAATATTTTCCTGATTTTGTTTCATGTAATTATGTATTTCTTCTCCAATCTTAACATAAAATTTACTTTTTTACTAGAGGAGAATATATCCCCACTAATAAAAGTGTTTTTTCCCCGGAAGCTAATTTTCCCCCCCTAATAATATCCTTCTTAATCTGAAAACACTTCCTTTTTTGGGTTTTTGATTACATACATGACTACTCCTCTTTTTTTTTTTTTCATATCTGATATTAACATTTCCCCAGTTTCGGATTTTTCAAATATTTGATATCACTATCTTTGATTCTAGTCTCTTGTAAGCAAATTACATCCGCTTTAGTCTTTCAAGATAATGAAAAACTTGTCTCATCTTGTAATTAGAATTAAGACCTTTTATATTCCAGGAAATACATTTTAAGGCCATTTTTTCAATCTTCTTCCTCATTATTTTATAGCTGCCTCTAAACTCTGCTGTTCTTGTTCGCTTTCTTGTTCTTCTTGTTCCTCTGTATCCGGTTTTCTTCCACTGGTATTTCCTGTTCCCTTATCCCTCTCTTCCTTTCTTATCTCCTATTTCTTCTATTACTTTACTAGCTTGTTCTAATGTCACATTTGTACCTTTTAAGTTCCAATAAATATAATCCTTCTGGTGTTTCCCCTTTATATCTAATATTATTCTTCTGTAGTTGAGCTGTCAAATTCTTATATTCCTGTCTTTTTTTCAGTAACTGAAACGGTATGTCTTTAAAAATTTTAATTCTGTCCCTTTCCCCGATAAATTTTTCTTCATAATTTCTTTGCAGTATCCTCTCCTTCATCCTTTTCAAAAAACAAATTAGAACATCTCTTGGGAGTTTTTTTCTCTCCTCTTTTCAAATTTTAACATTTTGTCTATTTCTTGTTCCATATGTTCCTTAGCAATCCCAATATAAAATGCCAGTTCTGGAATTAGACGATCATAAAATTTTTCCCCGAACCCTGACCTTCAGGGATCTATCTCGATC
Organism: Iguana delicatissima; assembly: GCA_948472985.1. Taxonomy (NCBI): domain Eukaryota; kingdom Metazoa; phylum Chordata; class Lepidosauria; order Squamata; family Iguanidae; genus Iguana; species Iguana delicatissima. Next base: position 263,509 of record CAOKZL010001178.1, on the reverse strand, counting down.
CACCCGTATTTCCAATCTTTATCTTGTCTTTTTAAATCTTCCTTTATCTCCGCCTTTTCGCTTTCCACCCTTAAATTTTTCCTCGATTTGCTTAACCTTTGTCTGTATTGTCTTCATTTCCTTATTCATTTTCTCCATCCTTTTATTAATTCCTTCCATCTCTTTCTTAATGTCCATTTTTATTTCAGTTCTTGTATCTTTCAATTCTTGCCTGATTTCTTTTTTAAAATTTATCAATTCTTCTAATATTCTTTCTCCAATCCCTCCCATTTGTGGAAGTTGCTCCAATGATGATCTTCTTTCTAATGTCAGTTGGGATTGAGAGTAAGTTGTTGTCTTTTTTCTTGTTGCCATTTTCAGTTAATCTTAAATTACAAACCCTTCCGGGTTTCATGGACTTCCGGGTTTCATGGCGGACCGAGTGGTTGTGTAAAGGCTAGCTGGCCGAAACACAACCACCCAGTGAGGTGAAATCGGCTTTGAAAGATTGTTTAGGAGCCGATCAAAACTCCCCTGGTGAAGGGAGTTCAGAGGGTCCCGAAGGGGGTTCGAAAAGCTTGGAAGGATAATAGGGGGTCTATTGTTCCCCTATATCGGAGGTACGAAGACGGACGAGAGCCGAAGGGAACCACAGCCACGCTGGGCAGCTGCTGGAGTGGTGAAGGAACGCCAAAACCTTTTAAAATCAAATGTCTATAAGGGTATTTAATGAGATAGTAAGCTTACCCCTTGAAAGAACCCGAGAAGGATCTTGGCAAATTAGACTGTGCTGAAGGAGAAGAGGTAAGCAAAAAGGAAAGGAAAAGATCGGAAAGACTGTAATAATAATAAAAATAAGTAACGATAGTGAAAAGTGAAAAGAGAAGCGTGAGCGAGGATAATATTTGACAATTGAACAATAATCAACTAATTTACAGTACTAATGTACTTGGGATTTTATTGTATTGCTATGAAGAGCGAGTAGAGAGCAAGAAGACCAGAGGTTGGTGGACGAGCGTGGAAGGGGGTAGAATGAACAGCTGTTTGACTTGAACTGAGAGACGGAGGTATCGGAAGAAGAGGGCGGATGGCGTACGTGTGAGGGATCGGAGAGAGAACGGATGGAGGATTTGTAAGCGAGTGAGTCAGAAGTTGGTCGGAGGCTGAAAGAAAGGTTGGTGGGCAGAAGAGCGGAGGAATGGATGAATCGGAGAGCTGAGAGACGGGAGATCATGAGAGGAGAGGGTCCGGTAGATGAGTGAGTCGAGACGGCGAGGGAGCGAACAGACTGGGGTGGTGAGCGTCAGCAAGGCGACCGGAGATCCCAGCAAAAACCGGGCGAGAGAGGAAGGATCGAGAGAGGAGAAGAACGTGAAAAAGGCTGGAGAAGGGATTGAGAATCGAAAGGTTGAGAGGAAATACAGACCGGCGGTCGAGTGAACTGAAAGCGGGGGGGAATTTCGACAAAAGGACGGCAAAGAAGAGAGAAGAAGGGTTGGCTGGGTGATTAAATTTATAATTAATAGTTCTAAAAATTGTTGAACCTTCAATTATTATTGTGTTATAAAATAAGTTTTATAATACACTGCTAGTAAGGGTTTGAGTTCTGTTAAGTGCAGTACAATAATCAAAGATTTCTAGGGGCGGATAGTTCTGAGGTAAATAGAAACTGATAAAGTGGAATCAGCTGGATGAGGAAAGGGGGAGGAGGAGATACTGGATCGCTCAGAAAAGAATTTAGAAGGTCAAAGAGCTTGCAAAATTTGGCCTTGGAAAGAGTAAACAAGATATAATTTGTGTATGTTTTTTTCCTTTTACTCATTTGCAGCTGTGCGAATAAGGCAGTAGAAAGAATGGATAACTAGCCCCCTCGTGTGGTAAAGTTTATTTAAACGCTTTCTGTAAAGTTAAGACTTTCCCTCTTTTATTTTTTGTGGTAATAGGACTGTAGATTTTTGGAATCTTTAAACAAATATCGGATTGAAGGAGATAATAATTACTTGATTGTATTTAATTGAGTTTAATTGATAGAATAGGATAAATAAGTGGAATAGTTAAAATATTGAAAATATTTAAAATATTCACTTTAAGACTTAATATATTTGTTATATTTGTTATAAGATTATTAATAGTACATATTGCTGCATAAAGAGAAAAGAGAGAATATTATTGAATTTAAAACGAAGTAATTCAGATTGAAAATTGATTGGATGTAAGATTGTTGATTGGATATTGAAGGATTATTGAAATTTGAACTTGGTGTACATGATTAAGAAAAAAGGGTTTGATATCACCATGTTTTCAATATGTTTTGCTTCAGGGCAAAACCACCACATGTGAAAAATGTTTCTCTTTTTTTCTTACATTTCCAACAATTTTTTTGTTTTGTTTTATGTGTTTGGAATAACCTAACTCAAGTCATATGCCAGTAGTATAACATTTTGTAATAATTCTGTTTCAAACCAATATTTAGTGTAAATTTTAAATTCTTATCCCATGATTTTTGCCAATCTTCTAAATCAATTGTATAATCAATATTTTGGCCTCATTTAACTATGGTCTCTTTTATGGTCCCTTTCTCTGTGTCTTGTTCTAGTAGGATTTTATATAATTTAGATATAAATTGTTGTTGTTTTATTAGAATTTCAATCAGTTCATTATATTCTTTTGTAATTCCTTGTAGTTTTGCATTTATTTTGAATCTTTACTGCAATTGTTGGTAGGGAATCACTGAACTTCAATTCCTTGTTCTTTTAAGACGCCCCTGTTCTTTTAAGACACCATCGTCTCCCCAGGAGTTCTCAAAGATTATTATGAGTGGTTCACAAATGACTCCTGCCAGTTCTTTTAATATCCTTGGATGTAATTCATCTGGCCCTGGAGACTTAAATTCCTCTAGTGTAGCCAGATATTCCTGTACTATTTTCTTCCTATTCTGTGCTGCCCCATTCTGTCCCATTCCTCAGCTGCTCCCCATCCCCCAGGTTAGTACTTCAATCCTTTTGGGAGAAAACTGAGGCAAAGAAGGTGTTGAGTAATTCTGCCTTCTCTCTTCCCTCCATTAGTAACTGGCCATCTTCTCCCTATCGTTTCCTTGTTTTTCCTTTTGCTGTGGACATATCTAAAACAGCCTTTTTTATTGTTTTTAAAGTCTCTGGCAAGCCTGAGTTCATTCTGCGCTTTAGCTTTTCTGACCTTCTCCCTACATCTCCTGGCTATTTAGTTGAATTCCTCTTTGGTGGTTTCACCATTCTTCCATTTCCTGTATATGTTTCTTTTAACACTTAGCTCAGCTGAGAGTTCTTCAGTCAGCCATTCTGGTTTCTTTAGACACCTGCCATTTTTCCTCCTTATTGGTGCAGTTTTCAATTGTGCCTTCAATATCTCACTTTTAAGAAACCCCGTACATCATGAACTCCTTTCTCTTTCAGTATTCTTTACCACGGAATTTCAGCAAGTAACTCTCTAAGTTTACAGAAAACAGCTTTTTTAAAGTGTAGAGTGCGTATTTGGCTACATTTGGTTTCTCCTTCTCACTAAATGACAAATTTCAGTAGAGCATGGTCACTCCCTCCTAAGGATCCCACCACCTCCACCTCATCAACAAGGTCATCCTTGTTGGTCAGGATCAGATCTAAAATAGTTGATCCCTTTGTCACCTCTTCCACCTTCTGGGCAATGAAATTGTCTGCAAGGCAAGCGAGGAACCAGTTGGACCTTGTGGTCTTGCCAGAGTTTGACTGCCAACATATATCACGATAGTTGAAATCTCCCATTACTACTGCATCTATCTCTCCTTTTTGAATGTGTGGTCATCTGTTCCAGGAAGGCCTCATCCAAGTCCTCAGGCTGGCCTTGAGGCCTGTAGGAAACCCTCACAATCACATCCCTATTGTTTCTCACTCCCTTAACTCTTACCCAGATGCTCTCAGCCTGGCTTTCTGGATTTAAGTCATAGATCTCTTCACAGGTGAAAACATCCTTGACATATAAGGGTACTGCTCCTCCTTTCTTGTTTGGTCTATTTCTGCAAAAGAGAAATTCTGCGTTCTAATCCTATTCTAATCCTACGTTCTAATCATGAGACCCATGCCATCAGGTCTCAATAATGCCTATTAAATCATATTTATTTTGTTGTATTAAGAGTTCGAGTTCATCTTGCTTGTTTCCCATGCTCTGTGCATTTGTGTAGGGATACAAGACCACGTGCCCTTCCCAGAAGTTCTGTACTAAAGTATCTTTTCCTCCCACTGTTGGTCTCTAGTACAACTTGGCCTGCTCTATCTGTATCGTATGGGCTATTTTTCCCAGTACTCGCTGAATCCTTGCCTTGAATAATTCTGTCTCCTTCCCCAGCCAAATTCAGTTTAAAGACGTTGTGATCCGCTTTGTGAGACTGTTAGTAAAAATGTTCTTGCCAGTGGTTGTGAGGTGCAACTCATCCATTGCTAGAAGACCATCTTCATGGAAATGGAGACCGCGATCCAAAACCCCAAATTGCTCCCGGAGGCACCATCTGTGGAACCAGTTGTTCACTCCAGTATTCTTCTCTTGCTTCATGGGCCATGTTCTTCCACAGAGAGAAGAGATTAAATGACAACCTGTGCACCATGGTCCTTCAACTTCATACCCATGACATTCTAATCCTTTGTGATGCGGTGAAAGCTGCACCTCACAGTATCATTGGTTCCGACGTGAACCAGAGGAGGGGATCACGGTCAGTGGGCTTGACCAGTCTTGTTAGCCCCTCCGTTACTTCATTGATTTTGGCTTCAGGGAGACAGCACACCTCACGATTCATCCTGTCTGGGTTGCAAATTGTCGGTTCTGTTCCTCTCAACAAGGAGTCCCCAACCACCAGAACTTGTCTCCTTTGAGACTTGTTTGGGGTTACTCGATGAGCAGATTCTTCCACAGCTGCCTGGACATTCGGTTCAGGCTGAGACTGTTGGTCCTGGTGCTGTTGGATTTCGTCCTGCTGGTGTTGAGTTCCTGTTTCTGATGTTCGATTTCTTCTTGGTGATGTTCCATTACCTCTTCTTGCTGTTCCGCTTTGTCAGTAGTAAAGTTGAGAACTCGGAAGCGATTCTGTAGCTTGAGAGTCTCTGGTTCCTGGCTCTTCTACTCCTCTGTGTCACATTCCTCTAAGCGTCTGTCTTCTGGTTTTATGAACCAACTTCCTTGTTCGCTAGCTTCTTCATGGCCACAGGGCCACAAAGCTTCAGCAAATGTATTTTATAACGGGTCAGCTACTTTCTTTGTTCATGAACTGAGAGAGACAAAGTGGCCAATAGGATCCTTTCCCCCCAATACCAGTAGCACTGAACTCTGTGCCTTCATATTTGTAAACTCTCAGTCTGTGTTTCTGGGCTTTTATTTATACCCTCCACAGAGCCTGAAAAAAGTTGTTTTTTTATGACTGAAACTTCCAGAACCTGTCAGCCATTAGGGGCTGCTTTTCCAAGCTCAGCTCATTGTTACTGTGCTGCATATTTACTTTCTCCATGTCGCCTGAACTGAAGAGCAGATATTGCTCAGACATAGACGACTCTCATTATCAGAGGCTTTCCAGGATCCTTTCCATTAGTGGTTTTAACTGTGGAGATACAGCAGAGTGAACCTGGGATTCCATGCACAGAATGTGTACTCTTTCCCACTGAATTCTAGATCTTTCTTTTGGATCTATTACTACATCCCTCTGACTCAAGACCCAGGATGGTTCAATTTCCCATGTTTTCCATAGGAGGCTAGAGGCAATTTTTTTTAAAAGTCATGTCGTCGTTATCATCATCATCCATACAGTGCTATCAGTTTAAATAGCACTTTGCGAACTCTAATAATAACAAAAATACCAGCCCTGCCAAAAGTGAACTATCTAAATACACATTCATGCTCATGCACATATACACAGAAAGGAAGGAATCATAGAAATATGAAACTAATGTAGTACAAGTGTCAACAAATTGCCCACGTTGAAATACAAAACCAATACAGTATAAAATAAAGCAATCTGACAAATACATATAATCAGAATATACAGGATATTGAACTAAAATTCCAAAAGAAAGGGGTTGTTGTTGTTGTTGAGATTTAAAAACAAAAAGGGAAGGAGCAGTCTGCAAATGTTTATGGAGGCATTTTCAGGAGTTTGGAGCAGCAAGTGAAAAAGGCTGAAGCTGAGAGCCAAAGAAGAAGAAACCCTTGGTTGACTGAGAAATCTAGACTTCTTAGAATGCAAATCCTGAGCACATTAGTAATAAGAAAGTAAGTAAGAAGACTAAGAAGAAGAAGGCTGAAAGACAGGAGGGAACTAGGTCATATAGGGCTTTGAAAGTTAAAACAAGAAGTTTGTACTAAATCCTAAAAGGAATAGTGACTAATGAGAAGATCTCAAAGGCTGGAAGGTTCATATAATTCAATCTGCTGTTTGAAAAACATGACTCATTGGGTAATCTTGTGTCACTTCCCTCCTGCTATGCCTGGCCTACCTTATAGGGTTGTTGTGAAGGTAATGCACAGCGAAGTAGTATGAGGCCTTGAGATCCTTGGAGGAAAGACAGGATATAAAGGTATTAATGAATATAGAGAGCCAGCATGGTGTGGTGGTTTGAGCATTGGACCACAGCCCTGGAGACCAGGGTTCAATAACCGATTGAACCACAGAAACCCACTGGCTGACCTTGAGCACATCACACACTCTCATTCCTAGAAAACTCTGTAAAAGGTTTGCCTTAGAGTTCCTGTAAGTCAAAAGCGACTTGAAGAAACACAACAACAACAACAACAACAACAACAACAACAATGAATACATAGCATCCATTAACCCATGTGATCCTGGTGACTATTTTATGTCCCTGCATATACTAAACACAGAAAAGGCACACTGCAGAAAGATTCCAATGGAATGAATGTTTCCAATGGAATGAATGTTTCAGAGTTATGTACAAGTTACATGCTTCAATTAGAGTCCCCAGCTTGCAATTTGAAGTGAAGGTTAAATTCTTTCCTGGCCACAATGCATCCATCTAATCATCACACTTGGGACAGAAAAAAAGCAAATCTGACAAATTTTCCAAAAGAAAACCTTGCTACACTAGCACCAAACTCACTGCTGTACCTCACTAATATGCCTAAATTAATCCTGTATTGTTTTCCAGCTTGGAATGATTCAACGAGGAGTATTGAGCTGAAAGCACAGTTAGCCCAGTGTGAAGTTGATCATTAGGAGCCTTGTGTTTGGGCCTGTCTTTGTCTGAGATGGGGACCCACCTTACTGCAACCACCCATTGTTGTATCATTGAAGCTGTCACAGTATGGCTGCAACCTCCTGCCTTTTTCGTGTGTAGATGGGGAGGAGTGTGGGAAGGAGACACTTCCCCTTAATTTCCTGTCCCAGTCACATGGCTTCAGACGGTTTCCATGGCAAAGACGGGGAGAGAGAGAGAGAGAGAGGGGGAGAGGAGGGAGGAGTGGGTGGGCTGTACAGAGCAAGCGCCTTGAAGACTTCAGTATTTTTTGCTCTGTCCATGGAAGTGGAACAAAGGAAGCTCAACACACCAGACACGCTTTCTCTCCTTGCTTGTTCTGCACAGGCGCCTGGACATGTAAGTCCCCAGGGGCTCTGTGAACAGTTCTGATTGCCAAAACATAAAAAGAATGTGGCAGGCAGTTCTGAGATAACCGAGTTGTTAGCCTTCTCTGTTCTGCTTTTATATCAGGCAAAAGGGGTGTGCATGTCCGTATATATACGTATATATACATAAAACTAAAGCTTGTAACCGAGCTGACTGAGATGCTGTTTCAAACTATGTAATAGAAGAAGTATGTTTACTTCTGATGCTTCAGAGTTCCCAGAACTGGCTAGTAGTACAGTCATGGGGGAAAACTGTCAAAGGGGCTGGTTCGCCTTTCGTGAGACCCTTGACTGCCACTGGGTGAAAAGCTTTGTTGTGCTCCTGATGGTTCTGGCTCTTCCTGTTGATTTGTTAACCAAGGATACGGTCAACCTTCCTTTGTGTTTGCTGTTTTCTATGGTGTAGGCACAAGCACCCATTGCTGGTTTTCCTTGGGAGGCAAAGAACCTTGGTTTTTATTTTAAAGCCAATTTTGTAACCAGTTGAATTTTTTTAAAAAATAGTGGGCCTCTGCTTCCAGGTTAATTGTCTGCACTAGCCAGTGTGTTAGGACATGGTTTCTGCTTCAGTAACAAACAGCACAGGTTCAATATACCTTGGCTCACATAGATTTCTTGATTTTTTACTTGCTGTCATGGTGGAAAATTGGCAAGGCAAAGTTTTTTCTATTTCCCTAGGACGTCTTTAGGATAGACATGGGGTTTTGAACTCATGACTGTTTGTTAATTTTTATTTTTGTTTATGGAAATTACTTTTTTCTCTTTCTCTTCTTCAGGGCAGTGAATTCAGGCAATGAACATGCAGTTATTCCCTTTTCTCCTGTCAGCAGTCTTTAGAGGAAGGTGTTAGATGAGATATTGTTGTTTAGCCAAAGAACTTCCTTTAGTGAGTTTCATGGTGGGCTCGTTGGATTTAAACCCCAATCCTAGTCAAAATCTGTAGCTATGTTCAGATGTTATGCTCAGTGTGGCTGGAGTGAAGCATTCAAGGACTATTTTTTTGCTTAACCACAGCTTGTTGCGTTCTGCAAACTGACAAACTGTGGTTAGCTCTAACTGGTTTGTTGAAACAGCCGACTTGAAACTGTGGCTTACATATGTCACACTGAGGGCCTTATCGCACAAAGGTGTCATACCACCAGAGCAACACATTATTGCTGGATTAGGATCAGTGCTACATCATTGCTAACCAGCACCTATTGCACTCCGTTTGAAATCCACCCTTTTCCAATGCTGGAAATAATTCGTTAATGATTTCCTTTGCCGCAATGATCACTTTAGTTATGGTAATGTAGATTCTCAATAGCTCTTGATAGTGCTTCCCCTTACGTAGCTGATCCAGTAGTGGGCATGATATGGGCGTTCCCAGGTTGTCCCTTCCTTAGCTACGCCCATGGTGATCTCTGCCCAACAAACTACAGACCACTTCTGGTGCTCCGGGGTGAACACAGTAGGAGAAGCAGAGAGAGGATCACACAAAGTGGCAAGTTCAAAATCTATCACCTGCCTATGTTTATTTTAAATTTCTCCTTTGAGTTAATTTTATTTTTATTGCATCTTTTAGCGTTGTAGCTCAAGAATGCAATAGCGTACTGGCACATCATGACATTATAACATCGTTGCACCAATATGACTTTAAAAAAACAAAAAAGTAACCAATCACGAGGTGTGTGGTGGGGAAAAGGACTCGCCAATGATGCTGTAATGCAGTGGGAACACTGGTGCCAATAGTGCTACTCATCCACTTAAGTTGAAAGGGTGCAGTAGAAAGCATTCATAACCTGATACCATCGTGAAAATGACAATGTTGAGATTCAGATGGAACAACGTGATATTGAGATATGGTGTGATAAGGCCCTAAGCCACAGATTAACATGACCATGGCCTCTCTCTGATGGATCCTACTGGCTGTTGAGTCAGGGTTGGTGTACAACAGAGGCCCTTTTCGCATCGCCTTTCTTTCGCGCATGAGCCCTTTGAGCCTCGCGGGAGTGGGAGCGTCGCTTCATACGACGCACTCCCACTTGCGCGGCACTCATGAGGCTCAAGCGGGGCGAGCGCGTATTTTTTTATTTTTGGCTTGAAGCCGAAAATAAACCGCACTCACGCAATGCTTGCAGCGGTGTTGCACACTTACCTCAGTGTGGTGCGTCGTTGCAAGCGAGCCAGTCGCGCTTCCTCCCCCAGCGCCGCCTACAGCTCCCAGACTGCGCTGTGGAAGCTGGGGGCGGGGCTGAAGAGTGACCGTCGCGCTAGAAGAAGCCAGGTGCGGTAAGGAGGAGCGGAGAAGCGGCGGCGTTTCGGGTGAGGCTTCTCGTGCAAACTGCCCTCCCCCGTCGCACAAAAAGTGGCGCTGCGAAAAGGGCCATAGTGAGGTGGCAGAATAGACTAGACCAATTCAAACTGAAAGTGGGGGATATTCATTTGAATGTGGGAAATTTGTTTCTATATATAATAATAAATAGTGTAGGATGTAAAAATTTGCTTAGTAGTTTTTCTGTTACCCTTTGCTACTGTTTATGCTTTGCGAAAGTAATATATATGTATATGTATGTATGTATATAAAATACATAGTATAGGAACCACAGGGAGAGGGCTAGCCTAGGACCATTCCCTGTGACACAACTTAAGTTTTTATATGTGCAAGAAGACTTTAAAAAAAAATGGTGTAGAAATGACATACTGCTATGTGCTATGTGTGTAGATAGGAGCTTAATGAATTTCTATAGTAGTTTCACTGGATTGTCTGATCTGGGGTTAGAAGAATGTTGGCCTGTGTTTGTGTATAGTAGAAGTAAATGGAATTGAAATTGATTATCTGTTTGAACAAATCATGGAGCAGTAGTGCCATGGAGCAGTAGGGGAGGAGATTGATTAAAGTGTCATGTTTTTGAGACATACTACTGTTGGTCACACTGAAAAGTCATGCTATGGCAAGTTTATGTGGGGAATAGAATCACTTTTCTGACACAGTAGTCACAGATATGCCAAAACACATGTAAAAGCTATCAGCCTCACTTGTGGGAAGCTATCAGTCAGCTGACTGCTGTATTTATAATCTTTTATCGCTTGACCCCAGCCTCTCAAATGCAGGCAGTTTTTCTATCACTTTCTGTCAAAGATTTGTTGATGGAAATTCTCAGTGTGACAGGATTTACAGTTTACAAAAATCATGATATAAAGTATTATGGCTGTCATGGATTTATTTGCTTTGGGAGGGGCAATTGTTTTAGAACACCCTTGGATTACATTGGATTATTCTGTCTCACTTTCTTTCCTCTGTTTGAGGAACTGAAATCCTCTTGCCTACTTTTCTGATCCTTTCCCTGTTGGCTCACAACCTACCTTGATGTGGTGTAGTCCAGATGCCAAAACAGATAACTTTCCAGCCCCTTTATGAGTGCTGCTTGGCTTTGAAAGGACTGGTGAAAAACTCATGCATTTTTGGCTCCCCAAGAGAGGTAAACAAGTTTGTCAAGCCCAAAGCTTGTAGTGAAACCCTTTCTAATATTGGTCTCAGGCATGTACACAATAAGGATTAGAAAAAGGGATAGGACTGTTAGCAACTGTACGCTCCCACGCTTTGATATGGTCTAATTGGCAAATATTAATTGGCATGAAATTAAATATGGCTGAAAGACCATGTGAAGAAGGGATGCTGGTTGGGAAGATGTGCAGAAGTAGGTCAGAGGTGATCTGAGCCTGGCCAGGTCGTAAGTTCGCTGTGGATTAACTGAGAAAGCCTGATTCAATGGCCCTAAGCTAGTCCTTTCAACTGCCCAACCTCAGAAAACAATAGACAAGCCCAGGTGCAGCAGGTAAGCTGTGCTCTTTTCCTACGCGAAACCTTCCCCAAAACACATTACTCAACCAAGACATTGAGAAGCTGCTAGGACTCCCATCAATATTTTGTCAATAATCAATCGATTCCAGTCCCCTTTTGTTTATTCTGCCAGAAAGCAATTAACTCACACCGCTTCAGGAAGGAAAATAGAATATTTAAAAAAAAAACAGTTTTGAGCAGCTAGCTTGTAGTGCATCAGATGCTGAACATCTCTTTGTCACTTTGAATCCCAAACTGTACTGCCCTTAGACCCAAGTCTAAGCCACATTGCTGTTTCTTTGCTGCTTTTCAGGATTGGTAATTATTGCCCATTCTACACCTGAATCCCACGATCCAATACTTTCCTTCCTTTCCTTCAGTTAGCTTTGTGTGATTGTGTGACTGCATGAATCTCTTGTGTGCATGTGATTGCATTTACCCCAATAAAAACACATTTAGTTTATTTTGGAATCGCTGGCTGGTTCTTTCCTGCTGAGACCTTGTAAACATTGGTGTCAAAGATCTTGCTAGGTTATCCTGCCCTTTGCAGGCCTCCTAATTTGAGCTAGCAATTCCCTACCATCACGTGGAGGTATTGTCATCACTGATGGACCCCGAATCACTCATGTTTTGGGCTAACAGGGTCACGTGTCAGTAGTGTACATGGAGGTAGGACAGGAGAGATTCCTTTGCTTCACAAGTGGGCTGGCAAAAGGGTATTGCTAGGTTGTTGACCTCCTGTGCCATTGATGGCGTGCCCTCTTGAGGCTTTATTATAAAAGCTATGACAAGGAAACGTCAGGAGAGGACCATAAGGCCGAAATGAAAGAGAGCCATGTTGAAGAAAACAGTTTGCTTAGACATAAAAAAAATATTGTAAGCTCCAATTTCAGGTTACGTTAAACATGTACAAAACATTCTGAGCCATGTTCCAAAATATGTTGACACAGTCTGCTGGTAACAGCTAGAACGCTGCAACAAGATACAAGTGACAAATAGAACGTATGTAATTTTGAGATAGTGCTTGTTTCTTATTGGTCAGATTGTATGACTGTCATAGCCTTTTGTTGCTCAATTGCTGCCACTATATGTTTTTGTAAGAATTCTACATGAAGTTGGTTTAATTGTTGTGGAACCGCAGAGCTTCCAAGCCAGAGTCCACACAGCACTGCATTGCTAAATAAACTGCTGAGTTCAGTCTACTGCCAAACTCCATTCATGAAAGGGTTAAAAAAGAATCCTGTTCAGCTGCCTGTTCAGTTCAGGTTCCAGTGATTTTAAATAGGCTGATTGGTTAATAAACCAGTTATATAATTCAGTGTCTTGAGTTAGGTAACAATTTAAAGTTAATATGTGACATAGATTGTGAAGCTTCTTCCATGAGTTTGAGGGTTGGGAGGAACAGGGATGGTGCAGATCTAATTACCGACAAGCACATGTGCTTAGATCCACTTTTCCTCCTTTGCTGTTTCTGATTGTGGAAGGAATTAAAAAGATAGGCTTTGCTTTGTTCTCAAGTGAATTCTTCTTTATATCTCTCCCTGCCATGAAGACAGCTGTAGGGGAAGCTGAGAATTGATTTGCCAGAGCAAATGTCTGTTTCTAGCAAAAAACAGTTAACCGGTTCAATTCCAAGTGACATAGGCCTGTGTCATACTGGTTGCAAAAGGAGAAAATCTTGATGGAAGAGAAATTGTTGTCTGAAGGCTTTAAGAAATAAGTAATTGCTTTGTAACATCTGTAAGTGGAGAAAGAAGGGTTTGTGTGTGAGTGTTGTTTCATTTCAGTTTCTTCTGGAGAACAACCTAACAGGAAGTAAGGACTGAAACAACCAAGAAACTAAATCTGTATGTGCTGTGACACACATGCACACACTTTGATTTGAAAAAAGTCGTTTTTATTTATATTTATTTATATTTATTCAGACAGAAAAATGGAATGCACAGCTATGGCATGGGGAATATGTGGCTGGATAACCGTACAAGTGAAAGGGATCTAGGAATCTTGGTAAATCACAAGCTGAACATGAGTCAGCAGTGTGATGCAGTAGTCAAGAAAGCCAACGTGATTCTTGGTTGCATCAATAGGGGTATGGTGTCTAGATTGAGGGAGGTCATGGTACCACTCTATTCTACATTGGTTAGGCCTCATTTGGAATACTACGTCCAGAACACACAATTCAAGAAGGATATTAACAAGCTGGAGCGTTTCCAGAGGAGGGCGACCGAAATGGTGAAGGGTCTGGAAGCCATACCCTATAAGGAACGGCGCGGGGAGCTGGGTATGTTTAGTCTGCAGAAGAGGTTAAGAGGGGACATGATAGCCATGTTTAAATATTTAAAGGGATGTCATGTCGAGAAGGGAGCAGGCTTGTTTTCCGCTGCTGCAGAGACTAGGACAAGGAGCAATGGATTCAAGCTGCAGGAAAGAAGATTCCACCTGAACCTCAGGAAGAACTTCCTGACAGTCACAGCTTTTCGGCAGTGGAATATGCTGCCTAGGTGGAGTCTCCTCCTTTGGAGGTTTTTAAGCAGAGGCTGGATGGCCATCTGTTGGGAATGCTTCGATGGGTGTTCCTGCATAGCAGGTGGTTGGACTCGATGGCCCCTCTGGTCTCTTCCTATTCTATGATTCTGTATGTATATCATTTGGGCTTTTTTTGCCCAGCACTCTGAATCCTTGCCCTGAATGATACTGTCTCCCTCCCTGGCTGAACTCAGTTTAAAGAGCTCCTGATCCACTTTGAGAGACTGTTAGCAAAAACGTTTTCCTGCTGAGAGTTGTAAGATACAGCCCATCCATCGCCAGAAGACCATCTTCGTGGAAGATGGACCGTAGTCCAAAAACCCAAATCATTCCTGGTGGCACCATCTGCGGAGCCAGTTGTTCACCTCCACTATTCTTGTCTCCCTTTGTGGGCTATGTCATTCAACAGGGAGGAGAGACAAAATGACAATGTGCGCACCAATGTCCTTCAACTTCCTACCCATGAGCTCGTAATCCTTTGTGATGCACTGAAAGCTGTGCCTCGCAGTGTCATTGGTTCCCACGTGAACCAAAAGGAGGGGGTTACAGTCAGTGAGCTCGACCAGTCTTGGTAGCCTCTCCATGACATCATTGATTTTGGCCTTGGGGAGACAGCACACCTCACAATTGATCCTGTCAGGGTTACAAATTGTTGGTTCTGTTCCTCTTAGCAAGGATTCCCCAACCACCAGAACTTGTCTCCTCTGAGGCTTGCCCAAGGTTACTTGATAAGCATATTCTTCCAGGGTCACTTGGACATTCTCTTCAGGCTGAGACTGTTGGTCTTGCTGCTGTCGAATTTCGTCCTGCTGCTGTTTGACTTCCTGTTGCTGATGTTTGATTTCCTCTTGGCAATGTTCCATTATCTCTTCCTCCTGTTACACTTTGTCATTAATCTTGGAAGTGATTCTGTAGCTCAAAAGTCTCTTTGGTTCCTAGCTCTTCTATACCTACATGTCACATTCATTCAAGCATCTGTCTCCTGGTTTTGTGAACTGACTTCCTTGTCTGATAGCTCTTCCGTGTATTCCATCTTCAAAAAGGTCCTTTCTGCCCTATCTAAGAACTCCTCACCCTCCCTAATAATCCGAAGATTCAAAATATGGGCCTCCAAGTGCCAAACCTTCTCCTCCAAGAGGACCTCCAGCTTGCACTTGCTGCAAGTGTACCCAACGACATCTTGCGGCAAGAAAAGAAACATGCCACAGCTGTTGCAGGTGACTGCAGCAGCTCCCTCACCATCCATACTTGATAATCTAGAGAGTCAAATTAGAAAAAGTAAAACTGGGCTTTCCCCTCAGACTCCCCTGGTAAAAATCCATGTCAGCACCCCTGCTTGCCAAGGTCTAATTGTCAAACTCTCAGGACTGAGTCTGCAATTATATACTGGATCGAGTTATTCCCCCAAGCTGCTGTACCCGCCTGGATGTTGTGGTCAGATAGTGTCTGAGGAGGGTTTCAACTGAGGCAATAAACTCCTGCTAAACGTTTGAAAGCCTCTTTTGGTTTGACAAAAACTGGGCTGGGGTGGGGGGAGACTAAGATAATTACCATCAGAACTAATGATGTGAATATACTATTTCTGTTTGCATATTTTATTTTTAAGTTCCGAGTTTGTGCTTTCCTGTCTTGGACTAGCAACTAACTAATCTATGATTCTGTTTCTTAGGCTTGGTGGTCTCTGTACTTCCTTGCCTTGATCTTTTGACCCTCAAAACAAATGTGAGGAAGTGTCATAGAACTTTTTAGTTTAATTTACTTCAAATTTTCTCCTCTCTTCAGCTTCAATACTACAAGTCACTTTCAATGGAAGTGTTGTCATTGTATTTTTAATTCAATCTAATTATGAGTGAGCTTTAGTCTGAATTTTTAGAGGAAGACAGGCTGGAAATCCAAATACATAAACAAACAAACTCCAAAATAAATAAATAAATAAATGCTCTGCACACGTAACGTGTGAGGGAGGAATATCTTCTAGGATTCATGTGCATTGTCATCCAATAGCACCAACTCAGATGAGACCAGTCCCAATTTCCTACTGCAGACCTGAGCTAGCACATGTCTCCTTGAGTTGCTTTGACTAGGTATATGTTCACTCTGTTAGGATTCCAATTTCTTTCACTGATGCATCTGCACAATTGAAAAAGGCCTCTACTCTGTTTACCACAACCCAAGTATTCCTACTGCTTCCTTCAGTGATTCAAGCAGGGTTTAGAACATTGGTATGGTGAAAATTTTGAGGGCCAAGTGCTCATTATGACAGTCTCCATAGCTACAACCCCAAGGACATCCCTAAAATGCAGGAAGCTCTGTTGATTCATATCAAGAGAACCATTCTAGGTTTCAGTTCCACCAGAATTAGGTCTCTTGTAACGTTAAGGGTGCTGTGCAGTCATTCATGATCCAGCCATCCCCAAATTGTTTTCAGTACAACAATGGTTCACTGCTGGAAAAATCTGTTTCTCTTCCACCTAATATAAAGATTGCTCAGAGGAAACAAAGGAGCCCAAAGGAAGTTGCAGGTAATATCACCATCCCTCCTAATCAAGAAATCCAAAAACTCTTGAGCCCTGGTTCTACTACAGAACTGATTTTACAACTCCTAAAGCCCAAGCAGGCAGACTGCAAGCTTCTGAGCTCGCTGCCAAACAGTGATTAACATTAGCTCTGCCAAGAACAAGATGCCCACTTGACAAAGGAGCTGGGGACAACATGAGCCAAATTGTCAGTAATATTTGGGAAAGAACAGAAAGCACAAATCAAATTAAACTAATAGCTGACAGTGGCTGCACAGGAAAGCTACTTGCACACTATCATCAAGAAAATGGCTCTTAGATTTTGGTACAGTAAATATATGAAGGGGTGAATGAAAAGAAATATCCATACTGCAAGACAGAGCACATTAACATTTACTTGTGGTAAGAAAACAGCATTTGAGCTATGGACTCTGGAGAAAAGGGCTAGAATCCTTGCCTGGCTGTGGAAACCCAGTGGGTAACCCTGGGCAAATCACAGTCTTTCAGCCTCAGAGGAAGGCAAAGGCAAACCCCCGCTGAACAGATCTTGGCAAGAAAACCCTATGATCAATTTGTTTTAAGGTCACCACAAGTCAGAAGTTACTTGAAGGCACAAAACAAAGTGAACAGCAACTAAACAAAATGCAGTTTCTCTTTTTCCTTCAGTTTTTTTGGCACTTGGTAAGGGAAGTTAGAGGGAATCAAAATTCAGAATTCAACATTCAGGAAATTGTGTGAATGATCTCCTTTCTTAAATTATATTAGAAGTTTAAGAAACTGATTGTAAGATGAAATTGGCTGAAGACTGAAACTTATTGCTTACATTTATGACAAACTGGACTAGCCAGTGGTAGGCGTGAAAAGACAAGGCATTAAGCAGGTAGCCTCTGGTTTATGTCTCACCTCAGCTACAAAATCTCTAACTGTTCCAAAGGCTAAACAATCTTCTCTCAGCCTCAAAACTTCCTCCTAACCACCTACCCCAAAGTATAGGTATAATGAACACAGACCTACTTGGCTAGACTGGGTTTTTTGGGTCTGGCTTTTTTTATTAGAAATTTTAAAAAATAGGCAAAGCAGAAGAACCCAACAGAAACAATACATAACACAAATAGGCAAAACAGAAGACCCCAACAGAAACAAAAACAATGCATAACAAGAACAATGCATCAATACATCAAGGAAGAACTGTTTTAAGGATGATTGAATATGTATATCAACTGTCTGGTATAAAGAATTGAAAACACCTGACTGTGTGACTCTGAATCCTGCTGCAAGAATAAATACTGAGCTCCATAAAAGGAAGGGTGGAATAGAGAGGTGATACATCTAAAACATACAGAGACACATGCAGGGCAAGTCCCTATTTACTCTTGATTAATTGATAAAACACTCATGTTTTTCTTGCACTCTTAAAGCAGGTAACAGATAAGGCATGAGGTAATAATCTAAGATAACTTTTTGCAGCTTGGTGCCCTCTAGAGGAACTGGAGTATAACTTCCATCATTCCCACTATGGGAACTGTTTATTCCAACATAAGCAACATGGGGAGGGGGCTGATGGCGTTCCAAGGGGAGTGAGTTGTGTATGTATGTATATTTACTACAAATAAATATATCTAGGTATCTATATCAGTGTCTGCTTTTGACACTACAAGTTTACAGCAGTGAAAAGAGAAGGTTTTGCAAATAATGTTTTGGGGAGTGAACCCAAAGCAGTGGCAAAAAGCAGTCAGGAAGCTGTGAGCTATGTCCACTGAGGATTTGCACTGCAGAACATTTGTCGTTCTGTCTTTTTTGCCCAGCATTGGAACTGGAGGCAATGCTAATGCTACTACCAGTGCAACCTGTCAGCAGCCCCAAGGAGAGATCTTGACATGGCTTTGCAAGTAACATATCCATCACACACTGATGGACAACTGCAATCTCTAAGCATCATTCCATTTTACCTGCTTGCACTACAACAATTCTGGGGAAAGGAGGAAAAAGTGAACATCAATCAAATTGCTACAACATCGCTTTCCAATTATGATGGCCCATCTGCTGGAAGCACATTCAGTGACTTGGCACCTACAAAATAAACATTTTCATTTGGAACACTTTGCAGAGAACAGGCTTGACATACTGTTTAAAAAGGCTATAAGGAAGATTCTGATTTCAGCCTCATGTTTGATGAGTTTCTTTCTAAGAGTCCACAAATGAGACACAATTTGCATCCTGAACTCCTCACGCTGAGAGGTGCAGATGCACCAGGAAAAAATGTATACACCTGAAAAGTACTCACAGAAAAATGTGCACACTCAAATATATGCTTAGACACACTTGCAGGCAATGTAGTCAAGTGATTTTTTTTTAAAATTAAATTTAAAAAAAAATTGTACAAGCAAGTGTAAATTTGGGGGAAAATACAAAAAATATTTTGCCCCTCCTTGTAAAGAAATGAACCCGGAAGAAACTGCACTGGTAAAGCTAAAGGAGCAAATTTATACATGCAGACGTTACAGATCTGCATCATCCAACTATGAAATGCCTACACTCTGCACAACTCAGCCTGAGCAAGAATTTGCTGCACATAACCACGCAAGCATACACTGTCTCTTATTTTCCAGACTAGTCACTTCATTGATAAATACCCACCTCCAATTCCAGCCCAGTCCACAAACAGCTTTGCTGCAACTATTTCAGCTAATAAGGCTGTCATATGGCAGAATCCACGTGGCTCTTCATAACTGGCCAGCAGTTGCACTGTTTGTTATTGAGGATTCAGGAACTGACTGCAGCCTAATTATTCTAGTGATCGCCCATTAGGTGGGGAGGAAAGATGAATAATATCCTTAAAAGCAGCCTTCAAGAAACCAAGAGACAGAACAGATGGCCTTCTTTAATAAATACAAAATAGCTTCTACTACATTACTTGGTTTCTGATCAGTTGCACAGTTTTTCAAAAAACTGTGTTAAACATCTGTTGATCCCATTCATTCTGGTTATTAAGTTCAGCAATATTCCACTGTTGCCCAAACTCCAATTATCCAGACTACCCAATGATCTGTAATAGCCATATTTGCCCACAGCTGTCCATATAATTCTATGTAAACAATTGCTCCCCTCATCCAGACTTCTACCCAACCAAATTCTTGGGATAAGCCTCCCCCTTGGCTCATTCAGATTAAGGCTGTACACACAAATATAAGCCAAAGGATTCATCTTTTTGTCCATTCCAGTACTTCAGACAAGAGGGTGATTTTTCACTGGGATGGTACACCTATCTCTGGGAGATTCTGGGGTGGAGATAGGATAGGGTAAACGTTTGAAATGCCTTCTCGAGCAACTAAATGTCCCCCATCTGAGGATTACCACTTTAATGAAAGCTAGGAGTTTCTTTCGTTGCTTCCTCCCTTCCTCTCATGTGGGAGTCTCACATAGTACCTGACAACCTTCCCATTATATCTAATTTGATTCCTCCCTCCCAGCTCTTTTTTCTATGACAAACTATGTAAACCTTCCCATGGCAATCATCACAAAAACACTTGTAAGGATTTTGTTATGAAAGAAGGTTTATGCTTCAGTTTAATTGTATTTATCACCAAGATTTTATTTCATAGTAAATTACCTGGATTTTGTTACTGGTATTTTACAAAAGGCACTCAACACATTTTATAAATGAATAAATATAAATAAATATAAATAAAAATGACTTTTTTCAAGAACGGGCAGAGGTCATTTCGGAACCATTTGCAATAATCTTTGAGAACTCTTGGAGAACAGGAGAAGTTCCAGCAGACTGGAGGAGGACAAATGTTGTCCCCATCTTCAAAAAGAGAAAGAGTACCCAAATAATTATCACCTGGTCAGCCTGACATTAATACCAGGAAATGTTACCTTGATTCCTGGGGTCCCTTGGGGGACACCTCAATGTGCTCCATGTGATGGGGAATGGAGACTAGCCAGAGCACAAGCAATAGCAATGCGAGAGGCAGGGTAACCTAGCAGGGTCTTTTTACCCAGTTTTTATGGGGTCAGGCCAAGCCAAAAACCAAGCAAAATTGTCTAATAAATGATTTTATTAAAATTAAAGACTTGTGCATGTAGACACTTACTCACTCAAGACCTAGCGAGGCATAAAAAGAGAGGAAACTGGATTGGGGGCTTTGGAGGGTTACAGCTGGGGAATACTGCACCTGGTCCTGAAATCTGGAGGTCCGAGATAGCAGCGGAGAGAGAGATGAGACTCAGCACGTGGAGGGCTGAGGGTATAGCTCAATGGACGGAGTGATGGTCTGCTGGGAAGCCGGGAGTGATCCAAAGAGCTGCTCTAAAACCAGATCTATTTATGGGGGAAAAGGTACCTGGAGGGCTAATACTTTCCCGGAGAGAACAATAAATGGAGGAGCTAGAACAAAGCTCCAATATGTCAACGTCCTTTGCATGATTGGCTTTGCTGGGGTTGTCAAAGCCTCGGCTGTATGCAAATCGTCCTCACTTGATGGGCTGTTTGTCAGATGCGTTAATCCCTTCAACCTTGCTCCTTGGGGCTGAGGACTCTTTGTGTATTTTATGTATTACATGTCTGGAGGTCTCCTGGGGCTACGTGACTATTGGTTTACTGGCCTGACCGGGTTTTTCCTGTTTTCGGCAGTTCGACCGTGCCTGGCTACGTGTTCGTTTGGGGGACCTCTCAGGCACGTGGAGATATTTTTAATATTAAATTGTAGACCCCAGAATAGGGTTTATCTACCGCAGTAACACAAAGATCCTAGAGCAGATAATTAAACAGTCAGTTTGTAATTACTTAGAAAGCAATGCCTTAATCACTAAAGTCAACATGGTTTTCTCAAAAACCAGACATGCCAGACTAATCTTACCTCTTTTTATGATAGGGTTACAAGCTTGATAGACAAAGGGAATGCTATAGACGTAGCGTATCTTGACTTCAGTAAGGCCTTTGACAAAGTTCCCCATGACATTCTTGCAAAGAAACTAGTAAAATGCAGATTGGAGGGCTACTGTTAGTTGGATTTGTAATTGATTGACTGATCGAAACACAAAGGGTGCTCACCAATGGCTACTTTTCATCTTGGAGAGAAGTGACTAGTGGGGTGCCACAGGGTTCTGTCCTGGGCCCAGTGCTATTCAACATCTTCATCAGTGATTTGGATGAAGTAATAGAGAGCATGTTCATCAAATTTGCAGATGACACCAAATTGGGAGGGCTTGCTAATACCCCAGAGGACAGGATCCTGCACTTTGGCAGAAAAAATCAAATGTACAAATATAGGATGGGGGACACGTGGTGGCATAACAGTACAGAAAGGGATCTAGGGGTCTTGGTCGACCACAAGCTGAACTTGAGTCGGCAGTGTGATTTGGCAGCGAAGAAAGCCAGTGCGATTCTTGGTTGCATCAATAGGAGTATATTGTCTAGATCAAGGGAGGTAATGGTACCACTTTATTCTGCTTTGGTTAGACCTCATTTGAAATAGTGTGTTCAGTTCTGGGCATTTCCTTTCAGGAAGGATATCAAGAAGCTGAAACCTGTCCAGAGGAGGGTGACCAAAATAGTGAAGGGTCTGGAGGCCATGCCCTATAAGGAGCGGCTTAGGGAACTGGGTATGTTTAGTCTGCAGAAAAGAAGGTTAAGAGGGGACATGATTGCCATGTTTAAATATTTGAAGGGATGTCATGTCGAGAAGGGAGTGGACCTGTTTTCTGCTGCTGCAGAGACTAGGACAAGGAGCAGTGGATTCAAGCTGCAGGAAAGGAGATTCCACCTGAACCTCAGTAAGAACTTCCTGACAGTCAGAGCTGTCTGGCAGTGAAATATACTGCCTTGGAGTGTGGTGGAGTCTCCTTCTTTGGAGGTTTTTAAGCGGAGACTGGATGGCCATCTGTTGGGAGTACTTTGATGTGTGTACTTGTCTGGCAGTTGGTTGAACTGGATGACCCCGTTGGTCTCCTCCAATGCTATGATTCTAAGGGGGACCGTCCTTCCGTTATGCAGTGATAATTCTCTATGTGTGTGGTGTGTTTTGTTTTGATTCCTTTAAGGGTAAGGCTTGACTGGTAAATGAGCTCTTATGCTGCTCTAAGCCTCCTTACTTGGGAATGGGTCCTGCTGAACTCAATGGGGCTTAACAGCTGCATCATCTTGCTTAGGACTGGACTATTCATTACCATGAATTGCCCACAGAATGGGAAACTCGAAGCAAAATCTTGTAGAGGATATTTTATCACAGCCTTTCTAGGTTTGGAAGCCAGCCTATAAAAATGTCTTTTTCAAGATTTGTCTTCAAAACAGATGGGGGAGACAGGTTGCATTGCTAGCTGGTTCATTGCCTAGCAAAGCCTGCTATTAGGCTGTTGGACAGTGTTCATTAAAAATAATACTTCTCAAATTGGGCACTCCTTACATGTGTTGGACTACAGCTCTCATAATCACAGCTTGGTTGGGAATGATGGGTCTAGCACATTGGAAGAGGACTCTCTTGGTGATGAAAAACCATAGTGTTCATACCAGTTTTCATCATGCTCTCTTCTGTCACATCTCCTGGATTTTTTAACCATCCCCTTGCTAATTTCCCTAGGCTAAACAAAATGAGGGTTATGTACTTCTATATATGCCCATATAACCATGTGTGACTGATTAAAATCAATGATACTGATTTGTGGTTAAGTTTGAGAAAGACTTTGCATAATCTGTAGAATTCACTACTATAAGATGCATTTGGGGCATGATGACAAATGGAATATCTGTGTTCTATTTTTTTGCTCCATAATGAGTTAGCAAAGCACAGAGGAGGGGAGAGGTGGACCACAGCACGTTACCACTGGATTATTGAGTGCTGGCTTTTCCAACAGATACTATATTCCATTTTAGCCTTGCATTTATCTGGGAAAAACCCTTGTTATTTTGTGGTTTTGCTGTTGAAACAGTGGTTTGTGTACACCCCTAGGTATTAGGAGAAATGAAGGTACTATCATTTCATATTTGGAAGAGATGTAGTAGCTTGGCTTCTCTGAACACTGCCCTCTAGTGCAAAACATGAGTTTAATTCCATTCGTGAAGTTTACGAACACAGGATGTTGCATTATATACTCAGAACATTGGTCTGTCTTGGTGATAGCTAAGTATTATCTACAGAGGGTGACTGTTGCACTGTGTGGTTTCATACAGATTTACGTGGAAACATTTAAATAAACTTTTGAGCCAAGCATGTACAAAGCAGTACCTTGTTCTTCAATTCTGTGGTTGCTCCCCTTGTTACCCTGTTTACTGGGGGTCCCGCGAGGGACTCCAAACATGCTCAAATATTGGTGGGGAAAATTAGCTCAGAACACAAGTCAGCAAAACGAGAGGCAGGGCAACACAGCGGAATCTTTAAACCCAATGTCTATGGGGTCAGACCAAGCCAAGAAGCACACCAAATGTGAAATAATAACTGTGGTTTTATTAAATATAGGCAAACAGTGTATGCAATACACTCACACAAATAACTATAGAAAATAAAGGTATTAGAGGTATAGAGGAATTTGAGGGATTGTTGAATTAGGTGTCTGAAGCCCGAGTTAGATCAATGCGGAGGTCCGTAATTGCGCAGTCTCGGAGTGAGACTGAGGGGAAAGCTTGGCGGACGAAGCAGCAGCAAGGCAGGATGGAAGTTCAGAGCAATCTGAGGAAGGTCTCGGAATTGGGGGTTTTATAGGGAAAATATGACTGTAGGTTAGTCTGTACTTGGGAGAGAACAATGAGGTTTGGGCGTGAGACAATGTCTCCAAAAGGTCAGAATTTAGCATGATTGAGTTAGTTCCGAATCGACAATGGAATGGCCAGTATGCAGATGCAGCATACTTGACAGCTAAGCATCTAGCTCGTCAAGTTGCCTGCTTGGGGCAGGGAGTTCTTTGTATTAGCGTGCATCTTTTATGAGGTGTTTGTCTAGGGAGGTCTCCTAAAGGGAGATCTGGCTGAGTCTGGCCTGCCTGGGTGGAGAATGGAATGTTCAGCAATCAGTGGCCATGCCTAGTTCTGTGCTTGTTCGGGGGCCTCACAAACACTTGGCCGAGGGTGGCGTAATGGGGCCGAATTGTGATATCAAAATGATATCTAATATCTTCCAAAGTAAGGCTAGTAAACGGTAATAACACCCTGAAAAAAAGGAAGAGTTTCGTGTTTGACTTTAATTGTTGGATCTTGGCACTCTTGCAGGTTCCACAAGCCTAAAATTTGCCTATTTCTTATATGCACAATTAACAATGATATAACAATGATATAAAAAAGCCAGTGTGTTATAAGTAGGGATGGGCCAACCGAATCCTCGAACTTGTAAATCTGAATCCCTGCGACAAAATAGGCAAACCAAAAGCACCAACCAAATAGTTTGTTGGAGACCAGGATGCCTGAAAACCTAGGAGACCAGACACTCAAGGGAAGATGGAAAGTAGGTGAATGTTTCCCTTGGAGTAATAATGGCCTTTGCTAACAATTTCAGAAATTACATCTGGGTTGTATTCTAATATATTTAAATTGAACATTTAATATTTAAGTTCAGCACTATTTTCTGTGCTGAAAGTCAATGGCATGTATAAATGCTGAGGTTAGTGGAGTAGTACCTATCAGAAGTAGTGGGGCAGAGGGCAAGGTCACACAATCTCATCTAGTGCCCGGTTGTAAACCCATAGCTAGAATAGAATGAGAAGTGAAATGTCTGTCATGGTTTCTCGTGAGCCACATGACAAACTACAGGTAGCAGAAAGGAAAAGTTATTTTTAAAAATCGGTGCTTTCATACACAATTCTGGGGTTTGTAGTTTTACAAGGTGTCACAGCCTTCTCTACCAAAGTGTGCTGGTGCATCATCAAACTACAAACCCTAGGATGCCATAAGGAGCTATGCAAAGAAAATCCAGGTTTCAGATGGATTATCTCTGTACTGTAATATGTGGCCCTGTTTACACAGGCAGGAAAATGTGAGATTAGTCCACATTTTCCTGCCTGTGTATTTTCAATCTGGGGAGATCTTGAGGCAAAACTATGACAATTGTCCTTGCCAGATTTCTTCAGAGGGAGGTTTGCCTTTGCCTAGGCCAGTGGTTCTCAACCTGTGGGTCCCCAGATATTTGTGGACTTCAGCTCCCAGAAGCCCCAGCCACTATGGTCAATGCTCATGGCTTCTGGGAGCTGAAGTCCAAAAACATCTGGGGACCCACAGGTTGAGAACCACTGGCCTAGGCTTTTGCTAAGGCTGAGAGAGTGTCTTGCCCAACATTATCCTTCTTTCCTTTGCTTTTTAAACCCTTTTTTAAAAAAGGATTCAAAAGATTTGAGATTTGTGGATTCCCAGAACCTACCACGGATTCAGATTCGGAAAATTCTGGATTCATCCCATCCATAGTCATAAGTGGTTAGAGAGCTAGACTGGGACTGAGAAATATAGCTTCAAGAGCTCACTCAACCATTAAACTCACTGGGTGACCCTGTGCCAGTCAGTCTTTCCCAACCTAACAGAGCTATTTATGAGAAGATGAAGTGAACCATGTATGCTGTGTTCATCAGAGGAAGGTGGGGCATAAATGTAGCCAGTAAACAATAGTCACTGTACATTCTTGAAACTCGCTGGGTTCTTGTGCAGTTCACTCTTTTTCAGCCTAGTGAGAGTAAAATCGATGGAGGAGAGCTGTGTACACTGCTTTGAGCTCAATGGGAAGAAAAATACCAGTTTAGGAAGTGAAGGTCAAAAATAGCCTCCAACATAAAAAAAAAGCATGACCAACTTCCTCACCAGTGATGGATGCTGCAAGGAAATGATGTCCTGTCAAGACAGGCATACAGAATTGCACAAATGTTTGTATCTTTATTTCCTAGACTGGGAGTTACAAAGGTTAGGGCTATTGCATCTTGTTCCTATCCTACCGCCAAGTCAGGCTATAGATAGTTATTGGAATTTCTGTTCTGGTCCTGTCTAAACATAGCATCCACTGGCAGACAGGAATCCCAAATGTTTGGCTTCTGTCCCTATCCAAAGGAGCCTTGCACCCAGCAGTACCTGACTGGCTGGTCCTCATCATCCAGCTTTCTGCCTCAGGCAGGGCAAACATAAAAAACAGTGCTGTGCTTCAACAACCAAATGGATCCGTGATTGTTGTAGAAAGTGAAATGGAGCAGCTGTGTCTGGTGTATACACGTGCCCATATATTGGTATTCACATCCATATTGGAGTAAGCAAGGCCTAGAAAAGTTTATCTTTTGGACTACCACTCCCCAGCCATCAGTGGTTATATTGAATACAGTAGTGATTCTTGGGGTCCAGGGACTCCTGGGGTCCGTGAAGCTCTCAGAGGGGGCCTGCGAAGCTTGGCTGCTGAATGCCAACAGCAACAGCAGCAACAGAGAAGTGAAAGTGGAGTGTGTGCTGAAATTGTTCCTGCATTTGCAAACAAGGGAGCAGTTTGGGTGCGCACACACACTTGTTGCCGTGACCCTTTCATCAGGGATATGGCAGTAGGAGGTGCGGGCACCAAGGAACATGGTGGCAGGTGTGTGCACCTGCACCGCACCCCACCCCACTGCTGCATCCCTGATAAACGGAGGTGGTGGGCGTGTGTGCATATCCAAGCTGTGACCCTGGAGTGTTACCCTGTGAATTGGGGGTCCTGGGAGGGGCGCCCAAATAACCAAACCAAACCAAGCAAAGATGGGGAAATTAACTCGAGCACTCTCTTACGCTAGCGAGAGGCAGGGTAACTTAGCGGGGATCTTTTACGCTATGTGCACAGGTTCAGGTCAGTGAGCAGCAAGACAGTTTAAAATGGCAACAATGATATTTATTAACAAGCAGACAAATTATTAAGAAAACACAACCACACAGCTAACTAGAAATAGGAAATGAGAGTTTTGGGGAAAAATGGGTGATACGGCACCTTTCTCTTAGTCCTGAAGAGGACCAATTGAAGAGAAGAAACTCAGCACAGCGGCTGAGGGGAGCTTGCAGTACGAAGCGGCGGCAAGGCTGGATAAAACTCCGGAGCGGTCCGAGGAGCTCTCGGAACTGGGGGTTTTTATCAGGGAAAGAATGACCGTGGGCTAGTCTGGTCTTGGGTGAAAACAATGAGTTTGGGCTTGAGACAATGTCTCCAAAAGGTCAGAATTTACATGATTGAGTTAAGGTCCGAATTAACAATAGTATAGCCGGTATGCAGATGCGGCTAGCTTGGCAGTTGAGCACCTAGCTTGCCAGGGTGCCCACTCAGGGCAAGGGTCTCTTTGTTTTGACGTGCATCTGTAATGAAGGTGTTTGTTTTGGGAGGTCTCCTAAAGCAGATCTGGCAGTTTCTGGCTTGCCTTGGTGTAAACAAGTATGAGTCAGCATAGAATAGCCAAGCCTAGCTTCGTGCTTGTTCGGCGGCCTCACAAACACTTGGCTGAGGGTGGCAGAACAGGGCCGAATTGTGATATCAAAAATGATATCTAAAGGTTACCAAAGGCCAGGCCGGTTCACGGTGGTAACAGGAGGTCAGAGTTTGAATCCCCACTTGGCCCTGGAAGCCCCCTAGATGACCTCAGGCACATCACATTCTCTCAGCCTCAGAGAAAGGCAAAGGCAACAAATCTTGCCAAGAAAGCTCCCTTGGTAGGTTTACCTTAGGGTTGCCATAAGTCAGTTTTCAAAGAGGAGAGACAGGATGGCTTGACAGAACTTCCTCCTGTCAGCAGCACTTTGTTGTTTGTGTGCTTTCAAGTCACTTCTGACTTATGGCAACCCTGAGGTGATCCTACTATAGGGGTTGTGATGAGGGGTTTTTGATTTGGTTTCGTTTGGGTTTGTTTTTCCCCTTTTGGCAATATTTGTTTAGAGGGGATTTGCCTTTACCTTCCTCTGAGACTGAGAGAATGTGACTTGCCCTAGGTTACCTAGTGTCTGAGTAGGGATTTGAATCCTGGTTTTCAGAAACCTTTAATAAATAAAAAATATTTCAGTATTTAAATCTAAATTTAAATATTTAAATCTTGAGTTAAGTCTTGGGGTAGCCTGTCAACAAATTATATTTACAAAGGTTCTCCAGTAAAGAAAACTCTAAGAACTAATGGGTTATAGGATTCTGGGAGCTGTAGTCCCAAAAGTGATTTTTCTAGGCTCGGGGAGGTATTAGTGGATCTGGTTTTGCCAGTAAAATGTCCAGTTTAGTGCATTGTATCAAAAAGGGTACCTTTGTGAAAGGAGAGCCGCAGGTTCTCCTCAATCAGGCGTGCATTGATTTGGACCTCATGAGGATCTGAAACAGGAAAGCTGCAAGAACAGAAGGACAATTCAGTCAGGACTGAGCGACTTCTCTGGTTGAGCATCCAAAGAAAGGAGGTCCAAAAAAAAAGCAAACAGGATGAATTTTGCTGAAGCAGAGAGAGGAATTCCACAATTGGACCCAGGTTCTGTAAACTATATAGAATCTAGGGCATTCACTATAAACAAGTGAATGCCAGATATATTGGCCAGGCAAGGCACAAACTGTGCTTTCCCTAAGATCTGACTAGTAGCAGTGAGAGATTCCTGGTTTTCATCTCTATGTACTTCTTTGGCATTCCTTCCCTGTAAGCAGATAAATCTGCCTCAGAGGCAACAAAGGGACTGGTTTTCAGGATAGACTGCGGAGACCTCAACTCTGAGAATAACTGTGAACTTCTTTATTTTCCTAAGGAAAAAAAAGCCACTGCAACTTTATTCTATTCTTTATTCTTAGTCAACTAAGATTTTCTTTTTCTTTTCTTTGCATCCAGGTGATCTAACCTATTAGAGCTACACAACATCACATTACTTTTATCTTATTTCTTTACCTATCCACTCCCCTTTACCTTTAGACTGTTGCAAATTATAGCCTGCCTTTTTCTTCCCCAACAGCATTTCCTTTCACCTCTTCTCCCTGTTCCCAGTAGCACTAGGGCAGTATCAAGAAGCAGATGTGCAAGGCCCCACTCCTCAGAATGAGCAGTAGAGCCCCACAAATGTAGCAGGGCTACATGATAGTTTGTAATTACTTAGAAAGCAATGCTGTAATCACTAAAAACCAGCATGGATTTCTCAGAAATAAGTCATGCCAGACTAATCTTACCTCTTTTTATGATAGGGTTACAAGCTTGATAGATGAAGGGAATGCTGTGGACATACCATATCTTGACTTCAGTAAAGGCCTTTGACAAAGTTCCCCATGACATTCTTGCAAAGAAACTAGTAAAATGCGGGCTGGACAGGGCTACTGTTTGTTGGATTTGTAACCGTTTGACCAACCAAACCCAAAGGTGATCACCAATGGCTGCTTTTCATCCTGGAGAGAGGTGACTAGTGGGGTGCCACAGGGTTCTGTTTTGGGCTCAGTGCTATGCAACATCTTTATCAATGACTTGGATGAAGGAGTAGAGGGCATGCTGATCAAATTTGCAGATGATACCAAATTGGGAGGGGTTGCTAATACACCAGAGGACAGGATCAAATTTCAAAATGACCTTGACAGATTGGAGAGCTAGGCCAAAGCTACCCAAATGAATTTCAAAAGAGAGAAATGTAAAGTCCTACACTTAGGCAGAAAAAATGGAAGGCACAACTATAGGGTGGGGGATGCGTGGCTGGATAGCAGTACGTGTGAAAGGGGTCTAGGAGTCTTGGTAGATTGCAAGCTGAACATGAGTCAGCAGTGTGACGTGGCAGCCAAGAAAGCCAACGCGATTCTTGGTTGCTTCAATAGAAGTATGGTGTCTAGATCAAGGGAGGTAATGGTACCACTCTGTTCTCATTTGGAATAGCGTGACCAGTTCTGGGCACCTCAATTCAAGAAGGATGTCGACAAGCTGGAACGTGTCCAGAGGAGGGCAACCAAAATGGTGAAGCATTTGGAAGTCATGCCCTATGAAGAATGCTTTGGGGAGCTGGGTATGTTTAGTCTGCAGAAGAGAAGGTTAAGAGGGGACATGATAGCCGTGTTTAAATATTTGACGGGATGTCATGTTGAGGAGGGAGCGGGCTTGTTCTGTGCCCCTCCAGAGACTAGGACAAGGAGCAATGGATTCAGGCTGCAGGAAAGGAAATTCCAGCTGAACCTCAGGAAGAACTTCTTGATGGTCAGAGCTGTCTGGCAATGGAATATGCTGCCTCAGAGTGTGGTTGAGTCTCCTTCTTTGGAGGTTTTTAAGCAGAGGCTGCATGGGCATCTGTTGGGAATGCTTTGATGGATGTTTCTGCATAGCGGGTGGTTGGACTCGATGGCCCCTGGGGTCTCTTCCAACTCTCTGATTCTATGATTCTAGGGCTGGCTTACCGAATTTGGATATAGGTAGTTGCCCCCAGGCTCTGGAACTTTCTTCCTGGCGAGATTTGACTGACTCCCTCCTTCTGTTAGGAGGTGAAAACTCTTCAGTTTCAACAGGCTTTTGGGAAGTAACTTCAAGGACTTTGAGTTGTGTGTTGTTTCACTATTTCTATCATGTTTTAATGGATATACTTTAAATAGTTTTACTGCAATAGATCAGTGGTTCTAAACCTTTTCATTAGCGTGGACCCCCTTTAAATATCTTTTATTGTCTGGGACTACCTCAGAGCAGATACTGGCTGTTCATGTGCAAGAAATGTCATGTGCTTTTTCACAGCCACTCAGTGCCATTCACTTACATGTTCTCATCGCGTGCAGAAGTAGCAAGTGCTGAGTACATTTTTTGCTGTCAAACAGTTTCATAACTTTTGAACAGTTTGAGATGTTATAATGAAAAGTTATACAAATGATGTCTGCTTCTGGCAAAACCCCCCTGCTGTCTGAGATCATAGTGTATCATAGTGTATGACTGTAGGTCTGGGTATGATAAATTGCTCAAAATAGTGCAGTTCAATGTGAGGAACTATTACACTGCACTGTGCTGTTCAGAATTGTGGCCATTTTCACCTAAAATTAGTCTTACCATTACGGAAAATGAAGCAACTGTGTCAGGTAGCAAATCTCAAAGAGAAATTGAAAGCCAGAGCTTTCTATGCCCCCTAACATAGCCTGTGACACTCTGGGAAGTAGAAGACACAATTCTGTCTCTCACCTTGGTTCAGCCACCAGTCTGGTGAATATGAAATGGGGAGAAGTAATGGACTTCCTGTGTTCCATGTCAGACAACAGAATATTAGGAGCAGACCCAACCTCCATTTTAGTTTCTGGACCATTAAGTCCAGAGACTAAAATAACCTAATGGCATCACCTCTTGTTTAGTTTCTTTTGTTTTGCCTAACAGAGAAGCTTTATTGAAAACTTGCTTACTAGGTTAAGTCATCTTAACCAGTCCTCCAAAAGGAAAGTTAAATTCTGCTGTTATGACACCCAGCTGCCTAAAGATGGTGTCACAAGAGAGTAAGAGTGTCCTTATCTCTGCTGCCTTCAAAGAGTTGGTATGAGACTGCTTGAA
This sequence comes from Iguana delicatissima, assembly GCA_948472985.1. Lineage (NCBI taxonomy): Eukaryota > Metazoa > Chordata > Lepidosauria > Squamata > Iguanidae > Iguana > Iguana delicatissima. Next base: position 231,612 of record CAOKZL010001178.1, on the reverse strand, counting down.
TGTGTCTGAATCATAGAATCATAGAAATGTAGAGCTGGAAGAGACCACATGTTATTGTTAATTCCAGATGACAGTGTAGTTTCTGAAACTGTTCACCCTGTTTTGTGGGAGACCGCTGTTGATGAAAGCCAAGCTTGCACAGGAAAAGTGTGCTGTGGATGAGGCATTAGCTAGGTGCAAAATATAAGATTTTAGTTTGTATTTTTTGAAGAGATGCCATGTAGAGGAGGGAGTGGGCTTGTTTTCTGCTGCTCCAGAGACCAGGACAAGGAGCAGTGGATTCAAGCTGCAGGAAAGGAGATTCCACCTGAAACTCAGGAAGAACTTCCTGATGGTCAGGGCTGTCTGGCAGTGGAATATGCTGCCTTGGAGTGTAGTGGAGTTTCCTTCTTTGAAGGTTTTTAAGCAGAGGCTGGATGGTCATCTGTCGGGAGGGCTTTGAGGGTGTTCCTGCATGGCAGGGGGTTGGACTGGATGGCCCCTGTGGTCTCTTCCAGCTCTACATTTCTGTGATTCTATGGGACTCTATATGCCAGTTCAGCTGGAAACATCTGCAAGGTGATGTAAGTTTCAGCTCAAAAGAAGCAGCCTGTATTTTTCTTCCAGCTTAGCACACTGGAGGATCCTTCACTCTCCATGGCCACAATTTGGATACATTCCCAGGTGGCACTCCCATAAAATAACTGAGATTCCTAGATATGTCAGACCATAAGGAAGCAAGATGGGTAGCTTAATTTGTAAACAGAGAAGCCTAGAGCTCTTATCTAACAGGATCCCATGCCATTTATCTAAGTGCCCTGCTTTTCTGTTCAGAATGTGTGGGCATGAAGAATCTGTGTCACAAGGGGTGTTCTTTAATTTTTTGGCAGGGAGGTGTTTGTTTAGGCTTCTTCTCAAGAGGAAGGGGAAGAGGTATCTGGATACAAAGGAGGACAGAATTGCTGTTATCTTTAAATCAGTGGGCAGAAGAGACTGTTGTGCTAGGTGTGGCTTTTTCAAGCCTGTGTGGCAGGATGCCGCTGCAAAAAAAAAAAAAAGTAAGGATATTTCTTGTTTTATGTAGCTGTTTCAAATATAGCTGCTCTGATCACCTTCAGGAGGTGGAGGTGGAGTGAAGAAATTAAAAAAACCCAGGTATAATGTGATAAGAAAAGTTGAGGATGACTACTGCGAGTTATAATCCAGCAGCATCTGGAACCACGGCCAAAAGCTTCTGATTGACATTCAGAGGAATAAAAATAGTTCAGTGGTAAGACATCATTGGGTGTCCTCAGACAGCTGTCCTCGCTCTTTCTGAGATCTCTGTCCTCTTTTTTCCCCTCTCCTTCTCCACCAGAAGCAAGGATCCCTCTTCTTTCCTTTCCACAGCTGTGTGGCTTTGACTCACCCTGGGAGCAGCAGGAACTGGTCTGGTGATCTTAGATAGCAAGCAGAGGAGTGTGGGAGGAGACACACTGCCCTGTTTGGCTAGCTGGCTGGCTGTGGAGTTGAAACTCTTGTCCCTGCCATAGTTCATGAGACAGGGATGAGAGTCGAAAGCACTGACCACTGGCATTCGAGGCCTTCGCTCCTTCAAGAGGGTGATGCTCAAGCCCCAGCTTCAGAATGAAAAAGAAATACAAAGGTAGGGTTGTTCTTTGTAAATGACCATCTTTTTCTTCTTGGCTTCTAGATCAATGTGATGACATCTCTAGAATGTAGGTCTTGCAGAAGTAGCTTCTGAGCTGTTGTGGCAGAAAGACTTCAAGCTACTAAGTCCAGGAAGTTTTCCTGGTTCATATTTCACTTCTGTTGGAGTACCTGTAAAAGCAGCCTTAGATAATGCTGCTGTACTCCCAGCTGCCCCCAGATTTCAGCGTGGCAATAATATCAACGTGTTTGACACAATTGAGGTTTTTTTTTTAAGACTGCTGCCTGTGAAGTATTAATGCACACCAAGTCAGGCTCTGGTGCCTCAAATGAAGGCAACTGGTAGGACATGAAGCTACTTGGCTTATGTAGACTAATAAGGGGAGAAAACTTGGAGAGCAGGTGGGCTCTCCGCTATCTAAGATGTTGTGAGAACATTGTTAGGAAAAAGTAGTGAGGGTTAGACTATCAGTCCCTTCACCCAAAAGAAGAGCTGGCTGGGGGATCTTACAGGCTCTGGCTGAGGACAGGGATTTTTTAATAGTGGTGCCTCAGTTCTAGAAACTTACCTCTCCAGATCAGTTTCTCAGGTGACAATGTGTTTCAGTGCTGGATTAAAGCATTACTTTTAATGGCATGCATGTCATTAACTTTGCACCTTGCTTAATGGTTTGTAGATCTGTCATATTTTATTAATACTGTGTTTTAACTCTTTTTTGGGGAAGGTAAGCTGCCTTGAGTTGAAAGAAGTGGGTGTAAAATGTTATAATAAATAGAACAGGGAGAGAACTAAGTTTAGGCCTTGGGGGAATTCTAGAGTTCTCTCATCTGTGCAGTCTGCATCTGGGCCTCAAAGACACTCGTGCTTGTGTAACACAAGTGACACTTGTTCTGCTTAGATTTTTGCTAATTTGTAAGTATTACAAGAGTCAATCAATAGGCATCATATCATGTAGCAGAGATAGCAGAACGGGAATATGGCACGAGTCCATGGATGCTTACGGAATAATAAATTTGTTGGTATATATAAGGTGCCACAAAACTCTGTCCAACATTTCTGACACAACCTCCATGCTTTATTCACTGTCTAACTCTTTCTTTCTCATCTTGCCTAGTTATCTCTAGAGCAGTCTTTTCCTACCTGGTACCTTACGTAGCTGCTTTGTGGTTTCTGAGAGCTGTAGTCCAAATCTTAGAAGCAGCAAGTTGGAGAAAGCTCCTGGATAAATACGTAGTTGAGCTGCTTTGGCATATCATAGTATTAGTAACACTACCCAAGTCTCCTGGCTGGTATTGTCAGGTACTAGGTGGGTCACCTGGGAGGTTGCCAGCAGCAAGGACTGATGAATGCCAGAAAGGGATATGACACTGCCCTAGAAAGGTAGATATGCAGGATTGTAATAGTAGCAGAATGAAAGAAGTCAGAGTGAGTCTTGCATTGTGCTGCAATTTAGCCCCAAAGACTGAGTTCAAATCAAAGCTCGGCAGCTACTTTTTTAAAAAATAAAGTGTTCTCATATTCATTATAAGACTTTAAAAACAGCTAATTGCTGCTGTTTGTTGCTTTGTTAAAGGAGTAAGCCATTGCATTCCTTGTTGCATTGCTGCTTACTTTGATGTTATTGTTCATTTTACTTTTCTAAGAGGAAAAATTAAAGATTAACAAATGAATCACTTAAAACTAGGAAAATTCCTATCCAAATATCTCTAATAATGCCTTTTATTACTTATTACACAAATAACTTTGTTCCCACTTGTTACCTTACTCTTGAAATCCAACCTGATCACACTCTTGTTACCTAAAAAGGGAGGAGAAGGGTTGCTCCTTAAACAAACAAGTCACTGCCAAGATCTAATACAGATTCCTGCTCAATTTCAAAGCTGACTGGGTGGCCTTCAGTACTTACCTCACAGGGCTGTAAGAATAAAAATACACCCCCATGAGCTCTTGAGAGGAAGGAGAGGGTCTTAATGTAATAAATGTTTTTTTTAAAGGAAGATAGTGCATTGTCTTGCAAATAGAACTGAGCATCTTAGACTACAATAGTATTTTGGGTGGTGAATGATGCCAGAAAAAGGGAAATTGAACCGGATATTGGGGAGGACAAGGCCTCTCACTAGTGTCAGCACTAGTGGTGGCTGGTTTTTGCAAGAACCTTTTATTTTTGCCTTTGTTCATTAGCTAATCTCTCAACATTGTATGTATGCTTCTTGGAAGCACAGATTGCTATATGAAGCACAGAAGCCCTCCTACTAAGAATCACAGCTTTCACTTGGAGGGAGGAGCCAATTGCTAGCATAGAGCAGGGGCGTTTGTGGCTTTCCAGATGTTGTTGGGCTGCATCAGCTCTGACCAGCATAGCCACTGGTGAGAATGGATGGGAGCTGTAGCTCGGTAGCGTCTGGCAGACCACATATACCTAAATCTGTTCTTGCCGTTAATGATCGTTGAAAGGATGTAGCCAGCCTGTGGAATCAGTATGCCAAACCTTCAACTTCTGACTCCATCTCCTCTATTTTATTACTGTCCAACTCGGACTCTTTCATATGGCAAATGTATACTAATTAGTAGTAACAAATTTACTGTAGTAAAATGGAACCACAAAGAATTTAATCACCACAACATGAGTAAAGAGTCTACTTAAATGGACACAACGTAAAATATATTTATTTCTTAAAAATATAAAATATGTAAGTATAAATGCCATTTATATAATATTATTATACTTCTTTGAAGTTTTTATTTTGGAGCCGCGGTCAGAACATTTCTATCCAGTCTGACTCTACCTAGAATTGCTTCCAGCTCCAACTCCACAGGCCTGGAAGCCAGTGGTGTTCAGAAAGTGTTTGACTGCAATACCCATCATCCTTTAATATTGGCTGTGCTGGCTGGAGATGATGGGGACCACAGTCCAACAACAAATGAATGACCACAGGTTCCCCACCACTGGCATATAATCAGTGCCTCATGATGTGCTGTGTGCCTTCCAGTGAGTTCCAACTTATGGTGACCCTAGGGTGAACCTGTCACAGGGGCTTCTTGACAAGATTTGTTCAGAGGACATTTGCCTTTGCCTTCCTCTGAGGCTGAAAGAATGTGACTTACTTAGGTGGGTCAGCTAGTGGATTTCCATGGTCAAGCAGGAATTCAAACCCTGGTCTTCAGAGCCCTAGCCCCACACTCAGACTACTACACTACGTTGGTTCTCATGCCTCATGATATCACATAGTAAAAGGGGAGGAATGCTTCCGTGCCTAAAATCTATTTGTTTACCATATATTCATCCCACTGTTTGACTGGAAACTCTGCAAGGTAGCTTACTAATTAAATATTTACCAACAGCATTAATAACATATTACAGTTAAACAGAGAGAGCCAAGTAAGTTCCAGCACCAGCATAATAATACAAGAACGATATAGCTGTCACACTCTTCCTGTGCTAACTGCTCTGTGTAGGTGTAAGTGTCAGGTAGGTGTTCAAACCCTTGAAGCATAAGTTTTGTCTGACAAGTGACCCAGCATTAACAACAGGTATGTGTGTGTGTTTGAAGAGCAGTGAAAAATGAATTCACAGTCAACTAAAATCTGGAGTGAACAAGATTAGAATTAGTAATGAGCCAGTGCAGTGTAGTGCTTTGAGAAGTGGCCTACAACCCTGGACGCCAGAATTCAAATTCCCACTAGACCATGAAAACCCATGTGGTGACTGTGGGCAAGTCACACTCTCTCAGCCTCAGAGGAAGACAATGGCAAATCCCCTCAGAAGAAATATTACCAAGAAAAGACTATGATAGATTTGCTTTAGGGCTATCATAAATTGGAGACTATTTGAAGATACACACAACAGCAAAAACAATGTTTCTTGACATCAGTATCATCTCACTAATTTCTACCCTATTCTATCACCCTTCCAACTGTGTTTATTTCCAACTGTCACCACTACCACCACAGCTACCATTTTGTGCTCCCTCAACTCTCCTCTCAAATCCAAATCTTAAACATTCCCCTTTGAAACAGACCTCCCCCAAATGAGAAAGATTTGAGGATAAATACAGAAAAAATAACACTTTGGATCTCCCAGATAAACAAAGTTAAAAATATAAAGGTTAGAGAACAACAACTGAAGTTAATTAGTAAGTGGTTCAAAACCCCAGATCAGATCTCAATGACAAATAGAAATCTTTCATCAAATTGTTGGCATGGATGTGGGCAGAAAAAGACATATATTCATATGTGATGGAAGTGTAACCACATACAGAACTTTTGGTCAGAAGTTATCCAAGAGATAAATAAAACAGTAGGGAGAAACCTTCAATTTAATAAAGAGATCTGCTTAACTTTGAATCTAAGAAAACTGGGATTGAGTAAATCAGAAGACTACGTAATAAAAAATTTGTTAAGAGAGGTACATGAGGTAATAGCATTGGAGTGGAAAAATAAACAATGCTTGGATAAAAAAAACTGGATGCATTATATAACAGAATCTCTCCTATTTAATTTTTTAAGGGAAAGTGAAGGGAAGTATAATGGGCAAATAAATGAAAGAAATTGGTGGGATAATTGGAGTGTCTGGATTGAAAAGGTTAAAGGTGAAAAGGGTAACAAAGAGGTGAGAAAAACTGTTGATAAAATATTCTACATTTTAGATAAAGGTTACTAAAATTTCTCTTTAAAGCCATCGATGGGGATTGAGGGAGGATGGGAGAGGGGACTGTTACAATTATTAAAAAAATACTGTGATATGTAATATGTAATTTTGTTGTATGTTCAAAAATTTAAAATAATTTTTTTAAAAAAACAGACCCCAAACCTAGCTCATAACTTTTAGCCTAGCTGGATAGATTCTGGGAGCTGTAGTCCAGAAAGGTAACATTCCCAGGCTGTGCATCCCAGCTTGTTTTTAGGGCTTTCTTTAAGTCAAAAACAGCAACTGGAGCTGCACATGGAAGCAAAGCCATGCAGCTCTTTTAAGCTTCTTGGCCTTTCTTATCACTGGTGGTAGAGAAAATAAAGCAAAATTATTATTTTTAAAATCTGTGTAGTTAGCCATCTATAGAGATTCCAGGATTCAGCTCTTCTGCAGAATTTTGACTGCATCTGTATATGAGAGAGGAAGAATGAACAAACAGAGTCAGTCTATGCTGTGCCCTTTCTTGCTTTGCTTTTCAACTATGACCTTCCCCCATGCCTCACTTGATAAATTCAAATTGTGCTTTGGTTTCAGCTCTCATGCTCTGAGTTCCAGCTGTTTGGCAATGGCCAGTGCTGTACTTTTGGACTCTATGAGTCTGCCTTTGGTGAAGTAACACTCTCCCTCCTTCTCTCTCTCTCTCTCTCTCTCTCTCTTTTGACTCATAGCCTGCTTTCAGGGTGAGAGTGATTACGGCAGGGCCAGGCAGGTGGGGAAGTGATCATATTGCCTGCTCAGTGCACCACCCCACAACAGCATATCTCTCTTGCTTGCACTGCTGGGTATTTCTTGTCTTCTGAGCTGATCATTTTAAGGTTTCCTCCCTGTCACACTCCCACGGTTTTTCCATTTTAAATTACTAGTTACTGATAATGAGAACCCAGAAATAAACACTGTGCATATAATGCAGTTGAGAAGGCCTCAGCAGGAGCACTTGAGCATGAATTGGCTCTTTGGCAGGATTGCTTGGGACTTGTGCCCAGCCAACCTGTAAGGAAGTCAGACAGCTTTGATGCAGTGAAAGGCTGTGGTTAGTAGTTCCTGCTCCACTGCATATACAAAGTCAGGTATGCTTTAAAATGTAAGATGATCACTCTGCGCTTGAAGCTTTTCTGAAAGAAAATCTCCTAGAATCACCCTGTCAACATGGCTAGTGCTGACTGTGGATTCTGGGAGATGTAGTTCAAGAAATGTCACTTTCTCAACTTTGATTATCTCTCCATCCCTCCTTGTGTGTGTTTGTTGCTGAAAATTGGTATGAGCTCTAAGCAAGTCTCCCTAGGAAGACAGTACCGTGAATAAAAGTGCCATAAATGAACTGTCTAAATACCCTAAAGGCACCAAATCCCATTTGATCTTGAAAGCTAAGCAGAGTCAGCTCTGGTCAGCTCTACTTGGATGGTCAGCTCTATTTGGATAGAAGACCACTAATGAATACCAGGTACTGTAGGCTATATTTCAGAGGAAGGAACTGGAAAAGTCACCTTTGACTATTCTTTGCCTATTCTTTGCCTAAGAAAGTCCTATGAAATTCATTAGGGTCACAATAAGTTGACAGGCGACTTGAAGGCACACACAAACACAACTAAGAAGACTTTGTTTTTCTTTGTCTTCCACCTCATTTCAAACAAGAGAAGACTTCCATTATCTAGGGGTGGGCAATTTAGCACTCCCCCCATATTTTGGGAATTTAGATCCCACAATGTCTGACCATCATCCATGCTGGCTGTGCTGATAGAAGTTGAAGGCCAGATTTCTGTAGAGCATCAGGTGGGCCATGGAAGGATGGTGAAGTGCAGTGAAAAATCTTTCATCCTTTATAGTTTTGGGACTACAAGATCCCATAATCTCTTACCATTTACTAGTGGTGTAGACTCGAGTCAACCGACTCAGGCTCAAGTTGGACTTAAGTCACTTTAGTGACTTGACTTGGACTCAACTTGGTAATAAATGATGCACTGACTTGTCTTGACTTGAGACTTGTATATTTTTAGTGACTGACTTGCTGCCCTTGGCTCAGTAACATAACACATTCATCCAGAAACCTTACGACTTTGAACAATGCTTCCATCTCTTTTTCGCCTACTAGTCACAGAACAATCTGTCTCAAGCCCAAAGTGTGGGTGCATTTATCAGAGGGGAACAGTAAATGGGTTAGGCAATGGGCTTGAGGTGGGCTTGAGGTCTGCTCAGTAGCCTGTCCCTGCTGCGTATTGAAGGAGTCTTGTAAAACTTTTCCTAAGAGCAGAAGGCAAGACTCTCCCTTACAGTGCAGGGGCATTTCTCATAGGGGAACAGCAAATGTGTTAGGCAACAGGCTTGAGGGGGAAGGAGCCTTCCCTCTAAAGCTTTTGAAACTTCAACAGTGGAGAGTAAGAAGGATCCTGTTCCCCACTTCTGAAAAATCCTTCAGCTTCAGAAATGGAAAGTAGGAAGAATCCTATTCCCCACTTCCAAAGCTACAAACTCTTTTATGTCCGTTGGCACAAAAGCCTCCAGCTTCAGGAAGGGATGGTAAGAAGGATCCTATTCCCCACTTCTGAAGCTACAGATGGCAAAATCACAAATGTGGAGTGCCAACTCTGCTTAAACTGTTAAAACTGACTTTATTCAACTCTGTCCAGAAGTTCTGGAATATAGGTTGGGGCATAAAGTTGTCCCCCAGACTTAAGGCTTGACTTGAGACTTGAAGACAGAGACTTGAGACTTGGAGTAAAAGAGTTAAATAGACCACTTCCGTTTACCATGCTGGCTGGGGCTTCTGGAAGTTTATGTTTGGGATTTGTGTGGGCCTAAAGATTGCCTGCTCAAGTGTAATGGATAAATGTATACATTCAAAAATCTCTGATTTTTCAGTCTTCCTTACTTAAGACTTAAAACTCACAGTGAGCTCTTGAGTAGGCTTCTCCAACTATGTGCCAGTGGCCATACTGACTGGGGATAATGGGAGCTCTAGTCCAAAACATCTGAAAGTCACCAGGTTGGGGATATTAAAATTTTTATTTATTTGTTTAAATTATAAGTACAAAGTATAGAATATAACAGAAGAACAGTAAGTCATAACTAAAATCTTTTTATCTTGTCCTCCCTCCCTCTCCTCCCCCAGTCATCCAGGTTGGGGAATGTTGCCCTTGGCAGTTCACTGGTCTGATTCAGAATTCTTGGTGTAAAGGACAGATTATACTATTACAAAAGTTAATAAAATTAAACATCAGTTCTATTAAAGATACATAGTTAAAAACAGTTTAAAATACTTTTGAAAATACACTTAAAACATAATTAAAAATATACAAATTAAAAACGGAGCCCACCACTTTTAATATTGTCAGAAAGGCTGCCTAAATAAAAAGGTCATAGCCATCTGTGGAAAGAGAACTGGGGAGGGGGGAATCAATGAAGATATTATAGAATTGTGAGGGTAACAAAGGAGAAAAGCAATTTTAATGTTGTACTAGCATTCCAGGAGACCAAGATTCAAATCCCTGTGAAAACCCACTGGGTGACCTTGGGCAAGACACAGTCTCTCAGCCTCAGAGAAAGGCAATGTCAAGCTGTTACTCTAATTTTGTGGGGGGTCCCTCAGAGGACACCTAGTCTGACCCCCTGATTTTAAGGGTGTTTCCAAGTTGCACCAAGCATGCACCCTGCAGACACAAGAGGTAGGGTAACCTTGCGAGACCTTGTACCCAACTTCTACAGGGTCAGGCCGAATCAAAACCCAGACAAAATCAAATGATAATTATTTTCTTTATTTAAAACCTAAATCACTACACACTTACGCACCCACTCACGCAGACCTAAGAAAAATAAAGAGAGGAAAATTGATAGGGGATTTTGAAGAGGGTTTTCGGGGTGGTGCTCTACCTGATCCAGACGTCCAGGAAGCCAAATAAGCTACAGAGTCGGGAGCGGTGAGGGTCAGCACGTGGAGGCTGAGGGGAAGGCTTGGCAAACAGAGCAGCAGCAAGGTGGGGAGGAAGCCGAGAGCAATCCAATGAGACGCTCAAAATCTGAGGTTTTTAATAGGGGAAAATGTACCTGGAGGCTAACCCTTTCCTGGAGAGAACAATGGAGAGAAGGGCTCAAACAAATCCCTTAACGACGGACATCTCCAGCTTGATGGGTTTTAAATGGCTTTGATGGACTCTGCCGGGGTTAGACAAAGGCTTCGGCAGTATGTAGATTGCCCTCGCTTAATAGGCTGATTGTCAGGAGCGCTAATCCTGTCAAGCAGGCGTCTCGGGGCTCAGGACTCTTTGTTTACTTGATGGCTTGGTGTGTCTGCAGGGCTCCTGGGGGCTACATGACAGATTGCGTCACTGGCCAGGCTGGGATTTTCCTAATTGCAGCCGTGCCTGTCTATGTGCTCGTTCAGCATCCCTGTCAGACACGTGGAATGATTTTTAATATTAGCCACGTGGAGATATCAATCTGGATGTTGTGAATTAATAATTGTAGACCTTGGGCTTATTCACCATAGTAACAAAGCTCCTCACAAGAAATCTTGTCAGGAAAACCCTGTGATAGGTTCTCAGTGGGGCCACCATATATTAGAAGTGACTTGAAGGCACACAACAGCAAGAGTGAGAACGGATAATTTTTTCCTGTGAACCTTCAGCTCTTAGGGAGACACAAGCATTAAGCAGAGGGGTGATGATATAACCATATCGTGGGAGGAAAAAGAGTTTTGTTCTCCAATCAATAAATGTATCTGAACATAGAACTGCAGTGAGACTGTGTACTACACTGGGGGAATAATGGTGCTGGTGTTCAAAGGCTGTAATAACTCTACTTTGTACTCTACTTGTACTTCGTGCAAATTGCTTCACTGTCTGTATTTCCTGCTTGTAACACTTGACAGCTGCTCATTATCCTTCCTATTTTAGGGTTGGGGAAAGCTAAACTGAAACAAAGAAGTAATGATGACTTGCCTATGAATCATTTGATGAATTCCTGGCTATACATGAGTTTACTAATCCACCATCTGAGATCTCCCATACAAAGTTCATTTACTCTGGGTCTGGAACAAGTTAGTGCCTGGGAAAGTGGACTGCAGGGAAGGAGCTTCAGCTAATAGGACCAGCTGGATGTAGGTAGTGTGACTCTTGTTTGGCATGGCAGGAAAAGCCCATCCCAGGCACTGCCGCTTTGCACACCCTCCTTTGAATTGCTTGAGGGGTAAGCAGCCACTTCCTTCTATTGTTCCTGCTTTTCCTTGCAAAGGGTTTTGCCAGACAGGAAAAGGGAGGCTTCATGTACTGTTTTCTTTAAAAAGTACATCCACCCCTCTCCTAAATGCAGACTTGCTTTTTCCTCCAAGGGATGCAACCCATTTTGGTTTAGGTTTATCAGTGAAATCACTGCCTAAAAATACTGCTCTTTCAGGGAAATCAATTTTTTTGGCTGGAAAATTTGATCCAGATATGCATGGAGTTTCAATTAACAGAGGGAGAAGGATGCCAGAGCTCATAGACAAAGACAGCAATCCGCAGTGGTTTCGTTGCAGATTTGGGTGACCTTGCAGAAACCTCCACAGGCCTTTCTTGATTTTAGGTTAAATTTAAAAGCCAGTGTCATGAAATAATTAAGAGTTCTTTGCTGAGACCAGGGAATCCTGCTTGTAGTCCTCACACTGAAACTCATTTAGGACAGTCTACCCTTTTTCAACCTGACCTATCTCAAAGTGTGGTTGTTGTGTGGATAAAACACAGAGAAGGAAAACCATGGGTTCTGATCTACCTTGACTGGACGAAAGGCAGAATGACAATGTAACATGGTGCAGAAATAGTATATGGTACAAAAATGCTGCTAAGCCAGAATCCTGTATGGTCTTTAAATATACATAATAAATATATAAATATTATATTCATTTATATTTACAAAATTACATTTATAAAAATATAAATAAATATGTATATACACACTGCTTGACCAACATGACCCCTCCCCAGACCCCACTTACCAGGCAGCAGCTGCTGCTACGGTCCGTATGAGTGTCTTTTCTTTTCTTTGCTTGAGATGCAGCTGGCTATTGTTTCCACTCTCACCTCTGAGTGATCCTCATTGCAACAGGCAGTAATAGGGTCCTTGCCACAGTTCTTCCTTGCATCAGAGACCAGGTAAAAACAGCAACCAGCTGCTTCCTGAGTCACAAGAGAACAGACTCCTGTTGATCCCAGTGACTGTTTCCTGGTAAGTGGAGATGGGGGGACTTTCACGGTCCCTGTATAGCCCTGAAACTAGGGGCTATGTAGGGGCAGTGAATAGATAACGGTTACAAGTGCATAATTCGAGGTTACACATTTGTACCTATGATACAGGATTCTGGCCATTAAGTTTCTAAACAAGCAGCTAGATTAAAATTTTAAAAAATCAAAAACTCATCCCTCTATCACCTATCACCTATCAGGTGATGCTGCTACCATGAGAGACATTGGAAACTTTCTATCCCATTTGTTCATCTAGCCCAGTGTTGTTTTGTTGTGGCAGAGATGTCCAAGGAGGCCTTCACATCATCTGTTACCTGATTTATTTTCACTGAAGACGCCAATGGTTGGACGAGGGACCTTTTGCAAACACTCTGCCACTGAGCTACAGTCTCTCCCCAGTGATGTAGACTTGAGTTGACTGACTCGGATTCAAGTCAGACTTAAGTCATTTCAGTGACTCAACAATAAATGATGCACTGACTCAATTCGAGACTTGTATATTTTTAGTGACTTATTTGCTGCCTTTGGTTCATAACATAACACATTCATCCAGGAACCTTTACAACTTTGAAAAAGTTTCCATATCTTTTTGCCTGCTGGTCACATGACAATCTGTCTTAAGCCCAAAGTGTGGGCACATTTCTCAGAGAAGAACAGCAAACAAGTTAGGCAATGGGCTTGAGGCAAGCTTGAGGTCTGCTCAGTAGCCTGCCCTTGATGCATATTGGAGGAGCCTTCTAAAACTTTTCCTTAGAGCAGAAGACAAGACTTGTCCCCAGATTGCAGGGTGCATTTCTCAGAGGGGAACAGCAAATGTTTTACGTAACAGGTTTGAGGAGGAAGGAGTCTTCCTTCTAAAGCTTTTGAAACTTCAGTAATGGGGAGTAAGAAGAATCCTATTCCCCACTTCTGAAAAATCCTTCGGCTTCCAAAATGGGAAGTAGGAAGGATCCTATTCCCCATGTCCAATGCTGCAGATGGCAAAATTGCAAATGTGAGGGACTGACTCTGGTTAAATTGTTAAAACTGATTTTATTTGGCTCTGTCCAAAAATTCTGGAATATAGGTTGTGGTATAAAGTTGACTCCCGGACTTGAGACTTGACTTTAAAGATCTTCAAGGACTTGAGACTTGACGTAAAAGATTTAAATACATCGCTGTCTCTTCCCAATGCACACAAAGGCCAGGGTCAAAGCAGGCTAGAGCTGTGGTTCTTAATCTTTTCTTTATCCGGGACCCTCTATAAATGACTCAAGATTTAAAACCCTAAAGCGCATAAAATATCAAGGGTCTTCAGATTGAGAGAGAAGGAACAAATAAGTAAATACATATTTTCCTGAGTAGTGCTGAGTCTTCCTGCCAGTTTAAAGCTGGAGTAGATCTGAACAATGCACAGGCCCAGTCAGTCACCATTTGCCCTTCTCTCTCTCTTCCCCTCCCCTCTTTTCCAGCCATCCAGTCTATCAGAAACACTCAAACACCTCCCCACCTATGTTGCCTTCTTCACCAGGACGAAAGGAGACCAAGATTGGAAAAGGAAGAAGGGAGAGGAAAGGGCAAAAGGGGGAGGGGGAGTTGAAGCAATCCCTCTGTAAAAGACCCCGAGCATGCTTCCTTCTAATTTCCATTCATAAGTGTATACACTTTCATCTGAATCAAGTGGCGGCGTATTTTGGCAACAGTGATCCCTTGCTCCAACTTCTAGTATCTTGCCAGGGGGTATCACCTGCTGCAGCAGTGCCCTCTCTTTTTTGGCCCCGTTCCAAGTGGGATCCTTAATGCAGAGTGGTGGCCAACTTGCCACGCCATTGTGGGGAAGAGATGGGCTGAGTAGCCTTCAAGCCTTTCATGGACCCCTGTGAGGACATCATGGACCCCTGGAGCCTCCCCAAGGCTAAGAACCACTGGGCTAAAATTGATGACAGGCTGGAGATACTGGGCACACAACTTAATCCCTCTTCAAACCAACATAGAGACAGTTAATGGCTTCCATCTTGATAAAAATATCCCTAAACATTTTTCATTCGGTTGTGGCAAACATATGAAGTATTTATGATGAAGTCGTTATACACATGCACACAGACACACACACATGCCTGCACTGTTGGTTCTCACAGAAGCAAAAGTGGATTGTGAAGTTTAAATAGCTATGAGATTGTTGTCTCTCCTGGAATCAGAATTCTAATCTGTTTGTGAAGATCATTTTTATCTGCTGTATACCACCTCTATGCCCCTATCATGCTGAATGGCATTACAATTTTTAACAATTTTTAACAGTTTTAAATGAAATCAGTGGTCATTTATGAAGAAAAAAGAGTCTGGTTTAACTCATACTTTGCTCTTCTACAGGGCGCTAATTGTATGAGGGGACTGTGAGGTATGATTTTTATCCACTCGGAGAAATTCTCCAAATTATTGGATAAATCAAGACCCAGAGTTTCTTTCAGAGAAAAGATGACACTTGAAGCTAATGTAGAGCACATGTGGAAAACTACTGGACTGCATGTGGCTCTCGATATGGCTCTCCAGAGACCCACGCTCAATTTCCCCCTTCCATCCAGCCTGTAGATCAGGGATGGTCAACTGTGGGGGGCCAGGGGGCCACATTAGCCTTCAGATGTTAGAGGATTACTCCCCTACACACACACACACACCACTGCAAAAAAACCAACATCCCAAATGCCACGAAACACCCTCTAGGGGTTGTGTAGGGAATTTTTGTCGTGCTTTTAGAGCCCTTTGACTATTTTAGCCAGGAAAGGCCTTTTTTTCCTAAAAGAGGAAGCAAACAAAAGTCACTTCCAATTCTGATTTTTAAAAAGCCTTTTCTGATCCTAAAATGGCTCAGGGGCTCCAAAAAGTTGCAAAAAATGCCCTCCTGTGCCTGCTAAGGCAAAAAAGCAAAAACAAAAAAGAAAAACAGACAAAGAAAAAAACAAAAACCCTGCAGATCTCTTGGAGGGCCACACTTTGCCCACTCCTACTGTAGAGTGATACATCAATTGGCTTATGAAGAAAGGCTCTCTCTTTTGGTATTGCTTTAATTAGTGCCTGGACAGAAAGCTTGATCAGGATTGTGGGAGGATGGGAAAGCTATTGAGGTTTTGACCTCATACCATCCTAGTGAACCTGATGCAAAGGTTACTGTTCCCCTACAGGAGGGAAACAACCTGGTTCAGGGCAGGGCAGGAAAGATTTTAAACACCTCTCCTTGATGTCTGTGGGCTGACTTAAATCTCCATGTCCCTGCATACTGTAGGGTGGGATGAGAGAATTAAAGGGGACAAAAAAGAGTATCTATATGTGCCATACAAATCCAAAAACCAGCATGGAATGTGACCAACAAGACAAAAAAGCTGCCCATCTCTGCTGTAGAGTATGCCCATCTGCAGAGTTTGAGATTTTACATGTTCTTTTCCCTCCATCCTGATCCTGTTTTTTATTTCAGCTTTTCCATTCTCCCTCTTGGAGCCCGTGGAAGGTAAAGCATGTTTGCCTGAGTCTGCTTTGCTGACACTGAGAGCTGCCTTATACCTTTGTGGCAGGCTCATAAAACCCCCGAAGGCCTAGTATGGGAACCTTGGGTGTGGGTGGAAATGAGTGCTTCAGTTTCACATGAATTTGCCCTAGAATCTCTCATTCTGTCATAGAAAGCTTTATTCATTCCTCCTCCTACCCAAATATTCCTGAGTTGTGATTCATCATTTGACTTAGCAGAAACTTTGCAATATCTTGTGAGCTATTAGATCAGCTTGCTCCCTTCTAGAAGTTACAAAATCAGCAATTAAACTTGGAACAGACTGCTTTTAATGTCTTCAGATGGAGGCAGGGGGATAAATACAGTTGAACCCAATCAGATCTCACTGTTCTTTACTAAAATATTATACGAATTTGGAGCCAGCATAGTGTAGCAGTTTGGGGACTGGATTGTGATTCTAGAGACCAAGGTTCAAATCTCTGCTCAGCCTGGAAACCCACTAGGGGACCTTGGGCAAGTCACACTCTCTTAGCTTCAGAGGAGGGCAAAGGCAAACCCCCTCTGAACAAATCTTGCCATGAAAACTCCATGATAGATGCACCTTAAGGTCGCCATAAATTGGAAAAGACTTGAAGGTGCACAGAAACAATCAGTTTGTTTTAGAGGATCTTGTTGCCCCTCAGAGAGCTCATCTCAAACAATATTAACCTTGGAGAGTTGAGCTGGATCTGCATATGAAGTGCTTGGGAGTGTGTGGTCATTCAGATGTTACTGGACTACCATTCTCATTAGTGCTAGACAGTAATAAGGGGTGATGGGAATTGCAATTGTTACCCTGTTTACCGGGAGCCCCGGGAGGGACTCCAAAATGTGCTCTGCTATAGGTGGGGAAATTTAGCTCTGAGCACTGCATTAGCGTTACGAGAGGCAGGGTAACTTAGCAGGATCTTGTAACCCAGTGTTTACGGGGTCAGGCCAAGTCAAGAAGCAGACTGATTTGAAAGTAATGAATTCATTAAATATAGGCACACAATGTAAGCAACACACGCACACAGATAACTAAGGAAAATAAAGATGTGAGTAAGATAGCGGGATTTTCAGAGGGATAGTTAGTTTGGGTGATACGACACCTGTTCCTGAAGCCTGGAAGAAGATAGAGAACGATGCTGGGGTTCGGTGTATCTCAGCACACGGAGCTGAGGGGAAGCTCGCCAAGCAAGGCGGCAGCAAGGCGGCTGGAACTCGGGAGCAATCCAAGGAAGGTCTCGGAATCAGGGTTTTTTATAGGGAGAAGTGTGACTGCAGGCTATGCCTTACTCAGGGACAACAATGAGTTTTGGGTGCGAGACAATGTCTCTGAAAGGTCAAAATTTAGCATGATGGAATCAGAGCTGAATTAACAATGGTGTAGCCAGTATGTAAATGCGCACCGCTTGACAGTGGATGATTCAGCCTTTGTCAAGTTACCTGCTCGAAGCAAGGAGCCCGTTGTAGGTAGCGCGCATACATAATGTGGTGTTTGCCAGGGAGGTCCCTGAAGCTGTGATCTGGCTATTTCTGGCGTGCCTGTATTGTTTGAGAACATTTCAGCAGTTAAATGCCGAGCCTAGTTTCATGCTTGTCCGGAGGCCTCACAAACATGTGGAGAAGGGTGGTAGAATAAGGCCGAATTATGATATCAAAGTGATATTGGGTGCTATCGCCAGGTAGGCCTAAACTGCAGTAACACAATGCAATAGCATCTGGAAGACCACGCATTATTCATCCCTTCTTTAAGTTAAAACAAATTTCAAGAAGAATCTCAATGTGTCCGTGCAGATTTTTCTTGAGTGCTAGATACTCTTTCATTTTATTCTAAACACCTATATACCTCCTCTACAGTAATACATTCAAGGTGGTTCGTAATACAGCTTTAATAAATATATTTTTAAAATAGACCAATAATAGTTTTTTAAAAAAGGAAGGCTGGGGAAAGATTGCTTAAAACCAAGGAAGGTTTTGTACACTGTGTATCCCCAAAGCTTGTAGGGATGTCATTTTCCACCTTGGCAAGGGTAACTACTAGTTTACAGTCAAGCTATATATGAAGAAAACACACCTTGGTGGTTTGACAGCATTCATTGTGAAAGATGCTATTTGTCACTCCTTCTGAGTTTTTGTTTGCAGTTTTTATGGAACAGGATTTTTTTACATTGAGCAGTTTTTGGGTTTGCAGTAACTTAATTTTTTTTTTCATTTTGAAAATAGAATATTAATGTAATAAAAGAGAATAGAAGGTCTACAGTTTCACAGTTTTGTAACAAGTAGTTAAAAGTAACTGTATGAAAGAGAAGCATATTGCACAAAACAGTAAAAATGTTTGTAAGGTTCTAAGAACTCTGTGGATTATTAGGGTCGTTATATGTTTAGACTATATGTCAAAAATGTATCAGAGGGAATTCCTGAGATAGTCCAAGTTAGTGATATTGTTTGCACTGGCTTAATGATTTGAAAACTGACTCAAGAGGAGATGGACAACAAACTCAGGAGAAAGCGATGACTTCATCAAGACCTTTTCCATCTGAGAGGGATCACTATAGGTTTCTCCAACTATTGCAACTTTAGAACATAATGGGAAAATCAGAATAGTTTCATGAACTAGCACGCTGAATGCGGAGATACTAGTGCAGTTCCATCAGGTTTCCCCTTCTTTGGCATCTCTGCAAAAGATGAAGTGTTGAGTTTGTCTCCATTAAATGATTATATAGATGATGGAAGAGGAGGGTGATGGTGGTCTCCTGTGGCTGATTTAATTGTTGAAATTAATTATTGTTGAAGTTGGGACAGCAAAACCTGCTTTCTTCTTTGAAGGGAAATTCCCCTGTTTCATCCTGGGTTACAGCTGGCATTATTTTAGCTCCGCTTAACACACAAGTTGCTAAGCAGCTTCAGAATGTCATTTTATAAAATGGGAAGAGGCCAAGCACAAAATGCACATCTAACAAGACCCCTTGACCTATTTTTAATTACTTTCTCATAATGTAAAATCATGCATCATTGTTTTCTACCTATTTCCTAGAAAAGTGCACATGACAGAAATAAAGCTGCTTAGCATGCTGGACCAACATTGTCAGCTCCATTCCTCCCTAACATACTTCTGTTCTTTGCTATATTCCTGTTGTTTTTGCTCATCTATCTGTAGCCTGCCTGTCAGCAGCACCTCCTGAACTCCCTACCTCTGCTGTTGGCAGTACCAGTTGCTGATTACCTGTGAAATGTGAGGAATGCAAGAACAGTGCCCAACCCAATAGGGAAAGCCCTGGGAAATGTTCTGGCTGGTGTAAAGTGAGTCTACTCTGGATTCCAAGTATTTTTCTAAACCTAAAAAACCTGTGCAAAGTGCCTCCCTAGATTTTGTCCCTGAAGTGAGATTGCTTTGGATTTTCAGATATAGTTTCCATGGCCTATGGTCCCAAAGATTTTGTGATTTTTTTTCCCCAGCACTGGACACTAACATTGTTTTACAGATAGGTTACTGGGATAGGAATTTCCCTTCCCATCTGTGCATGGTGCTTACATGGACTCAAATGTCCCCATTCCATTCATCCATAAAGGCTGCACACAAGAAGATTGGTTCTTCGCCTTGTTACCTGGTCTTCTTACTTGTGCTGGCCAGGTAAGTGCATCTGCTTCCCATTTTCTGAGCAGGCCAGTTATCCAAACTGTGCTGACTTGGCAAAGGAACTGTTGCCTTGTCACCCTAGCTTTCAATCCATCAATCCTTTCAATCCTGCTGAGGTCGGTGGTGGCAGCAAGATATGGCTCACTCAATGATCTGATTAAATGGTCTCAACAGAGAAGAAGGTAATCTGCCAAGGCCCTGCTTGAGATTAGAGCTCCTTCGTAATGAGTTTAATGGGGCCAGCGTTGCCCTAGAAACCTGGGCTGGAGCTGACAGAGAAATAAGTCTGCCACTACAGGGTTGGTTCCTTGTGTCTTGCACTTGTATTCTGTGGACCAGGAGAACATAGAGCAAGGGACTTTTCTTCTAGTGCCTGTGATTTTCTTCTAAAATGCTTGTGGACCAGGACCTACCATAGAAACATTGTGGCTACAATCCTCAGTTGCACAGAAAATGTTGAAGCTCCTGTTGACTGAAGGCTGATGCTGACTCCCTTGGATTGGCCACTGTTCAGGTCTGTGTGATTTTGAGGAGAATAAGAAGAACTGCCCTTTTTTTTTAATTTTTGGTATAGGTTGCTCTTTTGTCTGCTGCCTATTTTGGTGACCAGTAACCTGGCAGCCAGATATAGATATATTGGCATGGTAGTAAGTGTGTACTTTTTACTAAGTTCTCAGTTTCTCTGTTCCTCTCACTGAAAAGCATTTGTAAAGGAAATAGGTAGGGTTCCAAATTGTTCTTTGTGACACATCTCTTTGTTCGGTCAGTTCTGTCAGTAGGATTGCATATTTTTGAGGTCCTCAGGATTCTTTTGGCAGGAAAAATGATTGACTCCATGGCAGTTCACTAATTTTTTCTTCACTTCCCTGAAAATGTGTATAGCTTTTTCTGAATTAATAGTTTTTGTTAGTTGTTACAATGTCTGAAGTATAGACTTCAGCTCCTGATGGTGCTTTGTTCCAGGCCTGGAGTGGAAGGTGTTTTTATGATTTGTCCCATGCAGGATAGATTTTCTGCTCTGGCTCTGGCAGGATTGGGTCAAATACCAAATAGTGGTGCCAGTCATGCATAAATGGCCATCCTATTTCTTTCTTTCTCTCTCTTTTAACATATGACCACACAGAGTTCTTTTACATCCTCCTGACTAGCCATGGCCAATCAAGATGCAAAAAAAGTGAGAAAGCGGGATCCATATAGAGCAAGTGAGGAACAACAAGATCATTCAGTAAGAAATATACTAATATTAAATAATAATATAATGGGTACATAGAATGTTGTTATAAGCTGCTTTGTATAATTTCAGATTAGGATCAGCAGCAAGAATTTCAGCTAACTAGATCAGAGTTCTCAAAGGACTGTATTATCTGTATCGAAACTGGGTTTATAGGCCATGCTTGACAGAATTCTATGGACTATCATAGCCTCTGAAACAATATGTGGCTATATTTTAATCCCTTTCAGTAGTATTATGTTTAATTTTATTGGGTTTCATTTTTCTAATGGAAGCTAGTCTGGCATAGTGATCCTTGTCATTACTCTGTTGTCAGTTTAATTCACATAATCAGGTGAGCATATTCTCAACAGAGTGTGAGAAATCTGCATATGCGGTGGCTCTGAGAACACAACACATCGATGTGTGTTGGATACAGCATCTAACTTTTAAAAAAATCTGTTTTTGTTATGTTTATAGCCCTAATGTTTATAAAGTTCATCTGAGGATCCTGTGAGGTAACCGAATAGCATGCCCAGCATTTGGAGTCAGGGTTTCAATGTTCTTGGTAGATCTTCTCTTTCTTTTCTCAGCTCTGCCACTCACAAAGCATAGTAAATTGTGTAAAACAAAAATAATTAGGCAAACCTGTTCCTGCACACACACACACACACACAATGTACAAAAGTTGTAGAATTCAGCATCATCTGGTACAGAATTGCACATTTTCTCCATCTGTATGTGACATAGATATACCAAGGTTCACAGAGAGCTAAGAGAGAATTGGTTACTGACAGTCCAGGGTGATATGTAAGCCAATTACCAAAAAACCCACCATTCCACCAGTCCTGGAGGACTATCTTTGTGTGGCACATTATCCCTGCCCATCTGTTCAGTGCCATCTGCTTCTCGTGGACATACTAGTCCTATGCAGCAGGCAGTCCTAGGAGGAGGTGAAAAATGTAACACTTGAGTAATGATAGTTGAGGACAATAAGAAGAAAATGGTTGGAAGTTCTGGTCTGCTTCCTTCCCACAGACTGTTCAACTGCTTGAAGTCTGAGTTTGCTGTCCAGAGTGAGAGTATCTTTAGTGCTGACAAAGTGTTTTCTCTGGAACTCAGACTATCTTGGCACAGTATACTCATTTCTCCTCCTTTTCTGGACAATGTTTGTCCTCCTCTTGCCTTCTCTTTCTCTTTCTTTGGCCTTTAGTATAGGTTTCAGCTAGTGATGGTGGTAACCGTGTTAGAAACAGCATTTTCAGGTAAATGTGAACAACTCTAAAGTCTTTACATTCAGACTTGTGCTGGGGGGGAGGTTGTGGGGGAGGCCCAGTGAGAAGTCTTACTGCTTGTTGCTAATGGAAGGCCTGTTTGAGGTATGAGGTTGCAAGAGAAGGATTGTACTGGTATATGTTGAGAAGGATATGTCAATTATAGTTCTGGAGCAGGTAGGCCTACGTTCAAGTCAGCCATGAAGTTCAGTGACTTTGGGCCAGAATCATTAAACCTACTTCATTGGGTCATTGTGAATGGTCATCTCTGACATGCCTCAGTTCATTCTGCTTCATTCATTCTGTTTCTTTTAACATGTACAAGACATGAAAAAATGGTGAAACCACCAAAGAGGAATTCAAGCAAATAGCCAGGATATGTAGGGAGAAGGTCAGAAAAGCTAAAGCACAGAATGAACTCAGGCTTGCTAGAGACATTAAAAACAATAAAAGGGCTTTTTTTAGATATGTCTGCAGCAAAAGGAAAAACAAGGAAATGATAGGGTCACTGTGCAGAGAAGATGGTCAGTTACTAACTCAACACTACAGAACTACTCAACACCTTCTATGCCTTAGTTTTCTCCCAAAAAGATAGAAGTACTCAACCTGGGGGGTGGGGAGCGGGTGAGGAAGGGGAGAAAATACAGCACAGAATAGATGGAGAAGTAGTACAGGAATACCTGGCTAAACTAGATGAATTCAAGTCTCCAGGGCCAGATGAATTTCATCCAAGGATATTAAAAGAACTGGCAGAAGTCATTTCTGAACCAATCTCAGTAATCTTTGAGAACTCTTGGAGAACAGGAGAAGTTCCAACAGACTGGAGGAGGGCAAATGGCATCCCCATCTTCAAGAAGGGACAAAAGAGGATCCTAATAATTATCGCCCTGTCAGCCTGACATCATTTCCAGGAAAGATCCTAGAACAGATCAAAGACAGTCAATTACAAACTGACTGTTTTTAGAAAGCAATGCTGTAATCACTAAAAGTCAACATGAATTTCTCAAAAATAAGTCATGCCAGACTAACCTTCTCTCTTTTTACGATAGGGTTACAAGCTTGATAGACGAAGGGAATGCTGTGGATGTAGCATATCTTGATTTCAGTAAGGCCTTTGACACTGTTCCCCATGACATTCTTGCAATGAAGCTAGTAAAATGTGAGCTAGACGTGGCTACTGTTAGGTGGGTTTGTAATTGGTTGACTGACCAAACCCAAAGGGTGCTCACCAATACCTGCTTTTCATCCTGGAGAGAAGTAGCCAGTGGGGTACCACAGGGTTCTGTCCTGGGCCCAGTGCTATGCAACATCTTCATCAATGACTTGGATGAAGGAGCATGGGGCATGCTGATCAAATTTGCAGATGAGACCAAATTGGAGGGGCTTGCTAATACCCCAGAGGACAGGATCAAACTTCAAAATGACCTTGACAGATTGGAGAGCTGGACCAAAGCTAACAAAATGAATTTCAACAGAGAAAAATGCAAGGTCCTACACTTAGGCAGAAAAAATAGAATGCACAAATATAGGATGGGGGACACTTGGCTAGATAACAGTACATGTGAAAGAGTAACAGTACAGTCTTGGTAGATCACAAGCTGAACATGAGTCAGCAGTGTGATGAGGCAACCAAGAAAGCCAACGTGATTCTTGGTTGCATCAAAAGGAGTGTAGTATCTAGATCGAGGGAGGTAATAGTACCACTCTATTCTGCATTGGTTAGACCTCATTTGGAATATTGTGTCCAGTTCTGAGCACTTCAGTTCAAGAAGAATATCAACAAGCTGGAGCATGTCCAGAGGAGGGCGACCAAAATGGTGAAGGTTCTGGAAGTGATGTCCTGTAAGGAGCGGCGTAGAGAGATGAGCATGTTTAATTTAGTCTGCAGAAGAGAAGGTTAAGAGGGGACATGATAGCGATATTTAAGTATCTAAAAGGATGTCATGTCAAGGAGGGAGTGGGCTTGTTTTCCACTGCTACAGAGACTACGACAAGAAGCAATGGATTCAAGCTGCAAGAAAGGAGATTCCACCTGAACCTCAGGAAGAGCTTCCTGACGGTCAGAGCTGTCTGGCAGTGGAATATGCTTCCTCGGAGTGTGGTGGAGTCTCCTTCTTTGGAGGTTTTTAAGCAGAGGCTGGATGGCCATCTGTTGGGATTACTTTGATGGATGTTTCTGCATAGTAGGGGGTTAGACTCGGTGGCCTCTGGGGTGTTTTCCAACTCTATGATTCTATTATTCTAAGCTAAAGGGAGATGTAAAAAAAAAAGACAAACCATATATACCATGCACAGCTCCTTAAAAGATTATTTGCATGGAAATGTTCAGGAGATACCCTTGCTAAGGACTTTTTCCTTACTTATCTATTGCCATTTATTATGCATTACTTACTTATATATCCTGCCTTTGCTCAGTAAATTCATGGGAATCTTCTCTGTTTCACATTTTCTCCTTCCAACAGTTCCCTAAGATAGGTCATCCGAGAGTAACTGGCCCAAGGTCCTACAGTAAGTTTCATGGTTCAGTAGGGATTTGAATCACAGTCTCCTCAAGTCCTGGTAAAACAATGTAACCACCAGACAATTGCTGGTTCTTAAGTCTGTGGTGTGGGCTGTAGGGTGGCTTTGAGACATTTTCCATCTCATTCTGTGATGTGTAAGAGAAGATAGGGCACAGTGGTATGGGAAGACAGACTATAAAATTTTTGACTGCAAGTGTTACTGTCAGCATGATCTATCTTATGGAACTGTTATTAGATTATTTGTTTATCTGTCTTGCCTTACATCACAAGATCTCCAGTCTAAAAACATACAAAAACAATTGAAAACAGTTTGAAACAGTTGATACCCACAACCATACATAGATCTCAGTAAGATCTTAGACCTCAAAGATTTTAATTTGTTTTAATTTGTAATGGAGATAGCATCAGCATCACTCAGCCTTCTAATGGGAATGCATTCCCAAAGTGGAGTGCCACAGCAGAGAAGGCCCTTTTAGTGAAATTTAATTCAAAAAGAAAACTAGTTCAACAAGGAAAAAGAAGATCTAGAGCATTCATGTTCTGTATGCTGATGTTCCTTTACTATGGTCTGGCTCTATCATTAGGCAAAATGAGGCAACCATCTCAGGAAGCAGATATCCTCAGTGGTAGCATCTTGGCCACTCTTTGATTGTTCCTCTCAGTGAGAAGGCAGAGTGGTATTTTTTCCCCAGCCTGTCCTGGCTGCTATAAACTATACTGCTTCATATGTGTGGGAGGACATTGTCCCACTTCTGGTCTTCCAATGCTCTCAGCTTTTGTATGGCAACTGGGGAGAATGCCATCTTGTCCTTCACTTCAGGAAGCAAAATATCTTGGGCAAGTCATGGCCACCTGCATATAGGAGGTTTTTCCTCTAATGTTGGGGGAGAATCAAGCATGGCATCTATGCCACCACCTCACAATTCAACCATTTCATGCTGTTACCTGTGTAATCTCAACCACATCCACACAGCTCATGGGGGAGTAGTCCCAGCATGTGCATCTCTTAGTATTGAACCAGACATCAGCAGTAGATTTGTGTCTTTTCTTATGGTCAACTTGAGTCTGTCTAGGGGATGGTGGCCACCACTTGTTCAAGCAACCAATATTTGAAGAGTTACCATTGAGTCCGTCTGAGGTTGTTTAACTTCTCTTATCCTCCTGCCCTCCAAGATTTTGGAAGTGTGAATTGAGATGGTCTGGGGCTTAAGGAGTCTTCTCTTGAAATACAAGGAGATGGGCAGAGTCTCCCATAAGGCAGTTGTATGAAAGTTCTGATGATTCCATATATTATCTAAGTGCTGTTTTGCCTGCACTGTTCTCCATCCATTTCCTGGTCCAATTTAAACTGGGGATTATGACCTTTGAAACAGGAGTGTGCAACATGCAGCTCTCCAGATGTAGTTTGACTTGTTCCTCCTAGAGGTACCTCATGACCTCCTAGAAAACATACTTGCTGATGAAAATAATGAGAGTTACTGTTGAACAAAATCTGGAAGACCACATGTTCCCTCATCCAGGAAGTTTTTCAAAGTCCTAAATGGCTTATAGGTGGATTGCCTCTGCTCATGTGCATCTCACACCAGGAGTGGGAATCATGGGGGCCCAGTGGTTACTTTTGGACTGTCATTCCCAGCCATGCTAGTCAACATAGCCAATGCTGAGGAGTGCTGTTGCAGTTCAACAGCATCTGGAGGGCCAGCGACATGATGCCCACCCCTGAGCTGCACAGACCCTGAAGTCAATTTCCAAATGTTTTTCATTTAAAAGCTGTGGCCAAGTGAGATCTTGTAAATAACTACCACAAAAGAGACAGGCTTCTTGAATGCCCTACCTTGGCCAGGCCCTATTTTAGTATCATTGTGGTAGTTTTCAGCACCAGGCAAAGACTTTGTCAAAAAAAATTAAAAACCCATTTGGGGCCCTCACTAACTTTTTTGACGTCTTTTGGCTTTCATGGTTTTAAGACCTGTCTGTGCCAGTTTTAATTGTTTAGCTTTAGTGTGATGTGTTTCCTAGGATGAGATTTGTATGGTCAATGTATTATTCTGGTATTGCTTTTATTATGCCCATTGCATTTTTTAGAGATCTTTCTTCTACAGAGGCTTGGATTGTAAGATAAATTAACTGAAGAAAGTTTGTGGAGTGAAAGCATACCATCCCATCCCTTCCTGGTAAATCCTCTGAAAAAGTCTATCTGCAGGATAGCAGAACCATCCTGAAAAATGTGAGACGGTTAACAAAATAGGGCTCCAAAAACATCAGTTGGATCCCTTGTCCTCTTTGTGATGGTTCCTACCTACTTCAGCAACTCCCCCCGCCCCAGCACTTCATCCAATGTTGTTCCAAAAGATTTTCTTTCCACTTCCTAGGGAGTTTAGTGGGGTGGGGGACACTGGGATGGGGAGAGGAATTTTACTTCCATGACTTGAAATTAACCTTTCTTAGGATCCAAACCATTGTGTGATGAGAACTGAGAGGAAAAATGGGTACATTTTTATGGAATGAAAGGCGAAATCTAAGTTGGCCTGCAAAGAGTATGCCATGAAATAATGCCCAGACGAGGCAGATAGATGCCTTAATCTTTGTGAGATCTTCACAATTAGTCTGAGGAGAACCCACAAGCTCAGACAACATTTATGTTGCAAAGTCTCTGTAAAAACAGAATCCAAAAATCCAAAAATCAGATGATGCAGAAGATTTAAGAATTTATTATTCAAACATATGTTGACTTGACTCAACAAGTTAGCCTGACTAGGAATCATATACTCAGTAGCAGTTTAAATGACAGTCCTCTACTGAAGGTCTTCCTTGCA
Organism: Iguana delicatissima; assembly: GCA_948472985.1. Taxonomy (NCBI): domain Eukaryota; kingdom Metazoa; phylum Chordata; class Lepidosauria; order Squamata; family Iguanidae; genus Iguana; species Iguana delicatissima. Next base: position 204,122 of record CAOKZL010001178.1, on the reverse strand, counting down.
CTTCAGTACTGAGGATGTATTCTTATGCCTATAAGGATTCGCCCTTATTCACTTTCTCTTTTTCTTTTTCCCGTCCCTACAGACTTCAGTTGATTGATAATACCTAAATATCTAAGTTTGTGTTTCTGTGTAGCTTTGTTTTAGGTTAAACTTTTTATTTTCTTTTTTGAGAATTAAATTTTGTAAAACACATGACATGATTTTGGAGCATAAAATTTTTTAAGAATGTACCATTAAGTGTAATGAGAAGCAGAAGAGAATTTGCATTTTTGGTAAAAGAATTACAAGCAAGAGAGATAAGATACAGATGGGAGATTCCAGAAGGTCTTTCCTTTTTCTGTGAAGGGAGAAGAAGGAAGATAAGTTCTGTACAACAAGCAATTGAATTCCAAGAGAATTATCTAAAATCAGGAGCTGCAGAAGCTATCAAGGTCAGAGACCTGGGTGGCAAGCCAGCCCAGAGAAGGGAGTGGGAGAGATAGCAAAGTCCCACCAGGAGGAGTCAAAGCAAGCAATTGCTCTTAGGCAGTCCATTTACCTAAGCCAGAACAACAAGCGGAAGCCATAGTCAGAGTCCAAAATCCAGAGGTCTGGAGCCACGAGATCAATCCAAGGTATCAGGAGCCAGGTGCAGGAAGCAAGGAACAAGCAAGGAGAGAGCTTATAGAAAGTTTGCCACAAGCAAAGGAAGGCTTTCAGGCAGGCAGTTATGTAGCTCAGGCACAGGTGTGGCCAGTCATCGCTTCTTGAACTTAATCAAGGAAGGCTCCCTTTGCTCTGCTCTCTTGGGTCTCCGCCTTGTTTGTGGGCTGATTGACACAGGCTCCGAGGCATCTTCAGAATCGGATCCCTGTTGTCCTAAAGGAGCAGGCAGAGGAGCGTCTGAGCCTGCTTGGTCCATGGCAGCAGGGAGAGCTCTTGAGCTGCAGGACTCATCTCCAGCCGGAGCACCGGGGACTCATAGCTGCTGCTCATCAGCAGCAGCTCTGACAGGAGCTTCAGTTATCACAGAAGCAAAGAAACAGGGTACAATAACAGAGAAAACTAAAAGAGATATGGCGATGGCAGAAGATACGAGTCCCATGTCTGAGGATGAGGTTGAACCAGCAGAACCAGAATTGAAAAAGAAGAAAGGAAAGCAAAGACATTAAAACAAATATGAAGATAATAACTTGGAACATATGAGGAATAAATACACAAGCAAACAGAAGGCAAATTTTTCATCACCTAGCAAGACTGAGACCCCAAATAACAATATTATTGGAAACTCATATCAAGAAAAATCAGGAAAAATATTTATACAATTCTAAATTAGGCCAATGTTTTACTTCATCATATGGAAAGAAGAAACGTGGAGTGGCAATATATATTGACAAGAATATCCCAGCCAAAAAAAAATAATAATAATAGAAGATGAAGAAGGCAGAATATTAGGAGCTGAATTTGGAAAAAATGGTAAAAAAAAGTATTAATTGGAGTATATGCCCCAAATGGAAATAAAAGGGAATTTTTCAAAGAATTGCGGGAAAGGATATCGGAATATGAATATTAGCAGGTGACTGGAATGGAGTAATGGATGCAAGAATGGACAAAAAGACCTCTCCAAATAAACAAGATCAAGGGGAGACTGGTGAACTTCCAAGAGCTTTTTTTGAGATATGTGATGACATAGCAGTATTGGATGTATGGAGGACTCTGTACCCAAATGAAAAGGACTTTACATACTTTTCTGAAGTATATCAATCCTGGTCACAAATAGATATGATTTTTGCCTCTAAACAGTTAATAACAGAGACAAAGAAGATAGAAATACTGCCTAAGATCATCTGGACCATCACCCAGTGATGATGCATATACAGGAAAATACAAAGCAATTTCAGTGGAAATTAAATGATAGTCTATTAAATTGTACAAGAAGTTGTGCAACAGGCAAAAGAAGTTTTAAAAAACTATTTCAAAGAAAATGAAAAAGAGGATATGAAGATGAAGATAGTCTGGGATGCATCTAAAGTGGCAATGAGAGGTTTTTTAAAACAAAAAAGACAAATTCAGAATAAAAGGAAGCAAGAGAAATATCAAGAATTGATGATCCGACTTCAAGAGAAAGAGAACTCAAAGAAAATCCAATGAAGAAATCATTATAATTAGAAATAAATAAAATACAAAAAGAGATAATGATGAATTCATTAGAGGAAACAGAGAAGAAAATGAAACAGCTGAAATTGACTCAATTTGAACAAGCGAGTAAGATTGGAAAATGGTTATTGTATAAGCTTAAGAAGAAGAGAGAGAGGAATATAATAGTGGAATTGAATAATGGGAAGAAGAAGATTACACAACATGAAAAAATAAAACAAAAAATTAAAGAATATTTTGAAAAATTATTTCAGGAAAAAAATTTCCAATTTCGAAATGATAAAAAATGGAGAGAGTTTTTTGAAAAGATTAAAATGCCTAAAATATCAATGGAGGAGAAAGAAAATTTAAATAAACCAGTAACAATCACTGAAACAGAAGAAACAATAAAAGAGATGAAAACAGACAAGGCACCAGGACCAGATGGATTTACTGTGTTATATTATAAACGATTTGTAAAAGAATTAATTCATCCATACCAAGCAACTTTGAAGGAAATAGAGAAGTATGGCAAACCGCAGTCATGGCAAGAAGCAAACATAGTGGTAATACCAAAAGAGGATAAGGACAAAAGAGAAGTAAAAAACTATAGACCAATCTCTCTTCTGAATATAGATTATAAAATTTTGGCAACAATATTGGGAAAAAGATTAAGAAATGCAATACAGGAGAAGATACATGAAGGACAGACAGGTTTTCTCCCAGGTAGACAAATGAAAAATAATACTAGAACATTATTAAATGTGATTGAATATTATGATAAAAACCCAGAGAAGAAGATAGCAATTATAGCACTGGATGCAGAAAAAGCCTTTGACAACGTTATCTGGGGTTTTATGCATAGAACATTGAAAGAATATGACCTGAGAGAAACCTTTTGTGTATGGATCGAGAGGATTTATCAGGAGCAATCAGCGAAATTAATAATAAATGGAGATAAAACACCAAGTTTTAACATCAATAAAGGGGTACGGCAAGGGTGCCCATTATCACCATTACTATTTATAGTTGTAGTCATTGTTGATTGCGATAAATGAAGACCCACAGATAAGAGGGTTAAAAATAAAGAAGAAGGAAATAAAATACAAAGCCTTTGTGGATGATGTAATTATATTTTTGGAAGAACTACAAGAATCAATTTAGATATTGATGGATATTTTACAAAAATATGGATAAATGGCAGGATATAAGGTAAATAGAGAAAAGACAATGATGATGACATTAAAAATAACAAAAAAAGAACAAGTAGAATTGGAAAAAAGATCCGGATATCAAATAAGAAAGAAAAAAATATCTGGGAATAATAATATCAAATAAAAATCAAGAGTTACTTGATAATAATTATTTGAAGATCTGGAAAGAGATTCAGAGTAAAATGGAAAAATGGACACATTTAAACTTATCTCTTCTAGGAAGAATAAATGCTTTTAAAATGTCTTTATTGCCAAAGCTATTGTTTCTCTTCCAGAATTTACCTGTAATAGGAAGGGAAAAGGTATTTAAAGACTGGGAAAAAGAGTTGCGGAAATGTATTTGGCAAGGAAAAAAACCAAGAAGATGATTCAAAATACTAAAAGATGCAAAGGAGAGAGGAGGATTTGAGGTGCCATCGTTGAAAATTTATCATCAAGCATGTTGCTTAGATATAATTAAAGACTGGATTCAAGTAGAAGATACAACAACAAAAGAAGTGGAAGGAATAAATAATAGATTTGGTTGGCTCAGATACTTGTGTTATGATAAAACAAAAGTAAATAAAGAGTTTAGTAATCACTATATCCAAAAGACATTATTAAATGTTTGGTTACAAATAAAGCAAAAATTTTATAGAAGACTTCCTATATGGACTTCACTCCAAGAAGCCTATAAAATTGCTTTAACAAAATAAGGGAATCTATTGACCTACCAAGAATTGTTGAAATGGGAAGGGGATAAGCCAAGGATATGTACGGAAGAAGAACTAAGAGCTTTAGGACATGAATTTAATTGATTTCCACGGAGACAATTAAAAGAGAGATATAAGATGGATCAAAAATTATATGGCTTTGAAAGGAAAGAAAATGAATTAGATATACTGATGAAGGAGGACCAGAAAAAGATAATTTCTAAATTTTATAAAATATTATTGCAAAGAGAAATTGAATCCAAGATTGTAAAAGATAATATGATAAGATGGGCGCAAAATATTGATCATCCTATAGAGTATGATACATGGGGTGAAGGCTTGGAAAACAGATATAAAATTTACACCAAGTTTAAAATTAAGAGAAAACTTTTATAAAATGTTGCATAAATGGTGTATGACACCTGAAAGACTGCAAAAAATAACAAAAAGTGGAAATGTGAGATGTTGGAAATGTGATGAAAAGGAGGGATCTTATTTTCATATGTGGTGGACCTGTAAGATAGCAAAGAAATATTGGAAAGAAATTCATGATGAAATTCAAAGGATGTATGGTTTTAAGTTTGAGATGAAGCCAGAGTTTTATTTGTTAAATATATTGGGGCAGCAAAGAGAAATAAGATGTCATCAGAAAATATTGTTAAATATGATAACTGCTGCAAGACTGACATATGCACAATATTGGAAAAAAAGAGAATATGTAGATATAAAGGAATGGAAACTCAAGGTACTAGATATGGTAGAAGCAGAAAAATTAGCATTTTTAATGAAAAATAAACCTATCCAGAACTTTGAAAGGGAATGGAAAGAAGTACTGAACTGGATAGAGAAATAACATAGAGGGGGAAGTAACAATGAAAATAAAGAGAAGTAATAATGTATAAGATATATTACAAGTAGTAATGTATTAAAGTAAAATGTAACAATGTAAGAATTTTGTAATGGTGAAAATATGAATGTATGAAGGTAACTAAGCAGAGTCAATTGGGACAAAGTGGGAAGGGGGGGTTGTTTTATGTTTAATATAAACTTTAATAAAAAAGTGAGAATGAAATTTTGTATAATAAAGTTTGTGTAAAAAAAAAAGTAGTCCTAGCTTTCCTTACATATTTAACATATTTTGAACACACCCTAGGAAGGACCCGGAGATTTTTGCCATTGCTGTCAGATAAGATAGCTTCTCCTTCCTGGTTTGAGCTTCCGCCTTTTTTCAGAGAGAATTTTGTTGAAGATGAAGCTTACATGTCTGACAAAAAGTGTAAAATGATGCACTTTTTGCTAGACAAGCTTCTGCACCCAGTTTTCTTCTATCTGTACTTACTGTTGGAGAACCAGCATGGTCTGGTTGTTCGAGTGTTAGTCTGTGATTCTGGGAGACTAGGGTTGAAGTCCCCACTCAGCATGGGAAACCCACTGGACCTTGTATAAGTCACCCTCTTAAGTGTTGAAGGAAGACAGTGGCAAACTCCCTCTGAACAAATCTTGCCACAAAAACCTTGAATAGGGTCATCTTAGGCTCCCCATAAGTCAGAAATGACCTGAAGGCACACAACAACAAATGCTTGTTGCTTTAATTGTCCAGTCCTACAAGCTTAATACCAGAAGCAATTCCTACTTTTAGAAATCCTTACAACAGTCCTGCAAGGTAATCTGATGCTGTTCCAGATGTACGGACATGAGGATTAAAAGTGTATAAGTTGCTTAATGTGAGATTCATGCATGAGTTGAGACTTGAACTTACCCAGGAAATTGTCCACAGATGTTTCGCCCAGCTGGTATGTTCTTCTTGAAAGACTGAGTCATTGATCTTAACCCTGAGCTCCTCACTCTTAAGAGAAGAACATTCCAATGCACTCTGTTCTTAAGTTTGCACCAAAAGTTGTTCCCTGAGGGTTAGTAAAATCCAATGCCTCCTGCCCACACCCGCTCCCCAGCAAGTCATGATACTGAGTTATGTAGCTCTGTAGTTTCTGTAACTCATCTTTGATTGGTGCAGTGATTAGGGGGATTTTTTTTTCTGACTGGAAGAGATCAAAAATTAACTTTTCAAAGCACTCTGTCTCTTTTTCTGTAAGTTTGTGTGTTTTTATATAGTAAACTACAGTAAACGCCCTCAGGAATTGGACATTATTTTTGGTATCACTTTTGGCCAAGAATGTGATTTATAAATATGAATAGTTGTGGATGAATACTTGGGTAGATTAGTTCCTCTGCAATTATTCCTCAAACTTTCATTCTGTAAGACATTTTGTATACAGTTCCTGTCAGCCCTAGTAAGCATGGCCAGTGGTTGAGGATTATGGGGTCTGCAGTCCAAAACATCTAGAGGGAACTTTTGTGTGGGGCTTGGATTCTCAAAACTGCAGTGATCAGTAAATTAGAAAGAAAAGAATATGGTATGTTTTCATTCCTGCCTCTTCCCCCTCCCTGCTTTCAGGCATTTCAGTATGCCACAGATGTTTAACACAGGTATATACAAAGAAATAGGCCAGGAACTTTTGTAACTGATTTACAAAACCCAGTTAAGAACTGTTACTAGGATGAACAACTTCAGGAAGATGGGGGTCCTCTCATTGACCTGAGAACCTACCTTATATAATTTCTACAACCACTGGATGAATACTTGGGTAAATTAGTTCCTCTGCAATTATTCCTTAAACCTTCATTCTGTAGACATTTTGTATACAATTCCTGTCAGCCCTTTTATTCATGTTTATTCATGGCCAGTGGTCAGGGATTATAGGATCTGCAGGCCGAAACATCTAGAGGGAACCAAGTTGGGATGGTGACCCTGTGCACAGAAGACAAATAGCTATGATAGAAGGAGGGGTCTGAGACAGCCAATTTGAGAGTAGCTCTTACCTGAGAGGTCTATCTGTGTCATCATTTCAACAATAGAGCATCTTCTCTGCTCTAGAAACAAAGTTTTCTCAAAAGTGGATTGAAGAGGGAAGCAAGTCTTTCAGTGACATCCTATGTTAGATACTTTGGAATTGGGGGTGTCACGTGGGATGAATGTCATGACTAAGAAGGTTGCAATGTGTTGCTGAATGTCAAACCCCTGTTGTGCAACTATGAAGTAACCATACATGGTGGCTGAACATGAGCTTGACATCTGCAAGGTGCCAGCTTTAACTCAAAAAATGCTTATGCAATAAACCCTGCAAAGATCTTTTCCTGAGATTGTAGAGAATCTCGCTCAGAATAGGTGGCAGGGCTCAGCTGTCATGAAAGTTTGGGGGGGAGCCTTGTTTTTAGAAATAGATTGCTTTGTAGCCATTATGTAACAAATGCTAATTACTGCTTGTAACAATGTATTGGATATCAATAGGCTTGCAACAATGTATTTCATTGGTGGAGAAAATCCAGGCTGGGGGATCAAATACTTCAGGTATGAAGTTGTAATACCCAGGGGCATCTGGTCAGTAGAAAGGGGATACATCAAGGCCAGAGAATGTGTGAGCCCAGGAATGCATTGGGAGAACAACTCAAAGGACATACAAGGAACCTGGGAAGATTTTAGCTTCTCAAGATTAAAGTATCCTCCTTGCCTGGGAACTGTTTGAGGTTTGGAGAAATGGGATGACAATTATGGCCCCACCAATTGAAGCCATTTGCATGCAAAATTAATGCTAACCAATGCTAACCAATCCATAGCAACTTATTCAAGCTGCTATTCCACTAGTTTTACCTCAGTAAAAATACTGCTGTCAGATAGATGGGTCAAAGACCTGATTTGAAGGCAAATACTGGAAAAGTTTTTGTTTGTTTGTTTTTACTGAATGCTGACTGGTAGATTTTGGGATATAATCAAGAAGAATAATTTTTCCAAGCTTTGGTATAAGGTAGACTTATACACTTTGATATCCAGGTTTAGCAAAGGAAGTTGGTGTGGAGAAGTTACAGAGAAGACCAGTGACTGTAGTCCTCTATTAATGGATCGTAACTGTTTCTGCTTTGATCGGATCTCTGTTTTGCTTACTCAGTAAACAGAACTTAACTGAGATGTTGCAGCTCAATTCTGCACAGATATCCACCTATTCATATGATGGACCATTAGACCCTATCCATCATACAGTCTCATTCTGCTCTGCTCTTTTACAGGGAGTTCCTCCTGGTGGAGCTCAGCAATGTCACTCTCAGCGCGGCCCCAGCGACGCAGTCTGGTGGTCAGGATCAGTAGGAGCCAATCATTTGCTGGTGTCAATTCTACCCAGGAAAAATCTTTCAGGTAAGCCCAGTAGAATCTTCCTTGGTCAGAAAGGGGATTGGAGCATACTTAGTACTGAGGTGAAAGACAGCGTGATGATCCATTGGCCAGCTTTGCTATTGTTTCTCTCACTTTTTGTTACCTGTTCACCCCTTTGACTGAAACATTTGTAGTTAATAACCTTCAGTTATCGTTAAGTGATATATTTTGTTTCTGTCGTTTATGGGAGAAAGAACTAGGATCTCTGCACAATATCAATCCCTGTGGCAAATCAGAAATTATGCTCAACCTCTTCTCAGATTTCTAAGATGTCTCTAGAAGCTGATTTTTTGTTCTTAAATATCATCCTCAGAATTGTAAGGAGCTGAAATAGGTCTTTGTGCATGTGTGTATGTCCTTAAAGCAGAAATGCACATCTTTTTGGTGCAGCAGGGCATTTGCCTTGTAAGAGCTATAATGGCCTTTTTACCTTGCAAACGATCTGCATAACCACTCACTTTCTTTCACTCCCCAAGAGGTGGTTCTTACTCTCCCACCTTGCCAGGGAGGATTAATGTCAGCACAGTGGTTTTCCATTTCTTTCTTATGTTCTTTCCTAGCCTTGTTTTCACCACCTTAATCTCTGGGGCATGAATCAGATTCCATATAGAGTCCTGTAGGTTCTCCCTCTCCTATAGATTCTTCACATAGCACTCATTTTTTAGCATTCATGGTGGGAATGGGAAGAATTACTGTTATTCTCTACCCTTTTCCCAGTTCAGGCAGTTTACAACAGATTTTTAAAAAACAGTTAAAAATTCACAAAATACAACAGTTAAAAAGTGATTAAGGTGCCAAAAAAATTAAAACCAATTTAAAACCATCAAAGGAATCTCAACAAAGATAATAAATAGACAGTCCAGCATATTATTTAGGTAGGATAGGACTTGTACAATCAGTCCCCAAGGGCCTGTCAAAACAGAAGGGTCTTCACCTGTCTATGGAAAGAAGCAGAGAGGATGCTAGTCTAGCCTCTCTGGGAGAGGAATTCCAGAGCCTAGGGACAGTCACTAAGAAGGCCCTCAGCTGTGTTCTCACTAGATGTACTGATGGCACAGACCTCTGAAACTCTGGACGGTCATTCTGTCCTGGTGATTTCATGTATATGTTAAATAGCATGGAGAAGTGAACCTAGCCTGAGGAACCTCACAGGCCAACGGCTAAGGGATCAAAAAGGAGTGCCTCACCACCACCTTCATGTTTTGCACCTCCAGGAAGACATGAAGCTACTATAAAACAGTGCCCCCAAGTCCCATTCCAGCAAAGGATACCATATTCAACTATATTGAAAGCTGCTGAGAGGTTCAGTGGGAACCAGTAAGGACACAGTCCCGCTGTCTAGTTCCCAGCAAAGGTCATCTGCCAAGACAAACAATGCCATCTTTGTCCCATACCAAGGCCAGAAACCAGATTGAAATGGATCTTGATAACCTGTTTATCCAGAAATGCCTAGAGCTAGGAGAGTGCCACATGCTGCAGAACCTTGCTTATGAATGGAATGTTAAAGATTGGCTGATAATTATACAGAATGGTAGGCTCCACAAACAGCGTTTTAGCAATGGTTTTATAGTTACCTCCTTCAGGCAAACTGGAACTTGGCTTTGTTTTAGCAAGACACTGACTGCTCCCTCTATCCACTCAGCCCCTTTTGGCTTTCTTAATGAGCTAGGAAAGAAGGACAAGGATCTAACACGTGTGGTGGCTGTCATCTCTGCAATAATCCTGTCCACATTCTTGGCATGCACAAATTGAAAAAAATATCCATTATCACTGGATAGGCAGGAAAACTTGCTTCCGGAATGGTTTACTGGTAAGAAACTCCACATTGAGTTGGGAGGTCTCTTTGGAGCTTCCTGGAATCTAATCTTTTTACCCAGCAGTCACACTGGTGAGGATGGTGTCTGATTAATGCAGGGGTGAGCAAACTGCATCCTTTCATATAATTTTGGATTACGTCTTCTGTCAGCCCTAGTCAGCACACCCAACAACGAGAAATAATTTGTATTGCAGTCCATCAAAAGCAAGAGGCTCACAGGTTGCAGAACAGAGAGTGTTTCTGAGCCTGAGAAACAGCTGATCAGAGACAGGATTTGGAAAATACTTTCTTTAATTCTGATTTCCAGAATCTATCAGCCAGAATGGCTACAGGCCATGGTAGCTGGAGGGTTCTGGAAGCTGTAGTCTGAAAAACTCAAGGTAGTTAAATGTAAGAAAGGTCCTTATGACATAAGAAACGTGTCTGTCTGTGTACAGGAGTGAGTAAAGAGATAAACTCGGTGTTGTTGAATGCATTCCTATGTCAGCCCTGCTTTTTGTAATCTCAAGTGAAGAGTGAAAGCAGGATATCTGAGGTCAGGATGTGGCAGGCTGCAGCCTGGAGAGGAGGGCCCATCCGTAGCATAGCCATGGGGCGCGTACTAACAGGTCTGCCTTTTCTTCTCTTGGAAATATTTGGCTAATATATGATTCTTGCATTGTTCCTTCCTGCCTCCTTCTCATGCAAACTTTCATAGGTGAGACTTAAGTTTAAATTCCTGAAGTGTTCACTGAAACAAACCAGGCACATGAGAGAATGACAGAAGTTCACCTTGATACCAATATTTTTTTTTAAGGGAGGTAGATTCCAGCCCAAACCAAGCAAACAAACAAAAAATACCCATCCGCAATATTCTCTTCCATTAATGGAACAGAACGTTAAAGGAAAAGCAGAAATATTAAAGGAAATGATAAAATGAGAATTCTTTCAATACTTCTCCTGCCCCAGTTTATTAAATTGTTCCCCAGATTACTATTTTGATTTGGTAAACCACTTCAAAGCATCAAATTACTCCCAAATATCATTAGATCAGTGATCTAGCAATATCTGTGGTGAAGCAATACTTATTGGCTTGGCAACCACTGCCATCTCAACAAACTGAGAGAGTTGATGTTTGGAATTGCTAATTCTGTCATTTGCTCTGTTAAAAACTCCTTTTTGATTCCTTAGCTGTTGGCCTGTGCAGTTCCTCAGGCTAGGTTCACTTCTCCGTGCTATTTAACATATGCATGAAATCACCGGGACAGAATGACTGTCCAGTGTTTCAGAGGTCTGTGCCATCAGTGCATCTAGTGGGAACACAGCTGAGGGCCTTCTTCGTGACTGTCCCTAGGCTCTGGAATTCCTCTCCCAGAGATGCTAGACTAGCATCCTCTCTACTTTCTTTCCATAGACAGGTGAAGACCCTTCTGTTTTGACAGGCCTTTGGGGGCTGATTGTACAAGTCCTATCCTACCTAAATAATATGCTGGACTGTCTATTATCTTTGTTGAGATTCCTTTGATGGTTTTAAATTGGTTTTAATTTTTTTGGCACCTTAATCACTTTTTAACTGTTGTATTTTGTGAATTTTTAACTATTTTTTAAAAATCTGTTGTAAACTGCTTGAACTGGAAAAAAGATAGAAAATAATAATTCTTCCCATTCCCACCATGTTTAAAAATTTAGAACTGTCATTTGAATTCCAGCTAGTAAAGTCACTTTGTTTTTCTTACCATTGAAGGAGGTAGAATAGACTCTCTAATGAGGAGTACAATTGCTCCTAAAACAGGAGTAGGAGTCATATGACCCTCCAGAAGTTCTTAGACTGCAGCCCCGTTCAGCCCTAGCCAATATAGCCAATGGTGAGGCATGCTGGGAGTTATAGTCCAACAATATCTGGAAGTCTGTGTGATTCCCACCTCTGTTGTAAAAGATGAGACTCTCATAAGACTCTTTTACTTTTAACTATCAGTTCTCTTGTGTGAGATACTACATAGGAAGAATTTTTAGAGACTACCATTCCCTTGCTTTGTTCCTCTGATTCCTTTCCTCCAAATCTTTGCTTGCCTTAAGCATTTGAGTGCCATAAGCATTTGAGTGCCATAGGCCCATTTAAAGCCCTGCACAGTTGAGTCCAGTCTATCTGAAAGACTATATCTTCCTATAACAGCCTGCCTGAGATTTAGGATCTACTGGAAAGGCCTCTCACTTTATCCCACCACCATCACAGCTGTGTTTGGTGAGGACACAGGAGAAAGCCGTCAAGGTGGCTGCTCCCAAGTTGTGGATGTTCCTTTCTTGGGAGGTCCAGTTGCTTCCTCCCTGCTGTGTTTCCACAAGTAGGTAAAGGGAGGCATTTGTTTTTTAATATGCTGCGGCAAATGGAGCTTTTAATGGGAGGTATTAGGTTTCTGTTTTAATATATTTTATATGTGTTGTTAAGTTGTGGTTTTATCTTGAGCTTTCTAGATGAAAGTCAGGCTTGATTGTGTTTTAATTTGGGGTAATAGGGTTTTTTTAAAGTTGGTGTTTTAAATAATTGTAAGTTCCTTAGAAGCCAAGATGACTAAACCAAGGCCATTGCACTTTGGCCATGTCATGGGAAGACCTGACTCACTAGAAAAGACAGTGATCCTTGGTAAGGGAGAAAACAGGAGGAAAAAGGGAAGCCCTGATTACAAGTGGAGAGACCCAAGCCAGGAAACCATGGCCCTGAGTCTGCAAGACCTGTTCTGAGTGGTTGAGGATAGGGTGACTTGGAGGTCTCTCATTCACAGGGTCACCATAAGTCAAAGTCAACTTGACAACAAGCCACTTTGAATCCCATGTTGGGAGAAAGATAGGATAAAAATAGGATAAAAATAAAACAAAAGAATAAAATAGACAAACATAGTATAAAATCCTCTCGTGAAATCCCTGGAACTGCTGGGTAAATGAAGGCCTCTTTAGCCATTCTGTTTAATATTCTTTCATACATTCTATTCTTCACAAGAGATTTTGAAAGGACACTTCCAAATACCATTGTACAGAGATGCTGGTGCTATGGTGATTCCCCCACCTCCACCCCCCCCATTGACTTTATTAATTCCTGATAGTCCACACTACAGTGCAATTTATTACAGGTCTGAAGCATGAGAAAATAACCTCTCAAGAAATGGTTCTTGAGCATGTTCTCATGCTTTCAGTGTTACCCCACATGGTGGTATATGTGATTCTGTGATGGTTGCTGATTACAGTGAGTCAAAGATCTTTCCCCAATCCTGCAACCCTCCATTCTTAAGTATCAGCTTATCTTACCAGGTTCACAATTTCTTCCTTTGCATGGGGGTTTTGGGGGTAGGAATTTTCCTGCGTTCAGCACACCAACTGTCTCCAGGAAGTCTGGCTCCAAAGTCAGTAGGATGTTTTCAATGTCCCACAAGTCTCCTCCGCCCAAAGTGCCCCAGCCAGAACGACTTGATGAAGTGTATGAAGCATTGAAGAAGGGACTAACGTAAGTAGTGACATTGCCACTCACCCGGTAGGCATCTTATTCCCAATGTTAACTTGAATGGAGGTGGGGGTTCTGCTTGTTCATTCAAAATCCATAAAATTCCACCTTTTTACATTAATTAAGTCAGGCGAGAAAGTTATAGGGCAAATTCAGTAGCAATACAAACTCAACAGTATTTGATAAAACCCAGATCCAAGAAGCAACCATGAAAATGATCAGTATCAGCCAGCTGCCATTCACAGAAGAAACAATAATTGGATCCCAGAACAAGTGACACAAAACCTGCTGATCCGAAAGACTGGATTAAGAGGATTCTTTTCCCAAGTGCCTGAAAAATAGTAGCCGATTGTGTCATAGTATACAGGGATGGGGAATCTTGGCTCCTCCATTTGTTTTAATCTTTAGTAAGACAGGGGTAGGCAACTGTAGCAAATCTGAGGGCTGGTTTTCCATCATAGAACCTTATGGCATGGACTGCCAAAAATATTTTTTTAAAATCCCACTGGAAGTGGCCAGAAGTCCGTTTCTGGTTTTGGAAGCAATGAACAGGGGGCCTGCAACTTATTTAAATAGTGATTTTCTGTTTTTGGAAGCCTCCAGAAGAGGCAGTTCACTCTATCTCTTTTTGGCCAGAAAAAGGGCAGTGCAAGAGAGCCTGCAAAGGAATTAGAAAAACAGCCTTAAACTGCATGTGTGGCCCAAGGCTACATTTTACCCAACCTGACAGTAAAAGCTTTCAGAAGCAGTAGTCCAAATGGTGAGGGCTTCCAGAAACAGTGGTCCAAAATGTCTGGAGTGCCCCCCTCTACTTTAGAGTGGGAATGGTGTCATAACAGGAGCTTAATACCGCCTGTGTTCTATACCCAACACCAGTTCTCCCCATGGATTGGTGCATTATATGCCTGTGATACCCTATTTCTCCCTGTTGCTCCACCATCTTTGTTGGATGAGTGAAGGCACATTTAGGTACGCTATGTTTGCCTAAAGTCCAATCTGTATACCAGTGGTTTCCTCTGTAAAACTATAAACCAGAAGCTTGGCCAGATGCAACTCTGCTGAGTGTCACATGCTGGGAAGCTGCAGATTCAAGCAGCATTCTATTATTGGAGGCCTAGCTACCAAGGATAACATCCTGCAGGAGTTGGACTTAGAGAGCTTGAATAGATGGCCAGGATACTGCCTACTGTAATTTTCACAGTAAGGGGAGGGAGAGGCTGGAGAAAGAAGGTTGCCTCTTGTATGCTCAGCACCACTTCTCTCTTTAGGGCTTACCTGGAAGTGCACCAACTGGAGCTGGACAAGCTGACCACCCAGATCCGTGACTCCAAGAGGAATTCTCGCTTGGTGAGTGAATGGTTGATGCCAGCCACACTCATTGTATGCTTAACTCTCTCTAGGGTACAGGACTGGTGACTGCAGAAAATCTCCTTTAACCTTACCTTTCCATTAGGCAAAATGAAATAGGCAGTTCAGGTAGCACATGCTGAGAGCCAGGATCCAGCCTTCTGTTGACATGAGTTTCATGGCTGCTGCTTAGCAATAGTTTCTGTCCTGCTCTTGTCTCTGCAGTATCTCTGATCCAAGGCACTTTCCTTGGAACACTCTATTAACATTCTGCAATTCCCCCAACGCACAACGTATTTCCTGAGAACCTGGTTCTTCCCTGGGCGTGGCCTTGAGCAATTGGTACACATAAGGAATTGGAAATGCAGAGCGTGGCACCATGAACTTAGTAATCATTTGCTTTTTCTTTCTTTTCTAGGGCTTTCTTTATGACCTTGATAAGGTAAGGTGTGATGGGAAGGGAAGGGAGTAATAAGATGTTTGTTTAACTGTCCTCTGGTCCTGCAACTGCTTAATGCATGACACTGAGCTTCTAGGCCCTGAAGTACATCTCTCATTTTCATTTTCTTTTTCTTTTTTGTAATGTTTTTATTAAAGTTTAGTTACCAAATTAAAAAAAGGAACAAGTGGGTCACATCTTCTTTAAATGTGTCCCACCTCTCCCACTTCCGCTTATATTCTCCAGTTGAAACTACATTGTTTCTGTTTACACAAAAGAAGAGCAATTACATTTCTAATATCAATATCAATAAAAACAATTACCCTTGTCTTGTTTCCATATCTCTACATCTTATAAATTTATGTCTTTATCCAGTCCAATACTCCTTTCCATTCCCTTTCAAAATTCTGTGTTGGTTTATTTTTCAAAGAGGATGCTTGCGATAACTGAAGCCCCTGTCAGAGCTGCTGATGACGTGATCCCTGTTGCTCAGAGTGGAGATGACGAGCAGCAGCTGTTGATCCCTGTTGCTCTGGCTGGAGATGAGTCCTGCAGCTCAGGAGCTCTCACTGCTGCCATGGACCAAGCAGGCATGGACGCTCCTCTGCCTGCTCCTTTAGAGCAACAGGGATCTGATTCTGTGCCTGCTCCTTTAGAGCAACAGGGATCTGATTCTGTGCCTGCTCCTTTGGAGCAACAGGGATCCGATTCTGAAGAGGCTCTGGAGCCTGGTTCAGTAAGCCCCCAATCAAGGTGGAGACTCAAGAGGGCTGTGCAAAGGGAGGCTTCCTTGGCTAAGTTTAAGAAGTGGTGGCCGGACACACCTGTGCCTGGGGCTATATAACTGCCTGGCTGGAAGCTTCCCTTTGCTTGTGTCAAGCTTCTTATAAGCTGTCCTCTTGCCTGTACCTTGCTCCCAGCACCCAGTTCCTGATACCTTGAATTGATCTCTGGACTCTTGACCCTTGGCTTTGGAACTCTGACTACGGCTTTGCTTGGCGCTCTGGTAAATGAACATCCTTGAGTGAAAGTGCTTCCTGGTCTCCTCCTGGCTGGACTTTGCTGGCTCTCCCACTCTCTTCTCCGGGCCGGCTCGCCGCCCAGGTCTCTGACCTTGACAATGCTAATTTTTCTGTTTCTACCATCTCTAAAATTTCAACTTCCACTCTTGTAGATTTATATCTTTGTTTTCTTTCCAATATTGTGTATACAACAACCTCGCTGCTGTTATCAGGTATAACAGTATCTTCTGATGACTTCTTATCTGTCTATGTTGACCTAACACATTTAACAAATAAAACTCTGGTATTATTTCAAGATTCACTTTACATATTCTTTGAATTTAATCATGTACCCTCTTCCAATATTTCCTTGCCTTTCCACAAGTCCACCACATATGAAAAAAGAACCCAATCTTTTCATCGCATTTCCAACACCTCATTGTATTTCCCCAATTTAGTTATCTTCTGTAATCTTATTGGGGTCATATACCATCTATGGAACATTTTATAATAATTTTCTCTTAAATTTAAATTTCGGGTAAATTTTATATCCGTTTTCCATGTTCTCTCCCAAATTTCTAGTTCAATTGGATGTCCCACGTTCTGCGCCCATTTAATCATTGAATCTTTAACTACCTCTGATTCCATTTCTCTTTTCAATAATAATTTATAGAATTTGGAGATTCTCTTCTTTTGGTTTCCCTTCATTAACAAATCTAGTTCATTTTCTCTTCTCTCAAATCCATATAATTTTTGATCCATTTTAAATCTTTCTTTAAGTTGTCGCCACGGGAACCAATTTAACTCATGTCCTTTTTCTTTTAATTCTTCTACTGTACACATTCTTAGTTTCCCCCTCCCATTTCAAAAGTTCTTGATATGTTACTAGATTTCCTTGTTTTGTTGGAGCAATTCCATAAGCTTCTTGTGGTGAGGTCCATATTGGAAGTTTTGTGTAGTATTTCCGCTTTATTTATATCCAGATCTTTAACAGTGTTTTCTGGATACAATGGTTGTTGAACTCTTTATTTACTGTTAATCTGTCATAACATAGATAGCCATGTCATCCGAATCTGTTGTTTATTTCTACCAGTTCTTTAATAGTTGAATCCGATCCTTAATCCAGTCCAAACAACATGCATAATAATAAGTTTTCAGTGATGGTGGATCAAATCCTCCACGCTCTTTTGCATCCTTAAGTATTTTAAATTTTAAATTTTATTTTAAATTTTATTCTTGGTTTCTTGCCTTGCCAAATAAATTTCTGTAAATCCTTTTCCCATTCTTTAAATATCTTCTCACTTCCTATTATTAGTAAGTTTTGAAAGAGGAACATAAGTTTAGGTAAAAGAGACATTTTAAAAGCATTTATTCTTCCCAAAAGTGATAAATTTAAATTTTTCCGTTTCTCCATGTCAATTTTTATTTCTTTCCATTTCTTCAAACAATTATTTTCAAACAATTTTTGATTCTTTTTTGTTATATTAATTCCTAAATATTTTGTTTTCTTGTTCAATTGACATCCGAACCTTCTCTCCAGATCAGCTTGCTCTTTTTTGGTCATATTTAATGTCATCATCATTGTCTTTTCTTTGTTTATCTTATATCCTGCGACTAATCCGTATTTGCATAGAATTTCCATCAATATCTGTATTGATTCTTGTGGCTTCTCTAAAAATATAATTACGTCATCTGCAAAAGCTTTCACTTTCAATTCCTTTTTTCTTATTTTTAAGCCTCTTATCTGTGGATCCTCATTTATTATAGTCAGCAATACTTCCAAAACAACTATGAACAACTGTGATGATAATGGACATCCTTGTTGTACCCCCTTATTTATTGCAAAGTTTGTCGTGATGTCTCCATTTATTATTAACCTTGCAGATTGATCTTGATAAATTCGCTCAATCCATTTACCAAAATCTTCTCCAAAATCATATTCTCTCAGCACCTGATACATAAAAGTCCAGGAGACATTATCAAACGCCTTTTCTGCATCCAAAAAGATGAATGCCACCTTCTTCCTTGGGTTTTTGTCATAATATTCAATTGCATCCAAAATTGTTCTCATATTATTTCTCATATATCTACCAGGGAGGAACCCAGTTTGATCTTCTTGAATCTTGTCCTGTAATATTTGTCTCAGTTGTTTTGCCAGCACCACTGCAAAAATCTTGTAATCTGTGTTTAACAGGGAAATTGGTCTGTAATTTTTAACTTCTTTTTTGTCCTTGCCCTCTTTGGGTATCAATACTATGTTTGATTCGCCCAGGATTCTGGTTTACCTTGTTTCTCTCTTTCCTTCGAAGTTGCTTGAATTGGTTGAACCAGTTCTTTTATAAATCTCTTATAATATGGAGTGATGAAACTGTCTGGTCCTGGTGGCTTGTCCACTTTCAAATCCTTTATAGCCTCTTCAATTTCATTTAATGTTATTGATTTATTCAGCTGTTTCTGTGCTTCAGGCAATATCTTAGAAATCTTTACTTTTTTCCCCTGTTGATGAGGAGATTTTGTTTCATAAAATAATTTCCCAAAATATTCTTCAAATTTTTGTTTTATCTTTTCATGCTGAGTTATCAACTTCTTCCCATCTCTCAATTCAACAATTATATTCGTCTCTTTCTTCTTCTTAAGTTTGTATGCAAGCCATTTCCTAATTTTATTAGTTTGTTCAAATTGAATTTCATCTGTTTTATCTTCTTTTCTATTTCTTCAGTTGCAATCAATGTCAACTCTTTTCGTATTTTCTCCATCTCTAATTTTAATAACTTCTGAGATGGGTTTTCCTTTAATTCTTTTTCTTTTTTTGGAATTTGGTCAATAATGCTTGATAATTTTTTCGTCTTTTTTTTGTTCTGGATTTGTCATTGCTGTATAAAAAAACCTCTTGTCGCTGCCTTCGATGCATCCCAGACTGTCTTCATCTTCATGTCTCCTTTTATATTTTCTTTAAAATAATTTTTCAGCACTTCTTTCGCTTGTTTTACAATTTCTTGGTCATTCAATAAACTATCATTCAATCTCCATTGGAATTGTTTAATGTTTTCTTGTAATTGCAACATCACTGGGTGGTGGTTCGATATGATCTTAGGCAGTATTTCTGTCTTTCTTGTCTCTGATAACAAATGTTTGGAAATAAGAATCATATCTATTCTAGACCAAGATTGGTGTACTTCAGAAAAAAAGATGAGATCTTTAACATTTGGATGAACTGTTCTCCATGCATCTAGAATTGATAATTCTTCACACATCTCAAAAAAGATCTTTGGCAGTTTCCCTCTCTTTACTTGATTCTCTTTGCTCTGAGAGATTGTCTTATCCAGCTTAACATCCAAAACACCATTCCAATCTCCAGCCAAAATCCAATCTTCATATTCATATACTGAGATTTTTTTCTCACAACTTCATGTAAAATTCAGCTTTATTTTAATTTGGAGCGTAGACTCCAATCAAAAGGGTTTTTTTTACCATTTTTCAAAATTTCTACATCACATAATCTTTCTTCTTCATCTTCCAAAATTTGTTTTGCTTGAATATCTTTATCAACATAGATTACAACTCCTCCTTTTTTCTTTCCATACAAAGAAGTGAAACATTGGCCTAATTTTGGATTATATGAATACGTTTCTTGGTTTTTCTTTATATGAGTCTCTAATAAAACTGTGATTTGTGGTCTTAATCTCTCTAAGTGGTGAAAAATCTGTCTTCTCTTTGCTTGTGAATTTATTCCTCGCACGTTCCATGAAATTGTCTTCATATTTATTATTTTACTCTCTTTGTTTCCCTTTTTTCTTTTTCTCTTCTAGCTCTACCGGTTGCGACTCTTCTTCAAACATTGGACTAGATTCATCTGCCGCTGCCGCTCCCATCAGTGACGTTTCCACTGATTTTTCTGATTTCTTTTCTTCACCCTTTGTTGCTGTAAACACCGTTTTCAAGTAATTCTCTTGAAATTCCATTGCTTGCTGAACAGAATTTATCTTCACTCTTCTACCTTCAAAAAAGAAAGAAAGCCCTTCTGGAATCTCCCGTCTATACACTATTTCCTGAGATTGGAGGTTCTTTACCAGGGATGCATACTCTCTCCTGCTTCTCATCACACTTGGCAGTACATCTTTAAAAAATTTTAATTTCATTATTATCCACAATTAATTTTTCTTTATAATTTTGCTCCATAATTGATTCCCGCATCTTTTCCCTGGTAAAGTAAACTACAATATCTCAAGGTAAATCTCTCCACTTTGCCCCTGATGATTCAATTCTAAAAACCTTATCTATTTCGTTTTCAAATCTGACTCTTCTTTGGCCTATATGGTGCCAGAATATCTGTTACTCTTTGATGTAAATTCTCATCTTTTTGTTCAGGGAGACCCCTTAATTTCAAACATCTGCTTCGTTGGCACATTTCCAATTTCATTATAGTTTCTTTATCTTTTTGTTGTTCTTTCTTCAGCTGCTCCACCTGATTTTCCAGTTTCTGGCTTTTTCCCCCAAATATCTTCCACTGTTGAGTCTGTTGTTAATTTTTGCAAGTTCTGGTTTAATTTTTCTATTTCTTTCATCAGATCCTGCTTTATTTCTGTTCTCATTGTTCTTATCTCTGTCTGTGTTGCTTTTAATTCTTTCATCACATCATTTCTCATTTTTTGAAGCTCTTCTAATGGCCTATTAACTTCCATTGTTTTAGAACCTGTTGAGCCTCTCCTCTCTAAAACTTGTGGTTGAATTTGTGTCTGTGTTGTCTTCTTCTGACCTGTAGCCATACTTTTGCTTACTACTACTTTCTGCATATTTTCTAGAGTCTGTAAAATCAAATCTCTAAATCAAACTATCATTCAAACAGCTTGTTCTCTACAGTATGTCAATTATGTCAAAAAATGCAAGGGGGCATGCTTGGAATGCTAGCATGACCCACAGTATAACTGTCCTTAAAAGCAAGACAAAAACTTGTCAAGTCCCATAAAGCTGCCAGTGAGTGAGGCCATTTGGTTTGGTCTAAAAACTACACAGTTTATTGAAGAGCAAAGCTTGATTACATGGACAGCAAGCTTAAGTAAAATCCATCAGAGACAGCAAAAGGAAAAACAGAATGCAGGAATACAAAGAGAACGCAGAATGCACTGCCTGTTTTCAGGCAGTCCTTTACGTAGAAAAACTAGTCAACAATTTTTCCACTATGAGAACGGAGGTATACGAGACATAACAATACACTTGTTATGGGAAGCAAAAACTAGAGAGACTCACAGATTCTCTTATCTGATTTCACCTGGGAACTGCTAGGCTTCTGCTGTTGCTATAGCAGCGAAGTAAACAAGAATCATTTAACCCTTAACACAGGAACAGACAGAGCCGTCTTGGGCTGTGAATGTCAACAAATTATTATTAATACTTATTATGACTTTGATACACCGGTTATTACTATTTTATAAAATCTGTTATATTTCAATATTATTTCAATATATGTATACTTTTTGAATTATAACTATGCAATTATGTCTGAAACTACAATATCAAAGTTCTAATTCCTTGCAAATCTATTTCATCTGTCACTTATCACTTCCAAAAATCACTTCGTTTATAATTTCATTTCATACAGCAGTTCATTTGTTCTTAAAAGTATTTTAACAATTAAAATATTTAACATTATTAGTTACAATCTCTTTTAAAATCTTTACCTCTCTTCCTGAGGCTAATCTGTATCAATGATCAGGAACTGGACAGTCAAATAAAATTTCGCCTCTTTCATAATCTTGTTGCTTTCCTATACAAGTTTTTTTAAACAGTTCATTCAATATTCAACCACTAAGAAGAAAAAAGAAAACTCAATCTTATACATGCCGTCTTTCAGATTTCATTAACACTACTTAAAATTCATTTATCATCAAGTTTCTTGACAATAAGAGCGGTTCCCAAGAAGTTCCCCAGTTATCATCAAGTTTCTATTCCAAGGTTATTCTGCAGTCATAACATTCTAGCTTTCCACCTCTTCACCTCTCTTGTTGAGGCTACTCCGTATTGGATCTTTTAAAGTTTACCGTATGTCCATAAACTTCTTCCCTGTCTCTTATTTTCTTCACCTCTCTTGATGAGGCTAATCCACATCAGAAACATTAGAATAAAAATCCAAGCATTTCTCATGACGAGTAAAAGCAAAAAGAAGTCTTACTGTCTTGTTTGATAGAGCACTCTCCGCTGCTTTCCTACTCCTCCACTCTTCAAGATCCTCGCCTCTTTTCCCCTTCCTGTCCATCTTATAGAATAAAAAGTTAAAAGTGAGCACTTAGCATGGATTCTTTTTAAAGCTGCAATCACAAATATTCAACTTCTCCATAAATTTCCAATTACAAAGTTTGTGCTCAAGCTTGCGGGGGGGTTGATCAATTTATTTCCAAAAGGAGAGGAAAGCAGCTTCCCAGCTCACTTTCAGCACACAACAACCACTATTACAGCCTCCAAATCTTCCCTGTCACCATCATTCCACAACACTCCACTCTCCTCGTCCACCACAGACAGCCTCAGCAGGATATCAAATATAAAAATGAATTTTAACTTTAAAGATCTTACCTCTCTTCAGCTTATTTGTTCAGCTGGTTGCTTGAGTTAACCCTTCTTCTTTTAAAAACGGTTCTTGCTGGCGCTTGTCAGATCCTACTGGCTGCGAATCCATGCCATTCAGATCCGTCCTCCATCCTTTCCGCACCGGTTCCTTCTCTCCTTCTCCACCAGTACTGGGACGATTTGGGACCTGTGAGCTGCTCCACTCCCCCTACCTACCAAGGGGAAGTTCTAAAAGTGACCCTAAGGTCCCCGGGGGATGTTTTCCCCTCGGATTCACAGTAGGTAGCCCTGAGCTACCAGTTCAGGCTACCAGCTTTGCCGACATCTTGGCCGGAAGTCCATCTCTCATGTTCTGTGCTTACTGCACAGAAATCCAAATTAGTTGGTTTCAATAGTGCTGCTTGATAACACAGCTGCTTTCTTTTAGGTTACTTCCAGAATTCTTTGTTTCCTTGACCAAATGCATAAGGCAGCATCTAAGGGCCAAACATGATTATACATACAGTATTCCACAATCATCCAATCTCCAAAATCTAAATCTGGTATGGAAGTTCAAGACCAGCTTCACAGCGTTATGGTCGCTCAGTGTTTTCGGCAGAATTTCAATCTTTCTGACATTGTTTAGAAATGCTTTTTAGAGCCGTATTAGATCTATTCTCGACCAGGAATTATGCCAATTGGAGAAAAAAGTGAAGTCTTTGGTCAAGAGATGCTTATGTCTCCAAACGTCTGATAGTTGCAATACTTCATCCAAGTAGAAAAATTCCTTCTGAATTTTCCCATAATGTTTTTAAATCTTGGATTGCGAACTTCTGTCAAGATGTGCATTCATCACTCCATTAAAATCTCCAAGGATTAACATGTTTTCATGTGGGTGAGCCCAGATATACTTTTTCAAATCCTCATAGCATTGTCGGTTCTCGTTACAGGGGACATATGAACCAATCAAAAGGAGAACACAGCCATCTATCTTGATTTCCATTCCCCAAAATCTACCCTTATCACAAAAAATTAATTTTGGGGCTAAATGCGGTTTAACATAGCCACCCCTCTTCTCTTAACGGAAGCGGCAGAAATTAACAATTCCCCAAAACGGCTATCTGAAAGCCATCTTTCATCTTTCTTTTTAATATGGGTCTCCTGTAGGCAGCACACATCTACATTCATCTTCTTCATAAGGTGAAATACTTTTTTCTGCTTAACTGTGTTCAACCCATTCACATTCTAAGAGATAAAAGTACAAGTCATTTTTCTTTAGTTTTCAATATAGCCAAATCATCTAAATCAAAATTGATGGGACTGGTTTCCAAAGGTCTAGTTTCTTCTACGCTCACCTCCATAGTTTCCTTGCCCGTTTTATTTTTCTGCTCTTTCTGATTGAATTCTTTAACATTTTGAGTCTCCACAGTCATTTCCTTTCTACTGAACTATCTCACTGTTCTTTTTAAGGATGTTAAAAGAAATCTAAATAATGAACATTGCAACAGTTTGGGATGCGGCAAAAGCCGTATTCTGTGGAAATCTCATTCAGAAAACAAGTGAAAGAAAAAAAAAAGCAACAAAGGGCAGAAATGGATGATTTATTGGGAAAGATCAGAAATATCAAAAACAAACTGAGTTCAGACACAACTAACAAAACTCTTATTTCCACTATGAAGCTTCTACAAAGACAACTATCTGGAATGGTCACTAAATAAATGGATAAGAAACTGAAATATGTGAAGCAGAATTTCTTAAAAAATGGTTATAAGCCAGGTAGATGGCTGGCACGTAAAATAAGAAAAGAAAAGGAAAAAAAAAAGACTAATTCTGCAAATCAAGGAAGGTGAATGGAACATAGCAAATGAGAACTGGAAATTTTTTTATAATTATTTCAGCAATTTGTACTGTGATCAGCATTTGGTGAACAGCTTGAAATTGGAAGATTATTTACGATCTCAAAAGCTTCCTCAAATTAAGTCAGAGAATAGAGAGATATTGAACCGACCTATCTCTTTGATGGAAATAATAGAAGCAATAGACAGGACCAAATTGAGATTAGGAAAATTTCTGTATGTATTTTGTTAATTGTATACATATATTGAATGTGAAATTGATTACCATCCAGGTTAAAAATATACATGTACATACATAGTCTCATTCTTAGTTTGGAGGGGGATTGATAAGAAAATTAGCTTCATGCTGATTCGTCACCAGTGGGGGAAGCCCTTTTTAACGTTATCTGTTCAATGTTAGATGTTTTGTGTAACCCTAAGCCCGTGATTTTTTTCAAAGTATTTGTATAACTGGGTAAGACCTGGCGTGCTAGGGAATGTCAGTTTATTCATTCGTTAGTTATTGTTAAAGCGACTCTTATTAGCGTGTAATACTGTTATGTCGATGTTGTTACGTAATGCAATGTGGGTGATCTGTTATTCAAGTGCTCCCGATTTGTTAGTGCAGACTGATGTTTGTGTATAACAATGTAATGTGTGTTATATAGGTGCTATGTGGATATATATTACGATATTATGTGAAAACCTCTGCTTTTCCATCTATCTCTTTTTGCTTTTCTTTTTCTCCTCCCTTTTCTTTGTTTTATTGAATAAAAATATTTATATATATATATAAAAAGAGATTTATCACTCATCTCTCTGCTTTTGTCACTTTTTTTTGCATTTTTGTGAAATTTGTTGTATTTGTTATAAAAACATGCAAGTGTGTTTAGCCAGAGTTGACAGTGGAACAACTAGATGAATATCATTGGAAACAAAACTTGTCTTAAATTACTTGCAGCTCATTTACAAAAAGTGTGGTGTAGTGGTTTGAGCATTGGACTATAACCCTGGAAACCACGGTTCAGTTCCCTGCTCGACCATTGAAACCCACCTTGGGCGCATCATGCACTCTCAGCTATGAGATGAACCCATGATAGGTTCATCTCAGGGGCTCCATAAGTAGGAAACAACTTGAAAACACACAGCGCAACAATTATTATCTATTGCTGCTACACCAGTTAGACAGAGTTAGAGCGGGGGACAGTGAGCCTTGACTCTCCACATAGTCTTCTGTGACAGTTTTGATTCAGCCATGCCCTGGACCTTTGAGGGTATAAAGGACTCTGTTATAAAGGAGATACAAAAAGATCATGATGATGATTTTAGTTGGTGAAACTGACTGTGGAGGGCTTGTTTTCCTAAATATCTCCTCAACATGACAGAGAAGTCAGGCCCTTGGTATTCTCTTTTCTTGCTTAAAAGAAGATGTGGTGGTGGTAACTAATTTTATGGCTTAAAAATTTTTGTGATATTTAAATTTGTAAACTCTGTTTTTTGATCACATCTCAAAATCAGCTATAAGAAAAACCTTCGACAGAGCTAAGGCGATGTGGTACATAAAACAGCCTCTATGTAGTAAGCAGTACAACTCTATTCTGCTGATGGCAGGAGCAAACAAGACAGTTTTTAATTTGGTGCATAAAGGCACTGCATCTGTGCTAATTTTTCCTACTTCCCCCTTTCAACACTAAACAACTTTCTTTCATTCCTAAAACAGCAATGAAATGGGAGGAACCTAGCCAGATGCCCAGTGATACTTTATGATCAAAGTGACCTCAGCTGTGTTTTCCTGGCTTAAATCTTTTTCTCATACAAGTGAACATTCAGATCAGAAATTTGTCCCTCCAAGTCAGATCAGGAGAAGAGTCTTGATAATTCTTTAAGCATCCATGCAAACTATCTATCGCAGTGGTTCTCAACCTGTGGGTCCCCAGATGTTTTTGGACTTCAGCTCCCAGAAGCCCTGAGCATTGACCATAGTGGCTGGGGCTTCTGGGAGCTGAAGTCCACAAACATCTGGGGACCCACAGGTTGAGAACCACTGATCTATCAAATTTAGATGAAATTTAGAGAGTCTTCCCTTTTAAAGGCAAGCAGGGAGCAGAGAACTTAAAAGATCCTGAACTTCTTGGCCTGTTTGGATTTCTGCTTCTGGTCTAATGAGATTTCCTGTTTTTCATTAATTCACAGCAAGTCAAGTCAATTGAGCGATTCCTACGCCGTCTGGAGTTTCATGCTAGCAAGGTATCTCCTACTCCCTGAATTGAGCATGATAAAAGTATTTCTGCACAAAGAAAAGTTGCTCTTTGGAGGCCATTGCACATTATATAGTTAGAACAGATTTACATATCTATGTGTATTTGGTGTAGCTTAGTCAAGGAGCAGGGAACTTCTCTGAAAACGGAACTTCTTCTTCCTGGTCTCTGTGTGTCACACAATGGGATCTTCCTGCATGCGCAGTAGCTTTCGGAAAGTTCAAGAGCTGAGCAGCTTGGCAGGAACCCCTCCCTCATCTGGTACTGAGCATGCTCAGTCCTGCCAAGCCAATGGTCTCTCCTCAGTTTCTTTCTGTCCGCCGGCATGTTAACAGCTAATGGAAAGACCTCTCTAGTTGAACAGTTTTTCGCTTCGTTTGTTGGCTCCGTTTTCTTCAGAACTTGTAAGAACTGTTCCCTCTTTTGTTCTTCTTTATGTCTTCTTTGTTTATGTAATGTGTGTCCTGTTGTCGTAAAGTTGCTTTATCGGATGGCCACTCTGAGTGCCTCTTCTGCCTCGGGGAGGCTCATAATGTCCAGGCGTGCTCGGTTTGTAAAGAATTCACGGCCCAGACGTTGACGAACAGGGCTTCCAGATTAAAATCTTTCTGCTGGGAACAAGCCCTAAAAATCAAAGAACAAGCAGCTTCAAACACTGCCCTTTTCACCTTAGTGTCTTCTTTTCATCCTTCTGTTCCTCCTCGGCCTATGACCACACCCTCGTCGGTATCGACAACTTTGATACTGACCCCGATGGTATTGAGCTCGGTACCATCGTCAACGTCCCTATCTCCGGTCTCCATGTTGCCCAGGAATCCGAAGCTTTCTAGGACGCTGATCACCTCCTCTTCTTCAGGAGATGTCTCTGCGGGCTTGCAATCGGCACAGTCTTCTAAGTCCCTTACAGCAGCTCAGCAGAAGTGACCCTCCTCCCATATTTCAGATCCTTCCTCCAAAGATAAGAAGAAGAAGAAAAAGGAGCGGCCGGATCAGCCTGAATAGAGGGCATGCTCATCAAATTTGCAGATGACACCAAATTGGGAGGGGTTGCTAATACACCAGAGGACAGGATCAAAATTCAAAATGACCTGATTGGAGAGCTGGGCCAAGGCTAACAAAATGAAATTCAACAGAGAGAAGTATAAGATCCTACACTTAGGTAGAAAAAATGGAATACAGAAATATAGGATGGGGATACTGCTGGATAGCAGTACGTGTGAAAGGGATCTAGGAGTCTTCATAGACCACAAGCTGAATGTGAGTCAGCAGTGTGATGCAGCAGCCAAGAAAGCCTATGCAATTCTTGGTTGCATCAGTAGGAGTATGGTTTCTAGATCGAGGGAGGTACTCGTATCACTCTACTCTGCTTTGGTTAGGCCTCATCTTGAATACTGTGTCCAGTTCTGGGCACCCCAGTTCAAGAAGGACATGGTCAAGCTGGAGCAGGTCCAGAGGAGGGCGACCAAAATGGTGAGGGGTCTGGAAGCCATGCCCTATGAGGATAGACTTAAAGAGCTGGATTTAGCCTGCAGAAGAGAAGGTTAAGAGGGGACATGATAGTCATGTTTAAATATTTGAAGGGATGCCATGTAGAGGAAGGAGTGGGCTTGTTTTCTTCTGCTCCAAAGACCAGGACAAGGAGCAATGGATTCAAGCTGCAGGAAAGAAGATTCCACCTGAACCTCAGGAGGAACTTCCTGACAGTCAGGGCTGTCCGGCAGTGGAATATGCTGCCTCGGAGTATAGTGGAGTCTCCTTCTTTAGAGGTTTTTAAGCAGAGGCTGGATGGCCATCTGTCGGGAGAGCTTTGAGGGTGTTCCTGCATGGCAGGGGGTTGGACTGGATGGCCCATGTGGTCTCTTCCAACTCTGCATTTCTATGATTCTATGATTCTAAGGAGAAGTACCGACCCACTTCATCAGTGAACCAGTCGTCATTGCTGCTAATACCTCCTCTGACTCAGCTTTCTATAGCCACTGTCAAGGAAGAAGGCCCTCCTGACCTCCTTCGGGAGCAGGACGATGCCCAGCTCCCGGTACTTGTTGTGCCATTGCTACTGGAGCAATCTCAGCCTGATCCTCTCCAGTCTGTGGCTTCATCTATGCCGGCCGCAACACTTCAACCACACCCTCAGCCTGATTCTGGGTTCAACCATCCAGTTACCTCTGAACCTGGCCTGGATAGTCCTCGGGTTCCTTCCCGTGACCACGCCCGGACTAGTGTGGCACGCTCTCTGGGACGTGCAGAGAGAATTAGATCCCCGCGGCAGCGGGACACACACCTGAATCGTGGCCGGTCAAGAACAAGGCTTGATTCGCCTTTCTCTTCGGCATCGTATATAGTTCGTTATGGCTGCGAGCATGTTTGGATGGAGCAGCCGGGTTCATACTATTCTTACTCCCCGGCTTACAGAGACCGGTACCATGTGGACGTCTGTCGCTGGTCACCCTACCGCCGTCACTCGTGATCTCCATCTTCATTGTCTCGATACTGGCCTATGCCTCAGTACCAATGATCGCCATCCAGTTCCAGATCGGGGTCACCATATTACCGCCGATCTCCAGCATGTCGTCACTCCTGTGACCGCTCTCCCTGACATCGGCTGATCTTGTCATCTCATCAGGTGATGGCTACCATCTCTTGTCCATCCGTTGATAGTCATCCGCCGACTGTCCAAGTGCCCTCGACGGTTTCAGTTCCAACACAGTCTATTGTTCGCCCTATACCAGCTGTTATTCTGGTACCGACACCGACGGCTGTTCCGCCACCTGTACTGTCTTTGGTACCGTCAACGGTACAGTCTACTGTAACGGCTCCGTTGCCTCCTGCTCCATCTGGAGATCCTGGGTTGCCTCGGGGGCAAAGGCCACCTTCCCAGTCCTTGCAGTCATATGACTCTGACTCTGATTCCATGGACTCCATGCTTGACTCTCACTCTTCTCCACCGCTAGTGTTTGGTGAACCCACTCCAGACTCGGCCCCAGAAGATGTGAAGCAGTTCTCCGATATCTTGCTTAAGATGGCTAACGCCCTTGGACTTGATATCTCTGGGCCTGCTCTGACAGTGCAGGACCCTGTCTTTCATTATGTGGACACCCGGTCCCCATCTGTAGCTCTGATACTGTTTCTCTCGGTGCTGCAGGAAGTATTGAAACATCCATGGGCCCAACTAGCTTCTCTCCAGCCCATCCCTCACCGCTTGGACCATCTTTACAGAACACAGAAGAAAGATGTGGACTTCTTGTTCAACCACCCAGTGCTGAACTCCATTGTTGTAGAGTTGTCCCAGATTAAGGGTGGCAAGAGAGCTCATACCACTCCGCCAGATTGTGAGGGTTGTCACTTGGACTCATTCGGCAGGCGCTTTTACTCTATCTCTACCTTGATTGCACGGATTTCTAATTCTCAAGTGTGCCTCGCCACTTATCAGCACAATATTTGGGACAGATTCTACCCCCTGTTGGCTCACCTTCCGGATGATCACAGGACAAATGCCATCCAATTCTATAATGAATCGGTGGCCTTCTCTAACCAACAGCTTCTCTCCTCCAGGCACACTGTCGAGAGCACGGCTCGTGATGGTTGGCGCTGTTGCCCTCCGCCGGTTTTCATGGCTGCGTTTAGCTGGACTCCAAGAGGATAGCAGGAAACAGATCAAAGACCTACCCTTCAATGGACAGGGGCTGTTCTACTCGACTACCGATGATGCCATGGACCATCTTGTAAAGGCTCGTCTCACTGCTAAAAGGGTGGGGTTCCATCAGACTCCTCAATCTAGATGGACGTCCGCCTTGCATTCCTCCTGGTGTCGTTCAACCTATTCCTGTGCGTCATGTTCACCTCGCCACACCTCTGCTCAATCCTCACTTCCAGCATTGTCAAGGAGGGCCTTGAGGAGACATCAACCTTCACCCAAGAAGTCCTCCTCCACGGCGAAGTCACAGTTTTGACTTCTGCCGCATGTCGCCACCACAACTGTCCTTCCATCTGCCCACCAACCTCACCAGGAACCTGGGTCTGTCCTGTCATCTCAACGAATGGCATCACATCACCACGGACTCTTGGGTCCTTTCCATCGTCCGTCTTGGGTACGCCATCGAATTTCAAAGTATGCCACCTCAAGGTGTCTTCTACTCCACCCCAGCCAGCCCGCTCCTTTTAGAGGAGATCCAGTCCCTACTCCAGAAAGGGGCCATACAGCGGGTCCTGTCCTCGGCCAGTGCCACCGTTTTTTTCTCCCAGTACTTCACGGTACTGAAATTGGACGGCACCCTCTGACCGATCCTGGATCTCAGGGGGGTAAAGTCTTACATACTTGCTCAGAAGTTCAAAATGGTCACGCTCTCTTCCATCCTGCCGTTCCTGAGACGTTGAGACTGGTTCGCCTCTATCAACTTCCGTATTGCAATTCGGCCCCATCACAAAAGATACCTTTGGTTTGCGGTTGACGGTGTTTGCTACAAGTACAAGGTTCTGCCATTCAGACTTTCTGCTGCGCCCAGGGTCTTTGCCAAATGCATGGCCCCAGTGGTATCGCACCTCCACACGAAGTACATTATGGTATACCCTTGCCTGGACGATTGGCTGTTGGTGGCACCCTGCAAACAAAAGCTCTGTGAGGACATTCATCTCACACTATCTCTCTTATCCAATCTTGGCCTCAGGGTGAACCCCAAAAAGTCTCACCTAGAGCCGAGCCGTGTTCTGGACTTTATCGGTGCCACTTTGGACTCTGTCACTGCCAGAGCCTTCCTGCTGGTGAAATGGGCCCGGACACTCTGCCAGGCTGTTACTGCTGTCTTGCGTGCCCCAGTAGTAACTGCAAGAAGGATCTAGCAGCTTCTCGGCTACATGGCAAGGACAATCACGGTGACTTACCTCTCTTGTCTCCGCGCTTGCCTGTTGCAACACTGGTTCATCCAGGCCTTTCACTCTCTTCAGGACAATCAACGCCTCCTCTTGCGGGTTCCACGGCAAGTGTAGGAGTCTCTTCATTGGTGGCTGGCACCTGCTCTCGGGAATGCCATTCGTCAAGCCTCACCCACGGATCACCATCACGACAGATGCCTCCCTCTCGGGCTGGGGAGCACACTGAACAACCTAGCGGTGCAGAGCCACTGGATTAGCTTGGAGATTTGTCTTCGCATCAGCACCTTAGAGGTCCTGGCCATCCTGAAGGCCTTGCGGGCTTTCCGCAACCTGGTCATCGGCAGGACGGTTCAGATCTTGTCCGACAACACAGTGGCCATCTGCTATGTGAACATACAGGGAGGCACCCATTCCCCTATCCTTCTCCACCTTGCTCTTTGACTTTGGGACTGGTGCGTGTCCCTTCGTGTTCACCCCATCGCAGTTCATCTGGTGGGTTGAGACAATGTCACAGCAGACACTCTGAGCAGGGATGCCTCATGTCACCACGAGTGGTCCCTCTCCAGTGCTGCCTTCCAGATGATAGTATCTTGTTGAGGTGCTCCCTCCATCGATCTCTTTGCGAGAGAACAAGAAATGCTTCCATTACTGCTCAAGGGCCAGTCTGGGCTGCAGCTCTCTTTCCAGTTTTTGTGGGACAAAGAGCTGCTGTACGTTTTTCCACCGTTCCCGCTCCTAGGTCAAGTGGTGGCTAAAATCCTGTCAGACCATGCCAACGCCATACTGGTAGCTCTATATTGGCCAAGGCAACATTGGTTCGGCCCCCTCTTCACAGTTGCTCAGGGCTGCATTCTGAAGTTTCCATCAGTACTGGGCCTCCTCTCTCACTCAGATGGCCATGTCCTTCATCCAGACCTGCCATTCCTGCATCTCCACGCGTGGAGGATAACGTTCTAGATTCCCCGACTATACGGTCTGTCCTCATGGCTGGCAGGAAGGAGTCTACGTGTCGATCCTACCGCTATAAGTGGCAGAGGTTTCTGGCCTTCGCTAATGCTTGGCATGAGCCGGCATTGCCGGTTGCGTTGCCCACTGTGTTGCATTTCCTTCTGCACCTCCGTGAACAAGGCCTGGCCTTTTCATCTCTTAAGGTGTACCTGTTGGCTATCATAGCCTACCAGCCACGAGGTACCCCTTCTGCTGCCCTTTTTTGTGATGCTACCCTTAAACAATTTCTGAAGGGTCTGCAACACCTTTACCCTCCGACCACCCTACCTCTGCAGCCTTGGTCGCTGTGCTTGGTCCTCTCTCAGCTGACACGACCTCCCTTTGAACCTATGGCCACTTCAGATGACTATCTCCTGACTATGAAAACAGTCTTCCTGGTCAGCTAGGCGAGCAAGTGAACTTACCGCCTTATGGTCAGATGAGCCCTTCCTTGTCTTCCATCGCGACAAGGTGGTGCTACACCCTGACATTTCCTTCCTGCCTAAAGTAGTCTCAGATTTCCATCTTAACCAGGATGCCATACTACCTACCTTCTGTCCGGACCCGGCTACGCCTCTGGAGCAATCCCTTCATTCACTTGATGTCCATCGAGCTCTGGCTTTTTACCTTCAACGGACTTCATCCTTCTGACAGACTTCCCACCTCTTTGTTTGTTATGGTGGTCACCAGAAGGGCTATAAGGTGTCCACCCAGCGGGTGTCCACCCAGCGATTCTCCAAGTGGGTGGCCCAGACCATCCTCCTGGCATATGAACTGGCAAGACAACCTCCACCTGCTCTGTTCCATGCCCACTCTATGAGGGCTACGGCATCTTCAGCAGGTCTTCTCAAAGGGGTTGATCTGCAGGAACTCTGTCATGTCACTACTTGATTGCAACCTTCGAACTTTGTCCACCACTACCATCTTGACTGTCGGGCCCAGCATGATGCCCGCTTTGACCATGCGGTGCTGTCTTCCATCCTGTAGGACTGGACCCGCCATCCAATGGTAAGCTACTCAGTCTCCCATTGTGTGAGGCACAGAGACCACGAAGAACAGGTTGCTTACTTGTAACTGTGGTTCTTTGAGTGGTCGTCTTGCCCTCACACACACCCGCCCAGCCTTCCCCTCTTGAGGAGAGACCGTTGGCTTGGGACTGAGCATACTCAGTACCAGATGGGGGAGGGGTTCCTGCCAAGCTGCTCAGCTCTAGAACTTTCTGAAAGCTACTGCACATGTGCAAAGATCCCATTGTGTGAGGGCACAGATGACCACTTGAAGAACCACAGTTACAGGTAAGCAACCTGTTCTTCCATCTGGACAACTAGGTTGTCAGAGGGCAGCCTCACATCTGACTCCTTAGGCGTCGCAAGCAGAAATTTAAACCATTAAGTGCTAGAAATGTTTCTTTTTAAAATTAGCAGGGCAGGGAGAGACTAGATTCTGAGAACAGTGATTGTTCTGATTTCTGCTCTTGCACAGCACAGTTATGAATCTATGGAGTAGTTCCTTTTCTCTGCACTTTCTAGTTTTGTTCAGGGTCCACTACATGAAAATACATATTTTTTTCATAAATTCTAGTTTCAGCATTGTGCAAGCAGGATATATTAAAATCTCTGATCCAAATTCTTAACCATCCTAGGCAGGTCAATCATCTTTATTGTGACAAATAATTTACTGTGCCTGTATGTGTTCGTGCGCACAGACATATACTCTAGTTTCTTGGGCTTCTTCCACAATGGTTTGTAAGGGAAAAAATTTATATACTGTAGAGAAGAAAGTGTTTAAGAACAGAAGAAGCTATTCTTTTATTAGGTCAAGGTGTTTATTCCTCAAACCTAGCATGGTTATTCTGGCTGGCATTACTTTCCAGAATCTCAAGCCAGAGATCACCTATTAGTTATCCAGGATGAAACCTGCAGCCTTCTGCATGCAAAGCAGGTGCTGTGTAACTGTGAGCTATGGACCCTCCTCAAAGAGAAAAGAGAACAAAAGAGAAGAGAGGAGTAGAGTTGTATTTTGTGAAACACTGTGTGGCATGAAACAACATGGCCTTACTGAATGCTTCAGATGTTCTGGGTCTGAGGCCACCAGTTTTCTGCTAAACCCTTTCTCACCATAACTCTCTGGGTCTCTTTTTAACAGATAGATGAGCTCTATGAGGCTTACTGCATCCAGCGACGGCTTCGGGATGGAGCCCACAACATGGTTAAGGCCTACACAGCTGGATCACCCGGTAGCAAGGAAGCACGTGACAGCTTGGCTGAAGCTGGCAAGGGCTACAAGGAATACACAGAGGTGGGTCAGGAGGACCTGGTAGTGATGAGATGGCAGCGGACAGGGAGAGTCGGCTGCTTTATTGGTGCCATTGACAGGTGACTGTTGGATTTCTCTCCTTCCAGAATATGTGCCTGCTGGAGAGTGAATTTGAGAGCCAGTTGGGAGAGTTCCATATCAAGATGAAAGGTACCAAATGGCAAAATATCATGTTGTACAAAAATATGTGTAAGGGAGTTATGGTAGCCACTTTTAAAATTGAAAAGAAGATGTAAAAGAGCAGATTTTAAGCAGGAGAAACAGGAAAGTTTTTCTGCCTACTAACGTTTTCCTCCATATTCCTCCTGTGAAATCCCCAAAGCATGTTTAGTCAAAACACAGGCATCTGGAACTATGCAGGTAGACAGTGGCTTGGGGGCTCCTGGATGCTCCCCTACTTCCTGTTATGTATGCACATTGGCAAAATCAAGGTGGTTCTGGTAGTTCATGCCAGGGGCACCTAGACTGATCCTTATTTTTATTGCAGGATTGGCTGGCTTTGCGAGGCTGTGTGCTGGGGACCAATATGAGGTTTGTGATGGGTTCAGATCATGTTGCTTTGTGGTTTGGAGAAACGGAGAAGACTTGAGTTCCATAGTTTGAGAGGATCAAGGGTGATGACTGGACTTGGATGGTGTCTGAATTTATTGAGGATGTCTGACTTGGGAGTGGCTGGTAAAGTTAACATGTCATTCTCCTCTTCCACACACATCCCTACTTGCTTTCTGAGGAAGGTTTTTCAGTGGCTGGGCTATCTGAATGCCTGAGAATGAAGCACATTTTGCTGGTGTCCATCCAGTCAATAGTTAAATTAACTTAATTCATCCTGACAGATCTTCATGAGGTATGGACGCCAGCGATGGAAGCTGCGGGGTCGCATTGAGGCAAACAGCAAGCAAGTGTGGGACAGTGAAGAGATGATCTTCCTGCCCCTCATTACAGAGTTCCTGTCTATCAAGGTAACTGCAACCACCCTGGCTAGTAGGGTACTTTCACAAGAAAGGCAAAGTCTTTTCTTCCCACACTCACTGGCCCTGTTTTCTTTGTCCTCCTCACAGGTGACAGAGCTCAAAAGCCTGGCCAGTCATGTGGTGGTGGGAAACGTGTCCTGTGAGACCAAGGACCTGTTTATGGCACTTCCTCAAGTGGTAGCAGTGGATATTAATGACCTGGGCACCATCAAGCTGAGCCTGGAAGTGAATTGGAAGTGAGTAGTTATATATTTATAGTTCACTTTTCCTCTAGTGAGATCAAAGTGGTGTTTTCCTGCTGCCCACTTTTATCCTCACAACCCTGTGCAGTAACTCAGGCTGAGAGAGGGGGGCTTGCCCAAGGTCACATAGGATATTTCATTATTCTGTATAAGCATGAGCCTGGATTATATGAGTCCCAGCCCAACACTGCAGCAAGTACGCCACACAGGTCTCCTCCTTAAAGTTTGCTGTGTTTTTATATCATGAAAACATGTAGAAAAAGAGCCATTACAAATGAGATCTATTGTTTTCGACTTTGGGTCCTCTGGTATCATTGGAATATAATTCCTATCATCACCATCCAGCATGGTCATTGTTCAAGAATGCACAAACTCCAACATGCACAAAGACTCCATATAGCATTTCATGATCAGTTTCTTCACAAAAAATGCAAGAAGCATGAAGCACTTACAAAATATGTGATGCGTTCATAATAGAATAACAATATTGCAAAAAATAAATATTGTATTATTAGTGCATGGCATCTTTTGTAAGTAATGCACGTTTCTTTCATTATTTTTTGAGGAAATTGATCACTGCTTGGACTGTTGTTTGGTGTATTTGTGAATGATGAATTTTATTCATTTCTAGGATGCACTGCAGTTGTGCTTGCAGTGATCAGGAATGACAGAGATTATAGTCCAATAGCATCTAGTGATCCAAAGGTGGGAACTGCTGCTGTAAGTGGCAACTCTCCAGGAGGGTAATCTGCCTTTTTCCTAGGCTTTGTCTTACATTACCAAACAGAAAAAGTTCACTGTTTCTCACTGCCTTATTTGCATTTCTGTGGCCAGCCCATTTGACAAAGAGGACCAGCCATCATCAGCCAGCACTGTGAATAAGGCATCCACAGTCAACAAGAGGTTTTCCATGTACAACCAGAGCCCACCTGACACACCTTCCATGCGAGAACAGGCCTTTTATGTGAGTGTTCCTTTGAGGTTGTTAAGATACAGGAGTGAGATAGGGTGTGGGTTGTTTTGTTTTGTTTTTTTGCCACCACTCTATTCAGTGAGAGGATATAAACCAATAAATGGTTATTTTAGACCATTTTAGCTTATTTGTACCCCATTCTTGTGCAGTGAGCTTACTTTATGTTTTCTCTGAATTGTTAAATGTAATAGGGCCAGATCTCCTTAATGCACCAGGAATTTCCAGACCATTCTCTGTTGGGGACATTTTCAAATATATTTGATTAAGTAAGCCGGTGCTACATAGCATTGGTTAGTAAAAGTGAAGCCCTTTGGCCTTCTAAGCGTAATAAAAATGTGGAGATTAGAATTTACCAAAATATCATAAAAGACTTTTGAGCTGACTTCATCCTATTGGAAGATACAGGGAATGGATGTGGGGTAGAATAATAAAAACAGGGCATATGCTGCGAACATGAAGTCTGCATTTGAAAGTAAACATGGTCTGACTTAACCATGGTACATTGTTCTGAGAATGAGCCTTGTGCCTGCACAATCCCTGCTGTCTTCTCTCTTGTACCTTTAATAACTTCTTGACTTGTTTCACCAGTTGCTTGTTTCATACAAATTGGAGAAAGCAAACATAACCTCTTGACTACACTCCTAGCTTGCAAACTTGATGTAATACTGCTCTCCAGGTGACTCCTGAATTACATTTTCTTAGTTTGAGTGTCACAGAAAACTGTGGTTTAACAAATCTTGGAAACAACATATTAAGCATGTAAGAGAAGAGGAGGGTTGCTAAAAGGAGATGTTCTTCATGGTCTCTGTGCCTCACACAATGGGGGGAATCTTCGCGCAGTGCAGTAGCATTTCAGAAAGTTCCAGAGCTGAGCAGCTTGGTGGGAACCCCTCCCCCATCTGGTACTGAGCATACTCAGTCCCACCAAGCTAACAGTCTCTCCTCAGTTACTTTTCATCCGCCGACCTGTTAGCAGCTTGGAAGGCTTCCTCACTGAGCAGTTCCTTGAATTCTTGGCCTTTTCTTCGTCTTTTTGTTTGTTTTTTCTCATCTTTTACAACAAAAACTGTAAGAACTCTTCCTCCTTCTTATGTCATCTTTGTTTAAGTTGTGTGTGTCTTTTGGCTGCAAGGTCTCCTTTTCGGACACCCACCCTGAGTGTTTATTTTGCCTTGGGGAGGATCATAACATTTGGGCTTGCTCTTTTTGTAAGGACTTCACCTCCCAGACTTTTAAGAATAGAGCTTCTAAGTTGACATCCTACTGTTGGGAGCAAGCCCTTCGCATTAAAGAGCAGGCATCTTTGAATACTGCTCTTTCCACCGTGTCAGTATCGACGCCCTCCACGACGTCCTCTACTTCAGCTCCGAAGTTATCGGTAACCTCCAGTCCCTCGGTATCAACAGCCTCGGTACCAGTACTGACCGCAACCTCATCGATCTTGCCGCCAATTTCTTCTTTACCAAAGCTCTTCAGGATGTCTACTGTACCATCTGCCACTGGAGATGCCACTTCGACCTCACAACAAGCTCGCAAGGTCCCTACCTTGGCTGAGCGTAAACGCGCCTTGTTGCACCATTCTTCTGTTTCCTCCAACAAGGAAAAGAAGAAAAAGAGGAAGGAGAAGCACCGCTTTCGTTCTCCCGCTTCCCATCCATTGGCTAATTGACCTTCCTCTCTTGGTCCCTTACTGGCACCTCCTCTGACACAACCTGCAATGTCCACTGTCGAGGAGGATGTTCCCACCCTTTTGCCAGTGCAGGATGCTGCCTAGCTCCAGGTGCTGTTGGTCCCAGCTACTGTGGCTCTCGCTTTCGACTTGGACCATCAATCCTCACCACTGGCCTCTTTGCCTGTGACCTCTGGCCAGTCTGGAGATGGCTGCTTACAAACTCCATTGGCCCCGACTCTCTCTCGTGGCCATCCTGAGTTTGACCATCCGCTTGCTTTGGACGCTCCTTGGGCTGTTTCCCGAAACCGGTCTTGACTCAGTGTGGCCCACTCTCTGGGGCGTAGCGAAAGGAGTAGATCCCCATGTTGTTGGGACTACCGCCATCACACTGCTTATGAGCCTTTGTTGGCAAGAGTGGATTCGCCTTTTTCCTCAGCCTCCAATATCGCCAGGTACGGCCATGAACACCTCTGGAGAGAGCATCCCAGTTCCTACCACTCATATTCATCAGCTTACCGTGACCAGTACCATCTTGATGTTCGTCACTGGTCTCCTTACTGCCCTCGACGTTCACGCTCTCCATCACGATCTCCTTCAGGGTCTTGTTACTGATGCTCCCCTCGGTACGACTATTCCAGATCCCATTCTTGGTCCTGATCGGCTTACTACCACCGTTCACCATCCCGGTCTCGCCACCAGTCCCAAGACCCATCACCTCATCGTTGGGCCATTTTGCCTCCTCCTCAGGTGACAGCGATGGTGTCTCTGCCCCCACCAAATACTCACCCTGCATCTACTCTACCAACATCTCTGCTAACATCGTGGTGAGGATTGATGGTCCAAGTCCACCTCGGGGCTCCTTTTGTTGGTGGCTCTCCCCAAGCCATCTCTTGTCAGGGAAGCCATTTCTAGAGCCCCGTCTGACACTCACTATCATTACCAGTGTGTCTTTCCTGGGGTGGGGAGCTCACTGTCACGGTTGCGCAATCCAAGGCCATTGGGCCAACCTGGAGTTGCGTCTCCATATCAACGCGTTGGAACTCTTGGCAATCTTCAAAGCACTTCGGGCTTTTCGGAACCTCGTTGTCGGACGGACTGTCCAGATCCTATTGGACAATACAACAGCTATCTGTTATGTGAACCGGCAGGGAGGCACCCACTCTTCCTCTCTGCTCCATCTGGCTCTATGCATCTGGGACTGGTGCATTCCACTACGTGTACACCCCATCGCGATCCACCTCTTGGGACAGGAGAATGTGACAGTGGACACTCTGAGCAGGACACAGCGTGTCATAATGAATGGTCCCTGTCAATACCACCTTTCAGTGGATAGTGTCTCATTGGGGCACTCCAACCGTCAATCTCTTTGCAACCTACCACAACAGGAAGTGTCCTCACTACTGCTCGAGAGCCAGCCTGGGCCCTGGCTCTCTCGACGATGTGTTCCAGTTTCCTTGGAACAAAGAGTTCCTTTACATCTTCCCACTGTTCCTCTCCTGGGTCGAGTGGTGGCGAAGATCGTGACAGAGAAGGTAGACGTCATCCTCGTCGCCCCCTTCTGGCCAAGGCAGCATTGGTTTGGCCCCCTCCTCGCCATGGGGTGGGGCCACACCATGAAGCTCCGGAACGCGCCGGACCTCCTCTCTCATTCAGGAGGTCAGATACTGCACACGGACCTCTCTCTTCTCCAGCTACACGCTTTGAGGATAATGCTTTAGACTCCCCCGCTATCCAAGCCATGCTCATGGCCACGACGAAGGAATCTACTTGTAGATCCTACAAGAATAAATGGAAGAAGTTTGTGGCTTTTGCCGTCCCCCGTGATGAGCCTGCTTCTCCAATCTCCCTGTCTATGGTGCTCTTGACTTTATGGGATCAGGACCTCGCCTTCTCCTCCCTGAAAGTTTATCTCTCTGCAATAGTGGCCTATCAGCCATGGTGTTCTCCCTCTTCTGCCCTTTTCTGGCATGCTACAGTGGAGTAATTCATCAAGGGCCTGCAACACCTCTATTCTCCTGTCACTCCACCGCTTCCTCCATGGTCTCTGTTGCTTGTCCTTTCTCAACTCATGAGCCATCCCTTTGAATCAATGGCCGCATCTGATGACCGCCTCCTAACTATAAAGACAGCGTTCTTGGTCACCGTCACTTCAGCCAGGCGGGCAGGAGAACTAACTGCGTTGCGTTATGACGAGCCATTCCTGGTGTTCCATTGGGACAGAGTGGTCCTGCGTCCTGACCTGTCTTTTCTTCCCAAAGTAGTCTCTGATCTCTATGTAGATCAAGATTTGATTCTGCCTACTTTCTATCCGGACCGTGCATTGTCCCTCAAGCGCTCTCTTCACTCGCTTGATGTGTGCTGTGCCCTCGCCTTTTACCTTCAGTGGACCTCCACCTTCCGTCAGATGCCCTACTTTTTTGTGTGCTACAGTGGGTGTCAGAAAGGTCATAAAGTCTCCTCTCAACATTTTTCCAGATGAGTTGCCCAGACAATTCACCTTGCCTATGAACTTGCCAGGCAACCTTCCCCAGCTTTGCTTCATGCCCATTCTAGCAGGGCGATGGTCTCTTGAGCAGCCCTTCTCAGAGAAGTTGACCTACAGAAGCTTTGCCATGTGGCTACATGGTCGCGGCCTTCAACCTTCGTCCACCACTACTACCTTGATTGTAGGGCTCGGCATGACACTCGCTTTGGCCATGCAGTGCTGTCTTCTGTCCTCTAGTACCTGACCCGAAGTCCAGTAGTAAGCTACTCAGTCTGCTATTGTGTGAGGCACAGAGACCACAAAGAAGAAGAACAGGTTACTTACCTGTAAGTGTGCTTCTTCGAGTGGTCATCTGTGCTCACACACACCCGTCCAGCCTCCCCTCTTTCAGGTCTTCCTTCAGTGGACTTCGAAACTGAGGAGAGACTGTTAGCTTGGTGGGACTGAGCATGCTCAGTACCGGATGGGGGAGGGGTTCCCGCCAGGCTGCTCAGCTCTGGAACTTTCCGAAAAGCTACTGCGCATGTGTGAAGATTCCCCCCCATTGTGTGAGGGCACAGATGACCACTCGAAGAACCACAGTTACAGGTAAGCAACCTGTTTGTTTCAGTATTTATTCCAGTATACAGCTGTGGTGGGTGCTGGGGATATTTTATACCTTTGGAAACCTCTAAGGCCACATGGACTACCAAAAACAAACAAAAAATTTCATCCTATTGCAAAATGAAAGTGAGCTGGAAATGAACAGAAGTCCACTTCTGGCTTTGAAGAAAGGATATTTTTAATGTTAAGCATGGAGTTGAGGGCTGCAATCTATTTAGAAGATGTATTCCAGGTTTCCAGACTAGGCAATTTACCTTTTGTGTTTTGGACAAGAAAAGGTGTTCCATGAAGGCTGGTGGGGTTAAAAGCTGCAAAAACTGGTTGGGAAGGGGGGCTGAAAGATACCCTAGAGCCATATTTTTCCACCCCTGCAATGAACTTTGTTTTGTGAAATTGAAATGGCTACATCTGAATCAGTCCTCTGTTCTGAGCAGAAAAAACTTAAAAGAATGAAGAAGGAGGCAAGAGCATCTAAAACTGTTAGGAAGATCAAAACCCTAATCTGATTGCCAGGGAGGCTGGAGGGAGTGCTTGCCTGATTGCCTATAAAACAAGTGGCATGAACAAATGATCAAACTAGAACATCAGCCTGTGATGCTGAGCCCTCTTGTGTTGACAAATGCCTCTTTCTTTGCCCGAGAGCCTGCCACAGGAGGCTGCCCCTAAACACAGGTGGGCCCTGCTGGACATCTTCCGGGAGACTCTCCTGGAAAGGTTACCACGGAGCTGCTCATGCAGCGATGTCTCCTCAGTGCAGCTTGGAACAAGGGTGCCTTGGGGCTGTGTAAGTGCTGGCTCCATAAAGTAGCATAGTCTGCTAAGATAGCTGTGCTCTGCCTTCTGTACACTTGTCTGTGACCTCAGTTTTATAAGGCCTGATCCAGAGCTGGGGTAGAACAAGTGGAATAACAGAGGCACCTTGCATATCCATTCAGCAGCCATTTGGCAGTAGTGAGCAATAGGTTGCCTTTTCCTTGCTAGTTTGTGGTGTTCTTTAGTGGTTATGTGTCTTAATTTCCACATGATGCAAGTAGGTATGGAAATTACAGTGGTGGATAATTGGAGCTCCTAGCAGCCTTTCACATTCCAAGTGTATCTGACCACCCTGTGAAGATTTAGAAGGGAAAAAAGGACCCTTTCTCCTGCCTATTGAGCTTGGGGTTGCAAAGGAAAGCTTAGAAACTGGGAGTGGATAGGATAGGAGAGAAGGGAAGGGAAGGGAAGGAAAGGCACAGAGCTTGGAAAAAATACTTTTTTAGTCTGTAACTCCCAGAACCCTCCAGTCAGAATCACTGGTGGTAATTACTGTCCAAAAATAAGTAGCTCTGAGTTGATGGATAGGTGGGTGTGCTTACAGGTAAATTGCAAATGCATAGCTGGGCTGCTGATGGGGGATGGTGGTACGAGCACATTTGGAATGTAGAGTAGGCTGATCTTTTTCTGGAAAATATGCCAAGACCTACATTACCAGAAATTGATTTCTCTAGACGTTGAACTGAGCTGAGTCAGAAAATAGAGAAGTGGTGGAGATAGGAAGTGAAATGTTTTGTTTTGAAACAGTCTCTCTCCACCCAGATGAACAGCTTACCACAAGTGTAGTGTTGCTGGTTGGATCAGGGGAAGGAACAGTTGTATTGTGGCCTGGTATAACAATGGGACTGCGTTATAGTGTGTCTTCAGGGGGCAGTGTCACAAAGATGCTTCAGTAAATTGTCTTGAGAGAGAACCACATTGGGGGCCTCAAGGGGAGTGTATGTGTGTGTAGGTAAGCAAGAGTGCTTGTATGTGTGCATGCATGCACAGTACTCAGAGCATGAAAAACTTCCCTTTTTGAGATCTTTGAATGCCCCAACCAGCATGGCCAGTGCTAGTGGCCAAGCTGGCTGGGTAATTCTGGGATTCTGGATAATTCTGAGACCAAAGTAATTTTTCTAGGCTCTGGCAACTCATTGCAACCTATTTGTGTCTCATCCATGCTCCACACTTTACAGAACATGCTGCGGCAACAGGAGGAGCTAGAGAACGGGGCAGCCTGGTCCATCTCTTCAGAGTCGTCAGATGATTCCTCCAGCCCTCAGCTGTCAGGAAGTGCCCGCCACACCTTGCCTAGGTCAATAGTGCAACCCACAGTGCAGGCCAGTGCACCCGCCATAGAAATTGCCTTTACTCAGCCTGAGGAAAAAGAACCACTAGTCCTTCAAGAGGAGGTGGCTATGGCTAATGGGCATGTATCCTATACCCGAACTCTTAGCCAGATCAGCGAAGCCAGTGTGGACCTGCCTGTGGCCGAGGAGAGGGAATGCCTGGTCTCTAGGGACTCTGGTCCAAGGGAGATGCCCCTGGAA
Source organism: Iguana delicatissima (assembly GCA_948472985.1). NCBI lineage: Eukaryota > Metazoa > Chordata > Lepidosauria > Squamata > Iguanidae > Iguana > Iguana delicatissima. The sequence goes on along the minus strand of CAOKZL010001178.1, from coordinate 159,663 downwards.
ACGAATTCTTTGCCTCAGAGTGTAAACTTGACACTGGATGCTCAGATCAGTGAAAGTGGAGAGCAGGAGGCTGACACAGGTAAGACTGAGACCATTGCAGGGTGGAATGAGGAGACAGCCTGTCTGGCTGAAGAAGTTCAGCAGTCGAAGTCCTTGTTGACACTCCCAACAGCCCCAAGGGAGCATCAGCCGATGGGAGCCTCAGAGGCACCAAAGCCCAAGCCTGTAGTAGACTGTGGACTGGAGGAGGCCATCAGCTCACTGGCCTCTGCTCTGGATGACTACCGGGGACAGTTCCCAGAGCTGCAGACCCTAGAACAGGAGCTCAAGCATCTGGAGGAGATTCTCCTGGTAAGTGTACAAGGAAGCTACTGTGCAGCCTAATGGAAGGATGGCATCCTCACAACTTTCTATACTTGGTGCTGAAATACTGTAGTTGTAGATATTGTGCCAGTGTGATGCAGAACTCAGTAAATCAAAGTTCTGTGAAGCTTGCTTTAAGTTTTTGTTTTTCCCCCAGTTTTTGCCAATGATGGGACACAGTAGATTTGTGAAACCCGACTTTCCGACCATAGTAAATCCTGTCCAGAACATGTGCAGCCTTGGTCCCTTGAGCTTTTTGGAGTCACTTTGTGTTCAGGAAGCACTTCCCTTGTGTTCCATCCTCCCCACCCCCTTGAAAGTGTACACTGAGGGCCTGGAAGAATGAAAAGATGGTCTGGAGATTGCAAAGTTGTGCAGGGAATAGGAAATGTATGCAATACACACTTCATATGTGTATGCAAAAGCAACTTTGTAAGAGGTTACATTTTTCAGATCTGAAAATTCACAATAACTGAGAATGTTTTGCACTTGGAAGTTCAGGTGGCTGCAGCATGATAGAGGGAAACTGGAATGATAAGAGATGACGCTATGATTCTATAGGACAGTGGTTCTCAACCTGTGGATCCCCAGATGTTCGTGGACTTCAGCTCCCAGAAGGCCCAGCGACTGTGGTCAATGCTCAGGGCTTCTGGGAGCTGAAGTTCACAAACATCTGGGGACCCACAGGTTGAGAACCACTGCTATAGGAGATTACCTCACAGAGGAACTACTTGTGATTGCTGGCACAGAGGAGTAATCTACTATGATAGGGTATGGATTCCTCCTCTTGCCATCCCAGAATGGTAAATCCAATCTCTCATTTTTCTCCATCACCACAGCAAAAGCAGGGTGTGTGCCTGAGCCGGGCTTCCAGCACTAGCCTGACAGTGGAGCATGCCCTCGAGAGTTTTAGCTTCCTCAATACTTCTGATACTGAGGATTCAGATGATGACGGGTGAGTGAAGATGGAACATGCCAATGCAATTCACTAGACATTTGATGGTAGACTACTGAAAGTTCAGCTAGAGAAAACTGAGAAAGTAGATTGAGGCATCCTGGCTCGGCGCTAGAACTTTCATCATCTCAGTCGGCATGGCAAGGGGGGATTGTCTGTCCCTGCAATAGGGAGTGAGCGTAATGTATATGGAGTGTTATATAGGAAGAGTGGGAAGTGGGGACGAAAGACCTTTAAACCTGGTACTGAAGAGTGGTTGGATTCTGCAGTTAAAAGGGGTCAGAATGAGAAAAGTGAGATTTTAACTAAATCTGCAACCACTAACTTTCTTGGCTGGCCACTGATCACACAAATAAGGTTTGCACACAAGTTGAGGTTCACTAGTTACTGTTCCAGAGAGCCAGCATGGTGTAGTGGTCAGAGCATTGAACTATGACCCTGGAGGCCAGGGTTCGATTCTGCACTTGGCCCTGGAAGCCCACTGGGTGAACTTGGGTGCATCACACAACCTCAGCCCCAAAAAACCCTGAAATAGATATTGTCTTAGGGTTGTCATAAGTCAGAAATGACTGGAAGGCACACAACAAGAAATTACTGCTCCAGATGGATTCTGGATTCATTTTGAGTGAGCTTTTTAGTTGCAGAAGCATCTGTGTTTCAGTTTTCTTTGGAATAATTAATTTTTCTATTTTCAGACCTCGGTTTTCTTCAGATAGTAGTCCTAAAGCATATTTTACCACATTCTCCAACTTGTAATACTTGTCCTTGAAATACAGCTGATGTCCTTTAAAGAAATATAATACATACAAAGCCACTTTACACCCAGTTGGTCCATTGATCCAAATAGCCTGTTATTGTCAACACTGACAAGCAGCAAAATATAGCAAAATCCAGAGAAACCCACATTATAATGATACCTCTTTTTGGCCAGCCAAAAGGTGCAAAATATATTATACAAGCCAGCATGATGTAACAGTTTAAGCATTGGACTCCAGGAGATCAGGCGTCAGTTCTCCCTGCTGTGCCATAGAAACCCACTGATTGACCTTGAGGAAATTTCACTTTCTTGGTCTCAGAAGATGTATGTGGCAAACCCCCTTTGAATAAATTTTGCAAAGAAAACCCTATGATAGTTCTCTTTCAGTTTGCCATAAGTCAGAAACAACTTGAAAGGTATACACAGCAATAACAAGAACAAAGCAGCTTCAAGTTCCTGTTTTGGAAGAAGGACAGCCTATATATTAGATAGATAGACAGCCAGACAGACAGATAAATAAATCTGTCTCTCACAACTGTTTGGAAATCTTTTCTTTTTATAAGAAAACCTTTTTCAAAAAAGTCTCCAAATTGATTAAAATTTGGCCTCACTGCTTTAAACCAATCAAACCACTTCCTGGCCCTGCCATTTGACGGGCAGAATTAAAGGGAAGCTGGCCATAATCTCTGCCTGGGTCTCTTGGCTTTCCTTCTGTTTCAGTTTACCTTTGTATCCATTTCTTGTGTTTATTTAAAAAATTGCTGGAAGGAAATGCAGAGGCATGTTACCTCAAGGTAATCGCTGATGGTTTCTCACTGGCTTCTGTGTCTCTCTGTGGCCTTATGTTTGCTCCAGAAGAATATCTTTGCTTGGTATGCTAGGAGATGCAGATGGGCTTTCCTAGGGTCTGGATGCAGCTACTGCTGCCAGAAACAGACGCCAGATCTTGTGGCCTGGCCTGGCAGGTGGCTCCCAACATGATGTGCTGCAGCACTGCCACTCGGTGGCCAGTGGTTGATATTGCCTGCAGGAGTTTGCTCCCTGCCCTCTCTTTCTGCATATCATTGCAGCTCATGAAAGACTAGGAGTATAATGTTTCAAGGAGAATCTCTTAAGAGTCTCTCATTCTGGCTTGCTGAACATTTTTGACTGAAACTGCTGCTGCAACTCAGTTAAAGAAATTTTAGCTAGTCTTTGAACATACAAGTTTTACAATGAAATCTCCTCAGAGGCTGGGGCAGCTGTTCCCAGGTAAGTGGGCATAGGGTTCCAGATTTAGTCAATTAATCAGTCATCTATTCAAGCTGCTTTTGCATGTGGATAAAACAATGTTTCTGAAGCAAAAACAGCTTCTTCCTCTCCCCTGCCTCAGATCTTCTGCCTGATTAATTGGGAGACTTGTTTTTAGTTGATAACAATGTTAATTGATTAATCCAGCCAGTTAATTATTTAGATATTGCAGGCTCAGATTTCAGACCTGTCATGATTAAAAAACATGTTAGCTGTTAGACTTCTAGCCCTTCTTTCTTTTCATGTGCTCAGGATGGCATGCAGGACTGTCCTTGATCCCTTTATTTTCACAAGAGCCTTGTGAGGCAGTAAGGTTGAGAGAAAGAGACACTAGTCCAAAAGTTACCCAGTGAGTTTTATGGGTCAGTAGGGATTAGAAATTGGCCCTTTCAAGTCCTAGTCTAACACTCTTAACCACAATACTGCACTGGGCTCTCGGAGGTCTGAATCTCACTGGTAGACCCAACTTGAATAGTCCATTGAATTAATTGTTGTATCCTGAGTCACTATATTGATAAATCCCACTGATTCAGTGGTTTAATCTCTTTTTGATACTACCAACAGAATGCAGGGCTCTGCATGCTGGATATGTATTGGCTGCAGTCATACTGCCCTTGCTGTTTACCAAGTGTTTAGGTTTCTCTATAGAGTTGAAGAAACTTCATCTTATAAAAGACTAAATGTATGCTCATACCTTGCTTGCTGCCTTTTCTCACAGGAGGACTAGCAACTCTCAGTCTGCATCCGCAAGCAGAGTACCAGCAACCAGAGTGACTGTTGCTGAAGAGGCTGCAGGGTGCTTGAGCTCAGAGGAGGGCTTAGAGCCCATGAGTACTGGCAGTGAGTTCCTTGACCAGGCCTTAGTCCTCCATCTCAAGCACTGCAACCATTTGCTGTTGGTAAGCGCAGAGTGAAAATTGTACTTTGTCTGGGTATAAATAGGTTGTTTCAAAGGATGTATTGTTTTATGGTCTCACTTTTGCATTGAAAAGAGAGAATATGACATTAAAAATGTAAAATGATAAGAGTCTAGAACAAAGAAAAGACAAAAATACCATATGTATAATACCACAGTATTATTATAGACAAATGGGAGGGCAGGAAGATTGATGCAACATCCAACAGTCACCCACAATTAAAATTCAGAAAGATTTGAATAAATAAATTTGAATAAATAAATCAGTTTTTACTTCCCATCTGAAAGAAATAATTCCCTGGCAAAAGGTGTTCCACAGTCAACTACTAGATCCGAATAGTTAGACTGCAGACGGTCAAGCTGAGCTTTAGAAAATGTAATCAGTAAATGGACAAGTTAACATGGGTGAAGGCAGTATTCTGGTCTGAGGTCACTTAGTCCACCCTAATACTCTGAATTGTACCTGGAACCAAACTGTGAGCCTGTAACTCTTTGCTGTTCCTGCTCCCTCTGCAACAGAAATACAGAATATAAGCCCTTTGAAATTTATTGGGCTATAGCTTCCATCAGCCCTAGCCAAAATAATCAATGGTGTGAGATGATGGGAGTTGCAGTCCAGCAACATCTGGAGAACCAATGTTTCCCCATCCCTGCTGTCCTGGAAACCTGGCACTTGGTCCTTTCCTTGAGGTGGTCTGTCCTCACTTCCCTCTCATATCTTTCTTCCTTCCTTCCTTTTGGCCTTCATGACTGTCTTGGCAGGCTGATCTCACTGTAAAATTCTTCACTTTGCTCCCTGTCTTGCCTCCCTTGTTAGTGGTTGAGAGCCAGCATGTTCTCGCTACCTTGACCTGTTAGGTTAACCTGTTGTTCTGCCACCCTAGGTTAGAAATGGATCCCTAAATGTTTTGCCTGAGAATCTTTGACATGTATATCTGACTTCTAGAAGCTGGGCAATTTTGGGCCCCTCCGCTGCCGGGAGATGTATGCACTTGACAGGCTGGCAAGAGAAGTGCAGGTCCTGGAGGTGGTTTGTCGCCTGGTGGAGGAGCAGGCAGGGACAGCCAATTCTGCTGAAGAAGGTAGGAGAGAAGGCATCTAAGGGCTGGCAGTGTTAATGTCTGTGAGTAGTTTTTTTGGTTTTTTGCTTTATTTATTATTTTTGTATTTAATTACCATGCAACATAAACAATAAATCAGAACAGAATAGTTCTGTATTATAACAAAAATGCTTATCTTCCCCTCCCTCCCACCCTCATTTCCCCAATGGTCATATAAGGTATTTTAATATCCATTACCTATAATTTAAAATATCTTATTAATAGTTTCATTCATTTCTTGTACCTCTTTTCTCCTTTAACTTTCTCAATCCAAAAGCCCCATTTTATCCCACTTTTGTTCTTTATATGTCCTTTATATTTTCCTTAAAAATTCAAAATAAGGGATACTCTGATAAGTGTCTATCACTAGGCACATCCTAGTGGGGAGCGATCAGAACAAAAAAAATATTTCTTCAGTTCAGCAGTTGGTAACTTGAACTCTAAGCAGATACTGTGTACTGTTTTCTCAGTGGTCCAGTTTTCTACATGGAAAGAGGGAGTGTTGCCTTTCTGGGACAGCTGTGTCACCACCCCTAATGTGTATACCTGCCCTGTAGAAAAATTCTTGCAGATGCTCAGTTCCCAGTATGGAGCACGAATCAATGAACGCCAGCAAGGCCTAGCAGATCCAGGTGTGTCTGGACAGGATGTACTTTCTATTCTGTTTTATTAATGTGTTTGTTTCATTACTTTTATATCCTACCTTTTCTTCAGTAAGTTTAAGGCAGCTAGTGTGGCTCTTCCCCTCCTTACTTTATCCTAACAACAAAAATAATAGATTGGATTAAGAGAGACCAGCTGCTCCTTCACCATAGAGTTTCATGGCCTAGGAAGGAGTTGAACCTGGATATTTCAAGCCTTGGTCCAACACTCTAATTAGCATGCTGCTTTACCTGTTGATTACTGTACTTTTTCCTTCTCACTATTCCACATTATATACCAAGGTGCCTCATGTTCTGCATTCTGAATAAATGCTGAAATTCAAGAATATGTTTGCTTTTTTGTGTCATTTGTACAAAAATGACACAAATTTTTGGGTCATCATATCCTTTTTAGTCTCCTTTCTGTATTTTTGAGATTTCAACAAACATGGCTTGTGTTTTATTCTGTAAGTTGCTGCATGTTTTGGAATTCTTTTTAAATGAACCTAGCATTATCTATGTCTGAATTTTGAGCCAGGTACCAATTTCTATGCTTGTTTGGTAGACTTAATTTTTATGAGCAAGGTATGTACAGTCTAAGAGGGAGAACAACTTAGCGGGGTCCTAAAAATTACTTTAATAAATTAATGTCTTCTAGCATAGTGGTTGAGAGCCAGCATGTTATAATGGTTTCAGTGTTGTAGTAGCATTCCAGGAGACCAGGATTCAAATCCACCCTCAGCCATGGAAACCCACTGGGTAAGGTCACACTCTGTGTCTCAGAGGATGGCAAAGGCAACTCTCCCAAACAAATCTTGCCAAGAAAACCCTGTGATAGGTTCACCTTATGGTTGCTATAAGTTGGAAACTATTTGAGGGCACACAACAGCAGCCCAATAGTTCTCAACTTTAAGCCCCCTAGACTTCCTCACCATTGGCTATGCTTTATTCTAGGGCATCTTTGGGCTACTTTTTGCTTAGCCTTAGCTCAGTACTCCTGTGCTGAGGCTCCTCTAAGACCAACTTCCTACACAGAACAGTGTTGTTATTTCTCCTTATCTGACCTTCCTTTTATCTTGTGATTGACCCATGGTTTGTTGGAATGGGTTACTTCTGAGGCGTAACCATACATTGTATTGCTACCCCTTCAAAGTTTTTAGCTCAAGAGCGGTCATCCCACCACAATGCTTCTCCTCTTTCTTCCAGTGCCCACTACCATTCATTTCCATATAGAACACCAAATGTGGCTGCAAGAACCTTGAGATCTTTTTGGTGATATACTTATTTGGAAGTGCTTTTTTCCCCTGGCCATTAAAAAAGCATTAGAAAGTGAGAATTTAGTAAACTTGCTACCACTTTTCTTGGAGGCTCAGAGTATAGCTAATTGATTTTGTTGTTGGCAGTTCTGAAAGTCTTTTACACTACTGTCTGTAACACCAGCAGTTTGAAATACATGCTATATTGTGAATACCTTGTACACTTTTACATATCTTTAATGTATTTGTTATGGCCTTTGACTTATACAATAAACTCATGTATTTGGAAGTGTTTGGAAGCCTGCGTAACGTGTTCTCTCCCTCCTCCTCCACAACAGTATGTGTGAAACTGGTGGAAGAACTTCTACAGCGCAGGCTGCCCAGGCGTCAGGGGAGCTGCCAATTTGAGCAGGTCACCCTCTTCCAGTACTGGAGCCACTTTGAGGTTGTGTCCATCTTAACACTGGACTCATACATCCTGGAGTTGGCAGAAGAAGGTATGTCATACAACTAGTGAGAACCCAGGGAATGTTTCCCCACAGGGATGGCCTATCCATTAAGCAGAGTGAGGCAGCCATCCCAGGGAGCAGACGCTGGGGCCATCAGTGGCAGCTCTCAAGACTATTTTTCCTGAGCTTTCCCTCATCCCATTCCCCTCATATGGTGATCTCTTGATCCTATTACCTGCAGCTGTGGTTGAGGATGCTGCTGTCCTATCCATAGTATTGAAATGAAACTCAGCTGCCATTGCACTCATCCTCTATGCGTGGCTTGCAGGTGAGGGTACCAAGTTGTTCTTTGTCTCAGACAGCACAGTGTCTTGGGCAGACTGTATTCTTGTATGTATTTTGTATTATGTCAGTAGAAGGCTGCTGTGTTAAGTGACAACTCGCTTCTACAAAAGTAATTGTAGACAGAGCGGGATGCTATCATCATTCTGCATCTTCTGCAGTGTGATATTTTTTCATGCTGAAAAAAAGAAAAAGCTTTTTAAACAGATTTTAAAGGGACCCTTAACTAAACTTTGGTGTTCCCAAATTGGAATACCATTTTTTCCTTTCTGAAATTGGTGTGCAGACAGACTTTCATGTTGCTAACAGTAGTGTTTTGTTCTGTCTGTCTGTCTTTCTCTCTCTCTCCCCACCCCCATACATACACCAGTTTTGTTAGCACAGAGCCTGAATTCTGATGACCAAGATGTTGTATTGAAAGCCTTGAAGCATGTTCCTGAGAACAGGCTCCGCAAAGATGGACTGAAGGCTTTGAGCCTGCTCCTTGTTGAAGGAAACAGCAAAGTTGTTGGGGCTGTGTCAGCACAGCTGCGGAGCCTGTCGGAGAACCCCAACTTCCGGGAGCGGGTAGATACTTATTAGGTTTATCATATTTTGGAGGGTGGGGATGAGGAGTGTATGGGGGTGCTTTGAGTCACAACTAAGGTACACATTTTTAAAGATTTTGGAACCTCTTTTACTTTCTTTGACTTCCACCAAAGATTTCTGGGAGTTGTGTATACAGAAGGGCGTACATTCTTATACTGGGTACAAGCAGGCTGACAGATCTGTCTTCCTCAGGCACTGCTTTACTATCTTGAGCAGCTGGAGGATGAAGAGATGCAAACACGGATTGCTGCCTGTGCAGCCTTGGGCTGCCTGAAGGTGAGGGCTTGATTCTTCGGATAAAATTAACTGAAGCTCTTCTGCAAGATGGTTACCTTTTGCTGTATTTACTAGCATTTCAGAGTCATTCAGAAATACCAGAACTGGCAGAAGTCATTTCAGAACTGTTCTCAATAATCTTTGAGAACTCTTGGAAAACAGGAGAAGTCCCAACAGACTGGAGAAGGGCAAATGTCATCCCCATCTTCAAGAAGAGAAAAAAAGAGGACCCAAATAATTATCACCCAGTCAGTCTAACATCAATACCAGGAAAAATCCTAGAGCAGATCATTAAACAGCCAGTTTGTAATTACATAGAAAGCAATGCCATAATCACTAAAAGTCAACATAGATTTCTCAGAAATAAGTCATGCCAGACCAATCTTCTCTCTTTTTACAATAGAGTTACAAGCTTGATAGATGAAAGGAATGCTGTGGACATACCATATCTTGATTTCAGTAAGGCCTTTGACAAAATTCCCCATGACATTCTTGCAAAGAAGCTAGTAAAATGTGGGCTGGACAGGGCTACGGTCAGGTGGATTTGTAATTGGTTGACTGACCACACCCAAAGGGTGCTCACCAATGGCTGCTTTTCATCCTGGAGAGAAGTGACTAGCGGGGTGCCACAGGGTTCTGTCTTGGGCCCAGTGCTGTTCAACATCTTCATCAATGACTTGGTTGAAGGAGTAGAGGGCATGCTGATCAAATTTGCAGATAATACCAAATTGGGAGGGGTTGCTAATACCACAGAGGACAAGATCAAAATTCAAAATGACCTTGATAGATTGGAGAGCTGAGCCAAAGCTACCAAAATGAATTTCAACAGAGAGAAATGTAAAGTCCTACACTTAGGCAGAAAAAGTGGAATGCACAAATATTGGATGGGGGAAACATGACCGGAAAACTGTACATGTGAAAGAGATCTAGGAGTCTTGGTAGATCACAAGTTAAATATGAGTCAGCAGTGTAATGTGGCAATCAAGAAAGCCAACGCGATTCTTGGTTGCATCAATAGGAGACTGGTGTCTAGATCGAGGGAGGTAATGGTACCTCTCTATCCTGCATTGGTTAGACCTCGTTTGGAATACTGTGTCCAGTTCTGGGCACCTCAATTCAAGAAGGATATCAACAAGCTGGAGCGTGTCCAAAGGAGAGTGACCAAAATGGTGAAGGGTCTGGAAGCCATGCCTGATGAGGAGTGGCTAAGTTTGCTGGGTATGTTTAGTCTGTAGAAGAGAAAGTTAAGAAGAGACATGATGGCCATATTTAAATGTTTGAAGGGGTGTCATGTTGAGGATGGAGCAGGCTTGTTTTCTGCTGCTCCAGAGACTAGGACAAGGAGTGATGGATTCAAGCTGCAGGAAAGGAGATTCCACCTGAACCTTAGGAAGAACTTCCTGATGGTCAGAGCTGTCTGGCAGTAGAATATGCTGCCTCCGAGTCTCCTCCTTTCTGAATGGTCACCTGTTGGGAATGTTTTAATGTGTGCTCTTGCAGAGCAGGAGGTTCGACTGGATGGCCTCTGTGGTCTCTTCCACCTCTATGATTCTACCTTACCCTCTGTGCCTAAAAAAGATTTGTTGCATGGAAGAAAATACCTAAAGAGAGGCAAGCATAGGCTTGAACTTTACTGTTATTTCTAATTACAGTAGACCCATTGAATCAATAGGATTTAAGTGTTCCATTGTGTTATCTCATCATTAGACAATTAATCTACTCTGGGTGGGATGAACCAACAGGATTCCATCCATGTTCTCCATCTGCATTTCTCGTTCTTCAGCTTCTTCTGTCATGTAGTTTGAGGTTTTGAACTTCAACAAAGAAGAGAAGCTACTAAGAGAAATTTGATAATGCAAGCTTTTTACCTTTTTCACCCAAAATAGGCCAAGGAGAGTATTGAGCAGCTGGTGTATCTGTGCCAAACTGACAAAGAGGCTGTGCGAGAGGCAGCCAAACAGAGCCTCATGTTATGTGGTAAGTGCCTGGTTTTTGCCCCTTTCCCAGATGTAGTTCTCCCCTTGCCTTGAAGATGACTACATTTGTTGGAAGCAACTGGGTTATGTGCAAGAAATGCTCATAATGGTTCCTCTGTCCATGTATCCAGGCAAAGTTTTAGCTAGCCTATCTCAGCCAGTGTATAAAAAGATTTGAGCTCTGAATTACTCCACAGCTATCTCTTGGCTGATGAGGGAACTGAACATCCCCTTTCCCTTGCACTGCTGCTCAGTTATCACAAGTTCAAGAGTGGAAAGTGTTAAGCCACTGTTATGTATTATCCATTGCTAGATGGCACTGTGAGAACCGTCTGATGGGCTGATTAGACCAAGTCATGACAGCAGCTATACAGGGATGTGCTAGCCAGCCTGTTTTTATCCCTCCCCATTCTGCTGCATGTCTTGCCAGTGTCTTTTTTTGTTCGGAACTCTCTTGACCGTTGTCTTATTGGGTCTCTGTCTCAGTTGTGGCAATTTCCCTAAGTTTTTTGGGTATCCTTCTAGTACTCTAGTGTTCTGTCTGTCTGTTATGTGTCACTGACAAAGGGAATGGCACTCCCATTAAGGGGCTGTAATATGAAGTTACACTTGAAGCTGCCTTTGGTGAGGTCAGATGATTTGTCCATCTAGTTCAGTGTTGTCTGTTCCAACTCACAGAAATTCTGAGGTATTCAGCAGTGAGAGGTCTTTCTCTGTCACCTTCTTCCTGAGATTTCTGTGTTGAAGGTAACAGATACTGAACCTGGGTCCTTCTGCATGCAAAACACATTACTCTTTTCCATACAAGGCCTTTCGTTCTGGAATTTTGCACAGATCTCATTTTCTCAAGATTTGCAAATACCAAAATAAGAGTAGCTGTGTTGGTCCATGGAGCCACCTTTATCAGGACCTAACAAATTTCCACAATAGTATGCAAGTTTTTGAGTTCTCCACAGCTCTTCATCAAGCTTGGCTGTTCAAAACAGGGAGGCATAGAAGTTCAAACATTTGGCCAGATGATGTAGCAGTGAAATCAGCAATTAAACTCAGTCTCAAGATAAAGAGTACAGAGTCATTGGCAGTTATGCAGTAGGAGATTGCACTCAGCAACACGTAATTGGAATAGAAAAGAAATGGTAAGGCCAACATCCCAGGAAACTTAAGACTGGCTGCCACTCTGAATTATACCTGTCTTGCCAGCTTAACTGGTTTTTTATTTTTAAGAAATTTGGAGTCCTTGGCATATTAAGGGCTCCTTAGAGGCATTCTCTCCAAGTTTCTCTTACGGGGTCGTAGTGATGGGCATCTAACTTCTATGATCTAAAGGATCTACTGTACAGTTAGGATGATGACTACCTGACCCCATGATTTGACCATTCTAGTATATGGACAAGAATGCTCATGAAAGAAACTGCTTCCTCCTTTGTACTGCTCCTGTACATTTTCTGATAGCAAAGGCTGGAGTGTTAGGAGTAAAGTTATAGCTATATCCTTCACTGAGGTGCAGGGAACCAGCTACTATCTGCTGTTTTCCCAAGTGAGTGACATGGCCTACCTTCTTCTGCTGGCCACATGTTGGAATGGCAGATACCTCAGAGCAGAATGACTGCATGAAACGTACTCTCCTTCATGCTACTTCTTGCATTTCTGGTCGAGTTCTTAACTACTCAACCAATAGACTGAGAAACTGTGATCTCAGCAAAGCTTGAGAAAAGCAACATCCGGATGGCCATACATCATTCATCCCTATCTTTGAACTTCTCCATTTGGAGTTTACTGGGCATTGAAAATTGGCATCCAGATGTCTACAGAATTCTGCATGGCAGCAGAAATAAGTTAATTTGTTACATACTAAGCATTACTTATTCCAGAGGTGGGCAAAGTGTGGCATGAAGGCCCCATGTGGCCTCTGGAATCCACTTGTGTGGCACCTGAAACTCCAACTTCCCAATATCCTTTCCAAAAAAAAAAAAAAAAGGTTCAGCATGATTTTGGGACATGTTTTGCCCTCAAAGCAGGCCAAGTGCCCCCCAAATGTGCAAAAACACAAGAATACCCACATAAACTCCCCAGAATCCCACACCACCTCAGGTTTCCTCCACTGTCCCTCTCAAAATGGCAACAGTAAGTGATGTTCCATCATTTCATCTTGCCATTTTGAGGGGTGTTGAGGAAAATGGAAGTATTTGGGTTTGCTGTGGGAGGTGCAGCCGACAGAAAGTTCTGGCAGATAGAACTGGCCCCTCGCTCCCATACACATGCCCACTCACCATATCCCTAGGCAGCAAGAGTTCATAGAACAAATGACCTAGCAACTTCATTTTTATTAGGGAGTAACCAAATCCAAATGTTCAAAAACTATTAACTGAATTCTTAGCTGACCATTCCTAGGAGGAATCCAGTACTTACCATTTATCAGGAACCTGGGGACCAAATTCAGGGAAATCTGAATGGGCTGGGATCAGCCTCTGTTCTTGGAATACAGATTAGTCTAAAAAGGCTATAAACAGTTACATAGATAAGACACTTCCCAGTTTTTCCATGGCAAGTAACAATCACCCATAAGCTGCAAAGCCTTGAAACTTGATGGTTGTTGACATTTCCCCTCCCATTTTAGGCTACTGTGTGTTGCCAGTGTAAATTTTTGTGGCCTAACCTTTGTGGACTTGCATGCATTGTTGTGGCAAACATATTTTAACTGGCAGCTAATTGCTACTTGTATTTGCAGGGGAAGATGGGAAATCTGCTCACCGACGGCTGGAAGAGTCCCTTGACAGTTTACCACGGATCTTTGCCCCAGGGAGCATGGCCAGCACTGCATTCTGAAGGGTGCTATTGATCTACCTGCAGATCCTTTGTGGGCACAAACTGCGCATGTCATACATCTTCCAACTAGCTCACACAGACTGGATTCAAATCAGTGTGTCACAGACAGGGCAGCTTTTACCTCTCGGCACATGCACACACAGCAGTATTAGTACTGCCTACCCGCTGCCTTACGCAAAGGATGCCTTTTTTGTAGCCCCCCTTGCTGCTGCAGTGATGGAGTTGATGTGGGCACAAGGGCAGTGAAAGAGTCTCCAGTTTTGTTTTCCAAGAGTTTGAGCTCCTTGTCATTCATTAGCCATGACTTAACATGCCCCCATGGAGAGGGAAGAAGATGACAACAGTTGAGCATAAAAGCTGTAGCAGAATGCCCTTAATTACAAAGGCCATCTCCCATTTGAGAGAAAGCTTAGAAAAAGTCTTGTGTGCTTGAAATCCCACTTTAATAGTCAGCTTGTTCTCATCTTACCTATGCCACCTTCTGGGCTTTTGAATATTGCAGGAAATTGGGTCCAAGAGATTTGCTTCTGAGATTGCAGATGGCTCTACTGTTTGTGAGAGAAAGTGAGCACAAAGACAGAAGGAAGTTCTCTACTTCCCAATAGGTTGGTGGAAGAGATTGGTTTTAACAGTAATGCTGTGGAAGGCAGAAGTGATATGAATAAGCAGAAACTGCCACCTCTTGGGCTATTTTATTATTTTTTATTTACACATTTGTGTGTGCAGGGGGGAGGGGAGGTTGTAGACAATGAAAGCAAAATATCCTTTTTCTATAAAATATCTATAAATTTACCTGTATAGCTTCATAGATATATAAATATATATAATGTAATTATTAAGAGGTTTGACTAATTTTGATTTTAAGCCTGAAATTAAAAAAAAAAAATTGAGCAAGTAAACTGTGCATCTGTTCCATTTTGTACATGCTGCTGTGGAATTTCCCTCACCAGCTTGGAAAATGAGGTGTTACAAATTATTTCTTGAATGAGCCAAGTTCAACAAAATACAGCATTGAGCCTTGTAAAGTTTTATTACTCGTTAGAGAAAGAAGAAGAACAAAGCTTTTTCCAGAAGCAAAGGGGAAATGCTGAAGATCACATGTGCAGTGTCAACCTGTCCTTCTGCAGTACAGGAAAAACATGAAAAGGATTGATTTTAAGTGTCATAAAACAATACATAATTTTTCACTATTATGTGAAAACAAATATTAATTGAAATTAATGGGAGGATAGAACAACACAAGGATGGCAAGCTACGTAGGGCTGCTGAAATGAAACAGCCTTCGCTGCCCAAAAGTGGTCTTTCATTCCCATTCCCGATCTGAAAAAGACTTGGGTGAAAGAGTTGCTTGGAAGATGAGCAAGCCTGTTGTACAGCTTCATAAGGGTGATTCTTGAGATATCCTGATCCCAGTCTGTGAATTCTTTGTGGATGAATCCTAAAACCTGGGTGGTCAACTATGGGAAGGTGGGGGGCTACATTAGCCCCTTAGGACATCTTGGAGGGCTGCACCTGCTCCTCCACTAGATGAAAAATAGTTTTGCTTGCAAACACTTCTAGGGGGTTTGGAGGTATGAGGGTTACCCCCAGACCCTCAAAAAATGTGGGGCCAGACCTAAAATATTAGGTCCACACACAACACCCTGAATACTCTACATTTGCAGGTGAGCTCTAAATCAGCCTGGAAAGGTCTCCAACTTTGGCTAAACTTGGGACTTCTCCTTCCTCAGGAAGAACACAGTCAAAACACTTCATATATGAGCAAAGAAAAAGACCTTTTTATTATGAAAAGGAAGGGTTTTTTTTTATAGAATTGGGGTAACAATGATCTCAAAAATCATACAGTCCATGTGCAAGAATATTTACTTTCCCAGGACTAAAATTCTGATACATGGTTGAGAATAAAGTAATTTCTGGTTAACAATCAACCATGAACCCTGAATCACACATGTATTCACTCAGCAGTGAAGTATAAGAAATATTGTTACAGAGAGCACTGGGAACCCAGGCATTAATTTTGCCAATTAATGTCCGCATAATTTTAAGTAGGACAAGAGACTAACAATAGGAGCAACCTTTAATGTTGACTAAAATTAAAAATGGAGGAACTTTTGTCAAGCAAATGCAGAGACAGAATTCAATTAGCTTGGACATTTAAGCAGGTAATCACCTCTGTGAATTGAATCCAGGGCTCTGAATTTCTAGCAGCCCTACAATGTAGACCAGGGAAAAGCTGGAAAGCGCTATCTCTTTTGTCTGTATTCTTCTACTACTTACAAAGAGATTTTCAGCATGTTTTGGTTTTCAAAAAAGGCCTCTCCCAGGCCTAAATTGGCCAAGAGAGCCTGCAAAATGTGGACACGCACCTGCTGTTCCATAGTGGACATTTTGGAACATTTCAACATACACACACATATACATACATATATAGTAAAAATAATTGTTGTTGTTATATTTGTATTCCACCTTCTTCCCAGAACTGGGACTCAAGGCAGCTTACAGTTTAAAAGATGAGTAAAGTTAAGACCATACAAAAAGTGAATATTAAAATAAAATTAAGCTAGTCACAATATTGAAACACTTCAAAACTCTAGTTAAAAGAATAAAATGCATTAAAAAATTAAAAACCTATTAAAAACAGTATAGTTTAAAATAATACAACACCCACAGTGTCAAGCTGAGAAAGAATGACTTATCTCAAGCTACATCCTTCAGTCAAGATTGGTCCGAGGATTTTGGGCCCAGGGGGGCCTACAAATGTGGTAGAAATGCCCTCCAAAGCCCCTGGGGACATTCTGGAGCAGTAAGTATCTGGAAAAGAATTGCAAAAAGTAATATTAATTTTTGATATGTGAGGGGCCCTGAGAAACACAAAAACAGCATGGCTGCAGTATGTAGGGGCATGGCCAGGATGCCCCAGAAACGTTGCTGCCCGGGGCGAATCGACCCCTCCGTCCCCTGTCCCTACGCAACTGAGTGGGAGATAGACTTGCAATGTGCTGAGTAAGCACTCACTGTCAACTAACCAGTCTATGACAGAAGAAGGTCAAGGGGTAAACCACCATCATTCCTTGAGATGTCAGATCTGGCTAGTGACATAAGCTTTGATTACATCTCAGCTGGACTACTGTAACGCACCCTACGTGGGGCTGCCTTTGGAAACCGTTCAGAAACTTCAGTAGTGGAACTGAGAGTTTTCCCTGCAGGTCTTAAAACTCTGCCAGAGTTTTAAGACCTGCAGGAGAAAACTCTCAGTTCCACTACCATCCCAGGCTCTCACTGAGCCATGTTCTCACGGGAAAGAGACTTCTCAGTAGTTGCTCCCACCATCTACAATCTTTTCAAAGAGAGGCCAGGCTGGCCCCCTCCCCACCTTCCTTTCACTAGTAGGCAAAAACATTTCTGTTCAAGTAGGCTCATAGGCTCTTAATGTTTGAGCAGGAGAGCTTTGTCTTTTAATTAGGATGTTTTATCTATTTTAAAAAACTTCTGTGTGTACTTATAATAATTTTAGACTGTTTTTATATGGTTGATTCTAATTGTTTTTAAGTTTATTGTAAATGTTTTAACTGTTCTGGAAGCCACCTTGGGTCCCACTCTGGGAGAAAGGTGACATATAAAGGCAATAAATGAATAAATCATTGCTGCTGCCAAACTTTTCAGTGGAAAACTGACCAAGGACATTATCCTGCTAGAGCCAGAGCAGTTAATGGTGGCCCACATCCACTCACCAACCCAAATATAAAGCACTCAAAGCCAAGCACTTGAGGCAGGAGATCCCATAAATATTTCTCCTCCTCCCTGGGAGTGAAAATACAATGTTAGCATTAAGGGAGATGCAGGTTGCTCCCCTTTTCTGACACTTTGCATCTGCCTAAGACGACAGTAGTCCTGATCCTTTGATTTGTGATTCCCATGAGACCCAGCATAAACAATCTGGACACAATCCAGTAAATTTAAAAGCAAATTTGGAAGAATTTTTTTGATGAACCAAAAAGTAAGATATTACTACCTCTGCCCAACAGTTAAGTTTTAATTAGTGAGTCTTACCTACGCTAAGCATATTAAAGTGAGAAGGTTCCATATACACCTGTTTCAGAGGAACTATGCATGGCAGGTACCACATCTCAAGGGACCCTTAGCAAAGTGTGCTCTCACACTTCAGCTTTTTTGGCTGAAGGGCAGGGTATAAATAAAAACATAAATTACAGGACACCTATGATGAGCCCCAGCCTGCTTAGCTGGTAGTGGCATCGAGTAATAGTGCTCTTGCATTTAGCTGATAATATTACTATAGTACTGAGGCCATCTGCACAATAACCTGCAATAACACAGTTGTGGAGCACTGGAATGCAAAAAGACACAAGGGATCCCGAGGGGGGTGGCTCATAGCAGGATGTTGGATTCTGGCAGCTGCCAAGGTTGCCGGTGGCCACCTTGGAAGTTGAGACTAAGGTCATTTCCAGAAAGAGAACTCTTCATCCTAGCAGTTATCCATATTTTTCTCCTCCGCAGATTTTTTTTGTGGTAAGGAACAAGTTGGCAGTAGGGAAAAATAAAGGAGGGTTACAAATGAAGAACAAGATTGTGTGATGCCCCTCTAAAATTTACCCAACAATGCAGGATGATGGAATAAGAAAAAACTTATCTGAAAATGAAGTTTGGGACAGATTTTTTTTTAAAAAAAGTCTTGTCTCTACTAGTTCAAACTATGTAGTTCTTTCAAATGAAATGCCGCCCCCCCAATCTTGTGTTTGTATGTGCCTTCAAGTCACCTGTCCATGTATGGTGACCCCATGAATTTCTCAGGGTTTTCTTACACAAGGAATACTCACATGTACTCAGAATACTCAGAAATATAGCCTACAGCACCTGATAGTCATTGGTGGTCTCCCATACAAGTACTAACCATGGATGACCCTGCTCAGTTTCCAAGATCAGACAAGATTTGGTGCCTAAGAAAATCTTATGAAAATCATGGGGTCAACATAAGTTGACAAGTAACTTGAAAACACACACACACACAGGGTTGTCAAAAACAGGAGTGGGAAAAATGTGGTCCTCTGGATGTTGTGGACTACAACTCCCATTAGACATCTTGGCAAAGGCTGACGGAAGTTGGAGTTGAATTACATCAGTAGAGCCACACATTCCTCACCTCAGTGAGGAATGTGCCTAAGGCACTGTTTGTTGTTTTGTTATGTTCTGACATAGTTCTCTGAAAGGTAGGAAACAAACTGTTAAATGAAAATAAACTCTATAGGTATCATATCCTCGGAAAGGAGCAGGTGACCTAGATAACCTTTATATGCAGTTATCTTGTTCTGGATTTTGGCATATTAAAATGACATGTGATTATCCCAAGACGAAAAAGTGTAATAGTTTAGAGTTCTCATGTCACCCTAGCACTATTCCCCCGACCAGCCTAGAAAGTAGTGTTTCTTCCCAGAGAAGTGGAAGACCGGGCAGCGGCGCCTGAAGGGGGCGCCACTGCTTAGAGTTCCTCACATTCCTAATGAAACGACAGTCCTGAGCCCGCTAGTCTCAGACGAAGCGTGACAGTCCAGCAACTATGACGTCATAGCTCTACCCGCCCTCACGTCCGCCGCGGCCCTTCCTAGGCCTCCATTTGAAGTTGGCGCCTAGAGACTTATCCCATGGTTCCCTGCGCGGCGGCTTCTCCTTCACCCTCCTCTTTTCGCTCGGCTCCAGGAGCAGCGGCAGCCGGGCTCGCGCAGGCGCACTGGTCTTCTTGGCCGCCATTTTGTGTCCGAAGCGGCTGTGGAGCGATTAAACCGTGAGCTGGTGCTGGGCGCTGGCGGCGGCCGCTAGTGGTGGGGCAGCAGCAACAGGAGCTCCGCACGGCCGGGGCGGGGCGGGGCCCGGGGCAGCAAGGGCGTCCCGGAGGCGCCTCCGGGGCAGGTAAGTAGCGCGGGGGGTTTGCAGTCGCTTTCTCCGGCCTCTAGGTGTCACGATGGGGCTCGGGCTGGGACCCGCCGCGGCGCCGCCGATGGGGAGCGGGGCTTTGTCTCCCTCTACCGTCCCCATCGCCCTGATGCCGGCCTGGTACTGCCGCCCATCGGCCTCTCGGCGCAGCGCCTCTGTCGAAACCAGGCCGGGCCCGGATAAACAGGCAAGAAGCGCAGCTGCTGAGAACGGCCTTGCCCAGCTCACCGCCTCCTTCACAGCCGTCAACAACCACGGCCTGCAGCACCGAGCCGATTTTTTTTCCTTGGGCGCCATTATGGAAACTGCCAACCCGGGCGCTCCCACCACACCTAAAATCAGCGTCCAAAGTACCCCCACGCCTCCTTAATCCCTGAACGAGACCGTCAAATCCAGCCGCTCTGCTCCCCTGTCCTTGATTCGCAGCCCGATCCTGCCGGTTCCCGCCTCTTCGGTTTTCCTTGTTCCACCCGATCGCCTCCGCCCCACGTCGCTTCCCGCCAGACTTCGCCTCCTATTTCCCTTTCCCCTATCTCCGCTCCGTGTCGCGGTTTCCTCATTAGGTCCTGGCTGACCATCCCCTGCCTCCATCTGCGTTCTTACCCCGCGGCTCCCGCCTGTCCACCCCGCTGTCCGTCCCTGCTCGCCTGCTCCCGCCGGCCGCCGCCTCGCTGTGCGCGCTGCGGAGTGAGAGGCGCTGCGAGCGCAAGATCGGGACTCGAGCTCCCTCTTGCAAGGCAGGCTGAGCTGCAGCGCCATGCAGCTCAGGCGAGCGCCAGGCGGGGACGCCCGAGCTCGCTCGCTTGTCTGTCCGCCCAGGCATAATCTCACTCTGGGATTTCGTTTTTCTGTACCCTGGGCTGAGGAAGGGCCTCCTTGGGAGTTACAATGTTGTCAGATACCGGGGGTGGTGGTGACTCTTCACTTATCTCTTATTCATTAGCCAAATTGTTCATTGACTTTGGGTGATACTCTTCTCTAAGATGAGGGTGCCATCTGTTCTCTCTCCCTCCTCCTCATTATTTTTGTTTAGATAATACTTTATTCTTCCTTTCGGCATTTTTGCAAAATTGGGCGGGCTGTCGGGTTCTTTCTTTGACCGCCCTCGTGCTATAAACCTATGAAAGCTTTTGGGTGGGGAGGGGAGCTCTTCTAAGAGAGAAAGGTCTGCTATTCCTTCCATTCCAGATCCTGTTGTGTAGGCCCTTCGACTTTATTTTGTTTCAAGTGAGCAGATCTAAGCCAATGAGAATCCACTAGACATTCAGAGGTTTTTTTAATTTCCTGCTTTACAGTAGTGTGCCTTTCTTTTTGAATCAGTGTAGTGACAGTTCAGAAGAGAGCATATGTCAGCCACCTTTGTAGCCACTTATGTAAAGTTAGTAGGCTTATTAAGTGTACATCTCCAAAGTAGGCTAGGCCAAGGTGTGAGAGAGTCAGCTTTCTAAAGCCATCCTGGTTAATCCTAGTAGATCATCAGTAATTAAACTTCTCTGTGTACTGGACCACCTCAGTGAGATTTCTTGCCCTGAAATGGGAGGACAGCTGTTGAAGAGTTAAAAGTGGTATGGGATTTTTTTTTTGACCTTTCAGTAGGCCTCCACATGCAAGAGAGCTGAAATCCTGAACCCTTGGTGTTGTGTACTCCCTAGAATGAACTGCTCAGTTTTATAGCAATGAGAGTTCTAATAGAATTATAAACCCATGTTACTTTGAATGTATTCTTCTACCCCATCGTTGGTACAGTGACTTGATATGGTCTATTCTGTGGTCTTTCAGTGGCCATTGTTGCTTTTTTCCCATAAGGGTAAAAATTATACCTGTTGTGTGGAAACCATAATAGATTCTCCTGTAGAATGTCGTAGAATGTAACCAGGGTTCAAATCCCTGGTGGCCACAGAAATCCAACTGGCTGATCTTAGGCAAGTCATGAAGTCAAACAAATTCTACCAAGGAGACCCCATGATATGGTTGCCATAAGTCAGAAGCAACCTGGAGGCACACAACAATAACAATAAATACAGTAGTGCTCTTCTAAATACTCATTTAAATTTGATCACTTACTCAAAGCTGAAGCCCCTTGTGTTAAAAATTATAGTTCTGAAATAGTACTCATTTGTTGTCTGTCTGTTCTCTCTGCCACCATTCAATTATGATTAATCACTAAATAACCACATTAACTGTTGGTTTTGTGTTAGGCTCTGTTAGTACTTTTAAACTTCTTTCCTGCCATGAAAACAGGTGGTTGTCATATGCCTCTTGCGTTACTCTTCTGCAGGCTTTGGAAGAGTAGTGAACTGTACAGAAGAGCGTAAGAGAGCAAACAGAATTTTAAAGTAGCTCAGCCCAGATTGCTTTTATATATATTTGCTGCTATGATAGTATTAGAAAAGCAAAAGTTAAATCACTTCTGCATTGAAACTGGTGGACTTTAACTGGACATTGTAGTTCTGTTGATTTTTATGGTGCTTAATTTTGACTAAGTTTTGTCAAATTATCTCCAGTTATCAGAGGGACTTCAGTGGTTTTGGCTTAGAGTATTGTGAAATATTGTGTATTGCCAATTGTTTGTCCTACATCAGTTTTTACTGCGCCAGCAAACTGCAGCTGTGTAACTACTTGAATTTTCAGCTCTGAGTTTGTGTAACCTTAAACTTTCTTAAATGGTCCTGTGTTTCGGCTGAGTGTATTAACCATGGCTTTAAGGTAGATACCTATCTAGCCTCTGTTTTCAAACATCTGGATATGTCTACCATCAGTTTGTACATCTGTTATAATTATGTTGGTTGCATAGTACTGCTAAGGACAGGAGGTACCCTCGCTGCTTTTGATGAAATTAGTGTATTTTATGAAATAATCTGAATAATTGAGTCAAGAGGAGGAGTTTGGAAATTGGTTTGTACAGAACCTGTCTTGATCTTCAAGTCAGATTAAATGTTGTACTTATAATTTAAAAGACTTTTTTTAACATGTAAATCTCTTGTACCTAAAGAATGGCTTTCTGTTTATGCATCTCATCTTTCTTATTGTATGTTGTATAGGCCACTGCAAGCCAGCACAATTTGAGGCCATGTCAAGGTAATTTTTAAGGTTAATATTTAAGATGAGATATATAGAGTAGCCTCAGTAATCAAGTAGTTTATTTAAAGCTGTAATTACAGTCATGATTGCATAATGTGATGTATGGCATATGCTATAATAATTTTTATACTATAATATACCATTCTATAAGCTTCTTGGCATCATAACTGAGAGCAGTTAAAAACACACAGGGATTGTTCAAGGCAAGGTTTCTGTATTTAGTTTTTTCATTGATAAACCTGAGGGACGTGGCTGCTACACGCATACGTGTTGAGAGAGGCAGTTTTTTTTATAGTGGTCAGAGTGACAACTTTGGATGTCTCCATTTAGCTGTAAAACACAAAGGGTAAATCAGTCTCAGGCTAACACATCTCAAAGGTTGTTATAAAGTTAAATAACTATTTTGAGGAAGGAAAAGTGAGGTACAAGTTTAGTCTCATAATTTCTACTCTGATACAGGGTTGCTGTTTGCAATAATTGTTTGACAAAAGATCAAATTCATATTCCAAATAAAAACAAACAAATTCAGTAAGTTTGTATCCAGCAGAGTTGATTTTACATAAGGTATGGTTGGTGTATTCTGGAAACTTGTAGGCATGTCTTAGATGAGGATCTTATGGAACCTTTGATTAAACAAGTTTGTGGAGAGTTTAGCTGCAGACAGCAGATAATATATTTCTGTATATCTCTGGTGATCATGTGGATTGTGTCAATTACCATATTACTTCCCTAATGCAGTTTGATGTAATTAGTGCTAGCAAAAACAACTTAATATGTAATCTTGCATACATGTACATGGGAGTACTCCATGGAACTGTCTTCTGAGTAGACCTGGGTAAGGCTGGCTGGGAGGAACATAGAAAGATGCCTCATTTACCTCTCTAGTTCAGTACTGTACGCCAGTTGGCAGGAGGTTTCCAGAGTTTTAGACCAAGATCTGTCCCATCACATTACTTGACTCCTTATCTTAACTAGAATCGACAGGAATTGATTCTGAGACCTTAAATCCTTAATAGCATGTGCACTGAAACTGAGTTGTAAATCCTCTTGTGGCATTTGGTTCCAGTTGAATAAGGATACCTTTGGAATTTTCACTGGTGTAAAAGCATTGCTCTGTCTGTGAATCTTAGTTTTGTTCAAGCAATAACATTTATCTCAACAAATTAACTTCCTAAAATTTTCTTCTCCAGAGTTGTGCCTTTTCTGATTCAAAGTGTGACTAACTGCATTTTGTCATCTACGTTGACATTATCACTTGCTGCTGACTCAAGTAACAAGATCTCAAGTATCAGCATTTTATGTTTTTGTGCAGTTTTTTTGTAATTGTTGTTTGTTTTTCTCCTGAGATTGGTGAGAGAAAGTTAGAGATGGAAATCGTGAATTCAGTGAATCCACTATTTGGGAATAAGGTAAATTTAGAACCTAAGACAGTTCTCTCTCTCCTTTTGCTGAATTTGCAATAGGGGGAGTTCTTGCACATAAACCTCCAGAGCTGCCACCTACTAAATCAGACCAGTGTTCCAGTTGTCCAAGTTTTATTTAATCTGACTGGCATGGCTTCACAGGTTCTCAAGAAGATATTACAGGCCCAGTCTGTGGTGCATATAACAAAGAATGTGCCCTTGCAGTGTAGCAACTCCCAACTACCTTTCATGTTTCGTACAACTTGCTCTTATAATTCCTAGATCTGTTTGAGGCTTTCTGATAAGTAGAAGAACTCACAAGTCCAAATGGATTGGGTTTCTGTACCTAGTAGAAATAGAATGATAGAAACAGATGAAAGCCTCAGTGAGAGGAATCAAATTCAGGAAAGACTGAAATTGAGAAATTGAATTCTCCTCATCACCCTTAATTCAAAAATAGAATCATATCCCATAGTTGGAAATGCTGTCTTCTATTTTGTGTGCTAATTAGATTCAGTGATGTCACCTTGATACCTTATTGACTTTAATATCACAAGGAAGTATTCACATCAAAAAGTTTCCACATAATTGCGCTTGATGTCTCATCCAGCTTCTGACAGACAAGAGGCAGCATCACTTTTGCTTCTGGCCATAGCTGACTGCTAATGTAAGACCTTTTTGTAAACCTGTTTTGAAAGCTAGGGGACATGGAGATTTGCGTCTTTAGGATACTTGGCTGAGAAGCGCTGTTCCTTGAAATCACAGTACATCTTACTTCATTGAAAGCAAAAAACCACATCAGTGAAATCTTCCAGTGTGTCTTTTATGGGAGGAAAACCCTCATACTCAGAATTATATTTAGGAGCACAATTTCTTTTTCTTCCAGGACTTGATAGTGATTGATCCTCAACAGGAAATGGAGAGACTAAAGATAATTCCTGCCCAGGATTTCACCAGCTTTGTCTAAAATATTCTTGGAGATTTCATACATATCTGTGTAGTGGTCACATTTATAAAATGATGCCTCTCATCACTTATAAAGCTGCTGTTGTATCATTGTCGTAGTTTTCCTGAGTTTTTCTTAGTTCTGGGACTCAGGACAGCTTAGAAAAATTAAAACAGATGTAGATAATATTTCCTCAGAACATACAAAAGTTAAATATAATTAAATTGTCGGTAGAGTTGGCATAGCACATTAATAAAAGACCTTTGATAGCCAGTATGATGGAGAGATTTAAGTGTTGGACTCTGGAAAGCAGGGTTCAAATCCCCACTCATTAATAGAAATCCACTGGGTGACCTTGGGCAAGTGGCATTTACCCTCAGAGAAGAGCCATAGCAAACTCCCTCTGAACAAATCTTGCCAAGGACATCCCATGACAGAGTCACCTTAGGATCACTATAAGTCAGAAATAACTTGAAGGCACACAATAACAATACAAAAAATGCTTTAGCAATAAGCAGTCAGTTGCCAGTGGCCTGCTGAAAAAAAAAATCACCTGCTACTTGAAGGACACTGTTGATGCTTTTCTAAGAAGGAGGTTTGGAACCTTGGAGCAGCCAGGTACTTGTGAAGTTAGTGCAACTGAGAGAAGAATCTCTCCTGGACCCAAGCCATATTGGGCTTTATAAGCCATAAACATTGTATTGAATTGTGCTCAGAAATGGACTGACAACCAGAATATCAAGCCGTAGAAGCTTGTGGTCCTGGTTGCTTATTCTCTTAATATTTTCTTATATTTTATTATATAGTCAAATGATTGCAGTGCAGGAATGATGTTCTTGTCACCTTATGGGAGCCAAGAACTACGGGTGCCAGGCCTACTTTCCTTCTAACAGACTGGAATGCCAACTTTTTGCCCCATTATACAGCCCTGCTTTCCCCTTTAAAACCACCACGTTTATGTACAAAGCATAAAAGCCTCTCAGTTGTTACACAAAATGATTTACTGATCTGAGGTAGCGTATTACGAATTGCTTAGAACTAATGGAAAGTACTCTACAGAGTCAAAATTTATAGAAATAAAGGATACTCTTTATTAAAAATAACGAACAGGGAAAGGTATTGGGTGTCATAAGTATATCCAAGCAATACAGAACTTCAAAAGATGCTTATCCAAGTTTCATATAGCTTAACCTAGTATACAGAACTTTCATACATAAACAGGCCTTTGGCTTCCCTTTTGCTCAAAGGCTTAATTCCCAAATCAGGATCACACCTTCCGACCCAACTCAAAATAGTTTGAGTTCTCCTTTGTCTAGACTTCTGAGAAGCCAACCACTCTTATTCAGACACACACACCCCCGGCTGACTGAAAGGTTCTATCCTAAATGTCTGTCTGTTTGTCTGTCTGTCTGTCTGTCTGTCTCTCCTCTCTCTCTCTCTCTCTCTCTCTCTCTCTCTCTCTCTCTCTCTGGAATTATCACTGAAGGAATCTGAAAAATCCAAGTCAGTGTGCCCCTCTCTCTCACTAATGGGCTGGGTTTCTCTCACACAGAGCCACTTTGGTTATCTGGCAACCTGTTGCTGAGGCTGCCCTGCCACTCAAGTTAGCCACACCCTCAGGCTCCATCAAAAGAACACACACTTGCTGCTGAAAAACAAGGCGCTCCAAGCCTAAGATTCCAGACAGCTGCTACTTTCTCTTTCTCTTCCTAATGAAACAACATGACTTTTCTTCTTTTGTCCATGATCTGTAGCAGTGCATATACAGTGCATATCTGTAGCATATACAGTGCCAATCTTGGATATATTTGTCAGGCACATCAAAGAAAAATAACTGGGCAAAATGAGGTATGTTTGTTTTGTACAGCTGCTCTTTACGAGCTTTATTAACCACAAAATCCAAATTTGAAATCCCTCCAAACCTGTGCCAGAGTTCTGCCATGCAAACCTTGCATTTCCCCAAAACTGAATAATAGTTATCCCAAACCAGGATTCCTAGGTAGTATTCAAAAACTGTGTATTGTCTCATTCACTCAGAAACTTTGCCAGAGTTTTGCGGCACCCTCAGAACAGCATAGCTGATGTACCCAGTATGCAGTGCTATTAATCACTGGAAATTTGACATTGTCTAATTCACTCAAAAATTTTGCCAGAGTTTTTGGAATTCATCTGTGGCACAAACCCTCTTGTTGGCCACTCCTCTAACACAGTCGAACTGACCGACCTAGCGTGAGGCCATAGTGAGTATCAGGAAGATTAAATTGTGTCCCTTTAAGCTTTTCCATGTTTTCTTTCTTAATGTCACTTTTGTGTCGCTTTATTCTCTTGTATAGACTGTCCAGTTTGTCCTGTATACTTGAACACATATTTGCAGACATTAAACTGTCCAACATAAAAGCTGATGTAGAAGACAGGACACTGAAATACCACTATAACAACTAGCCTGTGCCTGCTGTCTCTTAGGTTTAGTCCACCCCCTGGGAGTCTGTGCCCTTGCCTTTATTCTCCAGTTTACTCCTCACACATTATACTTTTCAACTTGTTTCAAGTCCGAATGATGCCAAATTTAGCTGCTGAAAATACTGGTTTACCAACTAACCTGTGTATGTATCTGATGCATTTATCTATGTTTTTGTGAATGTCTTCATCAGTGTGGGTTTTTTCCAATTTTTAGAAGTATTTCTGTTTCATATCTAGTAAAAATTTGTAACTGTTGCTATCTATATTTGTATTTTCAGTTAGATCCAGCATACTTTTATACTTGTGGTAGACTAGCACTAAAGAAAACTAAAGATATGAAATCATGCATCTAGAAATAATTATATGTCATTCAGTTAAGAGAGCACTGCAAACATAGGTTCATGCTGCAAAGTGATTATAAAACTTTGACATAGAGCATTAGGAAGTCCACATATAGGAGTTGATACTTAACAAACTTTGCACAGTCCATACTTCAGAAATGGAAATTGTGTGGCTCTCCAGGTATTATTCAGCTGCATCTCCTACCATCTCTTAACCTCAGCTGTGTTAGCAGAGTTTGTTGGGTATTGTCCAATAATATCTGTAGGGTCATGTGACACACATACATACTTGCAGCTAGTATAGCAAAACATCTTCCTTCCCCTGCCACTCCACATGTACATTCTGCTGTTTTTCGTAGTTCTTAGGTTTCAATATGGGCTGCTTTTTTAAGTGTTGTGGTTATTGGTTATAAACCCTGAATATTTAGTGCTTGTTGTTGTACCCTCTGGTATAGTCATCATTTCTGAACCGCGGGGTAACTTACAAGATGTTCCCTTGAAGTTAACTGTGCACACATAAAAGAATAACCAAAACTGTGTTGGCTTTTGTTGTTGTTGTTTTGAAGGGGAGTCTTTATCACGTTGGGAAAGATGCAGGTTGGGAACAGACCTGAAAGAAAGTTATGTTTTAGCCAGTTGAAAGGAGTGACCAAAATTGCTTTTTGATTAACTGAATTGCATTCTGTACAAAGCATCGCTGCTGGATTTCTGTGTTGTTCCTAGGCTTGAATGCTTTATATATTGGTCAAGAGCCATGTTTGAGTTCTTTATTCAAAGGACCAAACCAAGTAACCTTTTTAGTGAGTCTCTCCTTGACTTGGTTGATCAATTACATAAATTATACAAATTTTAAAACTTGTGAAGAAAACATAAGGATCCAAACCATATCGGGGAAAGGAGTGGGAAAAGGGGTGGATAGGCATGATGGCCCTATATTTTCTCTCTATCACCCATCTCCATTCATGGGTATGGAGGGTGGCACTGGGAGAGGATTTGTGATACTGAGAAACGGGTGAAAGCCATTCTTATCTGGCCAAGTTATGGATGGTGGAGGAGGAAGACCAAAGGCAACTATTTAAGGGGTTGTGTGGCCTGATCGGACCCACAAAGAGCGAAGGCTCTCACAGAAGCACTTGAGGTGTGGGGGTTGATTACCACAAATAATCAAATCCATGCAAGTTAAACCTACAAATGTAGAGGGTTAACTGTACTTTTAAGATTATGTTCTATCTGCAGTTTCTTGTATTAAAATATATTTTTAAATGCTGCCTTATTTCTTGTAGACACATTTTCAGTCATTCAAACTGTTTTTAATCAATATAGCCTACTAATTGAGTAAATATTGCTCCCCAGTTTCTCAAGAAGTCAAGAACAAC
Source organism: Iguana delicatissima (assembly GCA_948472985.1). Taxonomy (NCBI): domain Eukaryota; kingdom Metazoa; phylum Chordata; class Lepidosauria; order Squamata; family Iguanidae; genus Iguana; species Iguana delicatissima. The sequence goes on along the minus strand of CAOKZL010001178.1, from coordinate 130,375 downwards.
AGAACAAACCTGGTGCAAAAAGTGAAGTATAGCCTATGTATGCAGTGACTTCATATACAGCTAGAAATTAAAAATCCAATCCATGTAATTGTTAAAAGTCACAGAATTTTAAAAATTAGCAATATGCACTAGAGGTATTGAAACTCTTTTTTATGCTAAAAGAGAATTTCAGAATGGCACAATAGTTGTTTAAATTGTCTTCTTACCCTTTCCTCAGAAATCATTTTAAGTTCTATGCAAAAGGTATGGAATAGACAAGTATCAATCTAGAGACAAGATACAAAAGAGAAGATTAAGGGATAAAGATTCTTAATGATTCACCTGCTGTTGGTAAGAGGTTGTGTTCAATTTTTTGAGAAAAAAATCATTGTTATTGTCAAGGTCAGAGACCCGGGCGGCAAGCCAGCCCAGAGAAGAGAGTGGGAGAGCCATCAAAGTCCAGCCAGGAGGGGACAAGCAAGCCCTTACTCTGGAAGTTCATTTACCAGAGTGCCAAGTGAAGCCAAAGTCAGAGTTCCAAAGCCAAGGGTCAAAGGTCCAGAGATCAATTCAAGGTATCAGGAACCGGGTGCTGGGAGCAAGATACAGGCAAGAGGAGGGCTTGTAAGAAATTTGCCACAAGCAAAGGGAAGCTTCCAGGCAGGCAGTTATATAGCCCCAGGCACAGGTGTGTCCAGTCACCGCTTCTTAAACTTTGCCAAGAAAGCCTCCCTTCTTCTTCGTGGTCTCTGTGCCTCATACATTAGGAGCTTTCGCGCCCGCGCGGTAGCGTTCGGAAGATTCTAGAGCTCGTTAGCTTTGGCGGGAACCCCTCCCCCACGCCGGTGCTGCGCATGCTCCTCCCACCGACTAATGGTCTCTCCTCAGTTCTTTCTTGTCCGCCTCAGCGTACAGAAGGTTCTGCTTGTTGGCTTGCTTTTCTCATTGTGCTTTTGGTGTTTTTTGACTTCGGATTTGGCTTTTGACTATCCCTCTCGGATTTCGGACTTGGCTTTGTACTTTCTCTATCGGTTTTGACCCTTTTCTGGCTTTTGACGACGATTTCGGATCTTGGACTGTTTTTGGCGTTCTCGGACTCTCTCTTTTTTGCCTTGCCTCCGGTTTATGTCGGCTCTCTACAAACGCTGCACCTCCTGTGGAAGGAAGGTCGCTTTCTCCGACCGACACTCTAAGTGCCTGATTTGTTTGGGTGAGGGGCACAACGTTCAGGCCTGCCCTATTTGCAGAGAGTTTACACACCAGACTCTCCGTAACAGGGCAGCAAGGCTTAAATCTCACGGTTGGGAGGAATCTCTTCGCGTCCAGAGACCCGAGACGATGGCCGAGAAATGCCCACCCTCTTCTTCTTCTTCAGCAGCAGCAGTGGCTGCCATGCCCTCGACCTCATCGGTATCAGTACCGGGCTCGGTACCAATAACGAAGTTGCCGAGGATACCAAAGATCTCGGCAACTCGGGCACCTCCTCCTCCTCCAGGCCACTTACCGCGGCCCAGAAGAAGCGCCCCGCCACCGAGGGCTTGGGGGAGAAGAAGAAGAGAAAGGAGAAGTGTCGCTCTTCACCGACGGTGGTGCGACCCCCGACTCCACCACCCACTCAGCCCGCCAAGGAACCTCAACCGATGGAGCTCCGTGAGGAAGAGGAGCCTCCGGAGGAAGAGGAAATCGTCAAGGTGTCGGACAAGGAGCAGGTCGTGCAGGCCTCGCCCCCTCAGCCGCCCAAGGTGATCGCGGAGATCACTCTGCCGAGTCACCGTCCACCCTCAGCAGAACGCCGAGAGGAGGCTGTGGTCAGGTAGTGCCCAGCCTCTCGACGCGAAGAGTCCCGCTCGCCGGAGCAGCGGGCCAGGCCTCCATCCCCGCGATATCGGGAGATGCGCCTGGAGAGACGTCGCTCGGGCGAGAGTGCCTACTCTCCTGCCTACCTAGGAGGGTACGCCCAGGAGCAGGTGTGGCACGAGCCGGCCGGCTCATACTATTTTTACTCGCTGTCATACAGGGAGCGGTACCATCTAGATCCAAGGTACTGTTCACCTCATCGCTGGTCTCACTCGCCACCGCGGGAGGCTCACTACCCCCGCTATGAAAGGTCACCGCTGCGTTGTTCGCCGAGTCACCTTTGGTCCCGGGAGCCCTGACCCCGCTACAGGGCTGTTTCTCCACCCCCGCGGACGACGGCCACAGCTACCCGCCCGACGCCACAGCCCACCGTGGCCCAGCCGGCGGTAGCTGCGACTTCTACTATGCAGGCGGCACACCGTCCTAGGCCTGCGGTCGTGCCCCTGAAGGTGACTCCGATACTGGCCACGACATCGGCCACACCGGTACCAACGCAGCCTGCAACTCCAGCAGTCACCCTTGGCACCTCCGGCCCGTAGGCCAGCCGAGGAGAAGGAGGCTGAGAGGTCGCCATCACCATCCGGCGACTCTTACGACTCAGACTCTGACTCTGCTGAGTCCACCCCTTCTCACGAATCCCCGCCACTGGGGTTCGGGGAGCAAGGCCCAGAGTCTGCACCGGAGGACGTACGCCAGTTTTCTGCGATCCTCCTCTGGATGGCCACAGCCCTTGGTCTAAAGGTGACCGAACCTGCTCCACAAGCCCAGGACCCGGTCTTCCAATACTTGGAAGCCCGCCCACCATCGACTGCACCGCTGCCGTTCCTACCAAGCCTGGTGGAAGCATTGAAGCAGCCATGGGCGAAGCCGGCGTCAGCACACCCTATCCCACATAGGCTAGAGCATCTCTACAGGACCCAGAAGGACAACGCGGAGTTCCTCTTCAATCATCCTGTACCGAACTCTATTGTGGTCGAGTCGGCTCAAACGAAAGGAGGTAATCGGGCGTGTACAACCGCTCCGGACCGTAAAGGACAGAAGCTCGATGCCTTCGGCCAAAGGTTCTATTCGGCATTGTCCCTGGTGGCCAGGACGGTGAACATGATGGCATGCCTCGCGGCGTACCATCGGAACCTCTTCAACCGACTCGCTCCACTCCTCGCTGACCTGCCGGAGGAGTCACGCACCTCAGCCATACAGATCTTTGGCGAGGCCGTTGCGGTGGCTACACAGCAGATCGCCACCTCGAGGCACGCCGTGGAGGCCACCTCAAGGGTGATGGTCGGTGCCTTAGCTCTCCGACGCCACGCGTGGCTCTGGTCCTCTGGGCTTCAGGAGGACAGCCATTGACGGATTGAAGACCTTCCGTTCGACAGCGAAGGGCTCTTCCACACCTCCACCGACGAGGCCATGGATCACCTCGTCAAGGCCCGGCTGACAGCGAAGAAGATGGGTATCAACCAGCCTGCCCAGTCTCGCCGCTCTTTCCAGCCGAGGCCTTCGTGGAGAAAGTCCTCATCATCATCGGCGTACCAGCCGCGGTCCCTGCGGTCGACCGCGTTGAGGCCGTCAACATCTTCGGCTTCAAGGAGGCTTCCCAGACGATGCCCATCTTCGTCGTCCCAAGAAGTCATCCTCAGGAGCGAAGTCCCGGTTTTGACGGCCTTCGCAGGACTCCGCCCGTGCCATCCTTCGCACTTCCGGTAGAACTGTTCCACCACCCGAGCCTGGCCAGGCACCTCGACTGCTGGCGGGAGATCACTGCGGACTCCTGGGTACTTACCATCGTCCGCCTGGGTACGCCATCAAGTTCCAGGATATTCCACCACAGGGTGTCTACTACTCCACCCTGGCCAGCTCAGCTCTACTGGAAGAGGCCCAATCCCTCCTCGAGAAGGGAGCGATCGAGAGGCTCCCGCCTTCAGCCAAGGCTTCTACTCGAGGTACTTCATGGTGCCGAAGGTGGACGGATCCCTGCGGCCCATCCTAGACCTCCGAGGGGTGAACAAATACATCCGCCCCAAGAGGTTCAAGATGGTCACGCTGCCGTCGATCCTCCCCTTCCTTCGGCGAGGGGACTGGTTTGCGTCCATAGACCTCAAAGATGCCTGTTTCCACATCTCGATCCGCCCGCAGCAGAGGAGAAACCTTCGGTTCGCAATCGACGGCACCAGCTACCAGTACCAGGTGCTGCCGTTCGGACTTTCCACCGCACCACGGGTGTTCACCAAGTGCATGGCTCTGGTCGTATCCTTCCTGCGGATGAAGGGCGTCTCCGTCTACCGTTACCTGGACGATTGGCTATTGTTGGCGTCCTGCAAACAGAAACTGTACAGGGACATTCATCGGACTTTGTCTCTTCTCACTCAGCTCGGACTCAGGGTCAACCCCAAAAAGTCCCATCTCGAGCCCACCCAGGTTCTCGTCTTCTTCAGGGCGACCCTTGACTCGGTATCGGCGAGGGCCTTCCTACCGGACGAGAGGGTGCGGACGCTTCGTCGGGCAGCGTCCGCTGCCTTCGAGGCCTTGACGATGTCAGTGAGGAGGATCCAACAGCTCCTCGGCTACATGGCCTCGACCACCGCCGTAACCTACTTCTCCAGGTTACGCGCAAGGCCGCTCCAGCACTGGTTCGTCAGGGCCTTTGATCCACTCTGGGACGACCAGCGCCACTGATACCGCCTGCCCCAACAGGTACACCGATCGCTCCTGTGGTGGCAGTCGTACAGGAACCTCCTGTCAGGCATGACGTTCCGCAAACCCAGGCCATCGGACACGGTAATGACGGATGCCTCGCTCTTTGGCTGGGGAGCGCACACCGGCGATCTCCGGGGCCGGGGCCGGTGCATGGACAACGAGCTGTTCCTCCACATCAATGCTCTCGAGCTCCTGGCGATCCACAAGGCCCTGAGAGCGTTCCGACACCTGGTCACGGGCCGCACGGTGTTGATCCTCACCGACAACACGACGGCGGTCTGCTATGTGAACAGGCAAGGAGGGACGCACTCCACCACATTGCTGGGTATCGCCCTCGATCTCTGGAACTGGTGCATCCCGCTCCGGATACACCCTGTGACGGTTCACCTGATGGGGCAGGAGAACACCACAGCGGACGCCCTCAGCAGGGACACCACTTTCCACCACGAGTGGTTCCTGTCCGACGTGGCCTTCCGGATGCTTCGGGACCGATGGGGCGAGCCGACCATCGACCTCTTTGCGACCAGCCAGAGCGCAAAGTGCCACCTATTCTGCTCAAGGGCCGACCACGATCGCCACTCCATCGGCGACGCGTTCCAGTTTCCGTGGGACGAAGGGCTGATCTACGCCTTCCCTCCGTTCCCGCTCCTGGGCCACGTGATCGCGAAGATCATCGCGGACCGGGCAGACGCGATCCTCGTGGCACCGTACTGGCCGAGGCAGCACTGGTTCGGACCCCTGATCGAGGCCGCCCAGGGCACAGGACTCTCAGGTTTCCCACGGTACCGGACCTGCTGTCTCACTCCGACAGGCTGGTGTTGCACCCGGACCTGCCGGTGTTGGCCCTCCATGCCTGGAGGATATCGCCCTAGACGACCCGGCCATCGGGAACGTCTTGACCGCGGCCAGGAAGGAATCCACGCGAAGGAACTACCACTACAAGTGGCCACTATGTGGCCTTCGCCGAGGAACATCGAGAGCCGGTATCGCCTGTCACCCTGCGTACCATGCTCCACTTCCTCCTTCATCTCCGGCAGCGGGGCCTCGCCTTCCCGTCGCTCAAGGTCTACCTCGCTGCGATCGTGGCATACCAGCCGCCACGATCCCCATCGGCCGCGCTCTTCAGGGACGGTACCGTGAAGCAGTTCCTGAAGGGCCTGCAGCACCTCTACCCGCCGGTATCGCCACCGCTACCGCTGTGGTCGCTGTCATTGGTGCTGTCCCAGCTGACAAGGCCGCCCTTCAAGCCCATGGCCACGACGGACGACAGGCTGCTTGCGATGAAGACCGTGTTCCTAGTGGCCGTTACCTCTGCCAGGCGGGCGGGGGAGTTGACGGTGCTACGGTGCGATGAACCATACTTGGTCTTCCATCGTGACAAGGTGGTCCTCCGGCCTGACATCTCCTTCCTGCCGAAGGTGGTGTCCAACTTCCATCTGAGCCAGGACATCATCCTGCCGGCCTTCTACCCTGACCTGATGACACCTCTAGAGCGGTCCCTCCACTCCCTGGACGTGCGTCGGGCGCTGGCCTTTTACAAAGACAGGACTGCGGCCTATAGACAGACACTCCACTTGTTTGTCTGTTATGGCAGGCGCCGGAGAGGCCACAAGGTATCCACCCAGCGCTTCTCTAAGTGGGTGGTACAGACTATTCACCTGGTGTACGAGCTTGCCAAGAAGCCTCCGCCAGACCTGCTTCGGGCCCACTCCACCAGGGACGTGGCGACATCTGCTGCTCTCCTGCAAGGCGTCGACCTGTCAGAACTCTGCCGTGTGGCAATCTGGTCCCAGCCGTCGACTTTCGTGCGCCACTACAGGCTCGACTGCCGGTCCAGGAGAGATGCCTGGTTTGGATGTGCTGTGCTGTCTTCTGTGCTCTAGGGTCTGGGACCTGACCCACCATTCTACTGGTAAGCTACACAGTCTCCTAATATATGAGGCACAGAGACCACGAAGAAGAAGAACAGGTTGCTTGCCTGTAACTGTGGTTCTTCGAGTGGTCATCTGTGCCCTCATACATCCCCGCCCTGCCTTCCCCTCTTTTTTCAGGTCCCATCTGCTTCGGCGGACCAGAACTAAGGAGAGACCGTTAGTCGGCGGGAGGAGCATGCGCAGCGCCAGCGTGGGGGAGGGGTTCCTACCAGAGCTAACGAGCTCTAGAATCTTCCGAACGCTACCACGCAGGCGCGAAAGCTCCTAATGTATGAGGGCACAGATGACCACTCGAAGAACCACAGTTACAGGTAAGCAACCTCTTCTTTGCACAGCCCTCTTGAATCTCCGCCTTGATTGGGGCTTATTGAACCAGGCTCCAGAGCCTCTTCGGATCCCTGTTGCTCCAAAGGAGCAGGCACAGAATTGGATCCCTGTTGCTCTAAAGGAGCAGGCAGTGGGATGTCCATGCCTGCTTGGTCCATGGCAGCAGTGAGAGCTCCTGAGCTGCAGGACCCATCTCCAGCCAGAGCCACAGGGACTAACAGCTGCTGCTTGTCATCTCCACCCTGAGCAACAGGGACCAACAGCTGCTGCTGATCAGCAGCAGCTCTGACGGGGGCTTCACTTATCACAGTTATTTCTACAGTTTTAGTTACAAGATGTTTTTGTTGAAATATTAAGGGGGTTTGTGCTTGCCCTCATTTAAGCCTCAACTGTAGAACCCAAACTCACTGCTGAAAATACTTTGCATCAGGCAATGAGTGTTGTCTTCCTCCTTATGCAGACACAGTAAATGACCAAATAAGATAAAGAATGATTGATTGTGTTTAGGCAAGAGAAAGTATTTCTGGCTCACATCAGTGGATGTAATGTTATTATTGAGAAACAAAACCAGCTTTCACACTGCTAACCGTGTGATTAGTTTCTGGGCAAAGAGACTGTTAGAGATCTAGGGAAAATATCTTGTTTAGCACATGAGCTTAAGTCACACCTTTCATTGTCATGCGAGGGTATAATACTCAAGATGGACCTTTGCTGACAGAAAACAGCTCTCTGCTCACTCATATAAGACTGTAGACAAGGCCGTGAAGAAGCATCATGCTGAGGAAGAAGAATGTGAAGCACCAGGCCTCGGTACAACCTTTCATACTGATGACAGCTGTCTCCTCAATTGAACAGGAAGCAGAGGTTGTCACGGTGTGTCAGAACCTACTCCACCACCTTCTGCACCAGCCATCCAGGTGGAGACCCAGTTTTTGGATCCACATTCTCCAGCTGCCTCCCTGAGGAAATAAGGGGGCATACCACCACCACCCAATTCCAGGTCAAGAGCATAGAGATCTTCGGGACCGATCTTCCCACAAGAGAGACAGACAACTTCATCCTCAGAGCTGGGACCAAACCTACGAGTGCCAGTACCACCCTACAGCCGGCCTCTGGGAAGACTGTCCCTTCCCCTCTGTGGTAAGACCTCTGTGTCCTACAGGTACAGAAGAGAGCACCTGTGGAGGGAGCCTCCCTGGTCATATTATTCGTACTCTCCAGCATAACATGATTGGTACTATCCGGATGTCTGTTACTGGTCTCTGCCTCAGTAATTCTCTCAATACCAGTCTGGGTCCCGGTTACACTCAAAGTCTCCCTGTCAGCACAGATCCCAACAACGGTCCTGATCTCCTCAGCCCTGGTTGTGAAAGCCTCAGTGAAGACCTGATGCAGATACTCAGTGTTCATCTGTGGTTCCACTGTTGCCATCGCCATCTTGAATGTCATTACCTCTGGTGATCCCATCTAGGTCATCATCTCTTCGACAGGTAGACTGACCTCAGCCTCAGGTCTCCTGTGCTGTGTCCCCACCTCCATGGACTACAGCCACGATGTCATGACCTCTTCCATCAACAGTTCATGTGTCGGTACCAACCATTGCTCCAGGTGTAGTATCAATTTCTTCTGAGGTACTGACAAATACTTAGCCTGAGTCTACATCAGAGGAATACAATTCAGACACCATGTCTCCCAAGTCATGTCCACACTCTCATGATATTCTTCCAAATGCATTTGGTGAGCCTGTGCCTGATTCAGCACCAGAAGATGTCAAACAGTTCACTGATACCATGCTCAAGATAACTAAAGCCATTAATCTTAATGTGTTTGCTCCTCCTACTCAGGCCCTGCTGCTGCAACTATACCACTCCTCCCAGCCCTGCAGAAGATTATGAAACAGCTATGGTCGCAGCCAGCCTTGCTTCTACCTCCACTTAGAATCATAGAATCACACAGTTGGAAGAGATCCCAGGGGCCATTGAGTCCAACCCCCTGCTATGCAGGAACACGCTTCAAAGCATTGCAGACAGATGGCCATCCAGCCTTTGCTTAAAAACCTCCAAAGAAGGAGACTCCACCACACTCCGAGGCAGCATATTCCACTGCCGGACAGCTCTGACGGTCAGGAAGTTCTTCCTGAGGTTCAAGTGGAATCTCCTTTCCTGCAGCTTGAATCCACTGCTCCTTGTCCTAGTCTCTGGAGCGGTAGAGACGAGGGGAGGGAATCACTCCATGCCATTACCTACCGCTTCTTCTGGGGTCTGAAGCAATGCAGACTGTCCCTGAAGCTCTTCCGCGGGGCTCCTCCTTGGTCCAGGGTGAATCGGAGCAGTGCGAGGTCTGTAGATCTGCACTGCTCCAGCTCCCAAAACAGCGGCTTCCGGCTTCCAAAATGGCGGCCTCCAGTTGGTCACGGGTCTCGACCAACTGCTGAAGCTCATCACGCCTAAAGCCGCCCTCTGCAAATCGCAGGCTTGCATTGGTGCGAACCTGCGAATCTGCACAAAGGAGCAGGAATGCAATGGCGCATTCCAGGAAAATAAAGACCTGTTTTTTGCGGTCTTTAGAAAACACGCTGGAGGACCACTTGGGGTCATTTTGGAGCGGACTGAGGTGTGGATCTCCAGTAAGTAGTCCATTCTTAGTCCGCTCCAAAGTATAGACAACCTCTGTGAGAGGACGCACTACCCTGTTCTAATTGCCTGGTGCGGAAAGGGCCAAGGTGCCCAGAACTGGACACAGTATTCCAAATGAGACCTAACCAATGCAGAATAGAGTGGTACCATTACCTCCCTCAACGTAGACACCATACTCCTATTGATGCAACCAAGAATCGCTTTCTTGGCTGCCGCATCACACTGCTGACTCATGTTCAACTTGCGATCTACCAAGACTTCTAGATCCTTTTCACATGTAGTGCTGTCCAGCCACACGTTCCCCATCCTATACCTGTGACTTTCATTTTTTCTGCCCAAGTGCAGGACCCTGCATTTCTCTCTGTTGAAATTCATTTTGTTAGCTTTGGCCCAGCTCTCCAGTCTGTCAAGGTCATATTGAAATTTGATCCTATCCTCTGGTGTGTTAGGAAGCCCTCCCAGTTTGGTATCATCTGCAGATTTGATCAGCATGCCCTCCGCTCCTTCATCTAAATCATTGTTGAAGATATTGAATAACACTGGGCCCAGGACAGAACCCTGTGGCACCCTACTAGTCACTTCTCTCCATGATGAAAAGCAGCCATTGGTGAGCACCCTTTGGGTGTGGTCGGTCAACAAATTACAAATCCAACTAACAGTAGCTCTGTCCAGCCCACATTTTACTAGCTTTTTTGCAAGAATGTCATGGGGAACTTTGTCAAAGACCTTACTGAGGTCAAGATGTGCTACATCTACAGCATTCCCTTCATCTATCAAGCTTGTAACCCTATCATAAAAAGAGATAAGATTAGTCTGGCATGACTTATTTCTTAGAAATCCATGCTGACTTTTAGTGATTACGGCATTGTTTTCTAAGTAATTACGAACTGACTGTTCAATTATTTGCTCTAGGATCTTTTGTGAAATTGATGTCAGGCTTACCGGGTGATAATTATTGGGGTCCTCTTTTTTCCCCTTCTTGAAGATGGGGACATTTGCCCTCCTCCAGTCTGCTGGGACTTCTCCTGTTCTCCAAGAGTTCTGAAATATTACTGCAAGTGGTTCAGAAATGACTTCCAACAGCTAGAATACCTACATGAGATGCAACATAATGATGTCTCTCGTCATTAATCATGCCCAATTCCATCAAGATGAAGAGTGGCAAGAAGGTGCATAACACTCCACCTGATAAAGAAGGGAGATGTCTCGACATATTCAGTTGTTGTTTCTATTCCACTGCCTCACTGATAAATATGAGTACCTAATACATACCAGCACTGGGTATGGGACAGAATTCTGCCACTCATCTCATTCCTCTCATACAAGCGCAAGTGCCACATTGAAGCCCTGGCAAATTCAATCCACTTGCCATTCAGTAGAGTGTGGTGCTGTGGTTATGGCAGGCTCAGTAGCCTTATGATGCTATGCTTGGCTCTTCTCCACAGATCTCTCCAAGGACTCCAAGGATGGCTCTATGGATCAACTCATGAAGGCCAGACTGACAACCAAGAAGATAAGGTTCAGAAGTCAGCAGCAATGCTGCAGGCCTCACTCCTACCAGCCATCATGAAAACTCCCGGTTATCTCAGCATCTATCCCAGGCCTCTTCTTTTCAGTCATCTCGTCACCATTCATTTAAACAACACTAGTCATCCTCAGGAAGTCATCATCTGCTTCAAAATCTCGGTTTTGACTTTTCCCAGAGGTTGCTACTGCTACCATCCTATCTATACAGCCTGATTCCAAGAAGGGCACCAGACATATCCCACCACTGTTCCATCTAGTGGGACATAACCTCAGGTACCTGGGTGCTTAGCATCATCGAGTTGTTAAGTACTCACCTTCTTACCTCCAAATCCCATCCTTCTAGAGGAAATCAAAAACCTGCTGCACAAGGGTGCCTTGGAGAAATTGCATCCTTGTTCCAAGATAACAGGATTATTCTTCCACTGTGCCAAAAAGGGATGGAGGCCTTTGGCCCATTCTGGGCCTGCGCAATGTCAGTCATTACATCCGTCCTTGCAAGTTCAAGATGGTGATGTTGACCTCCATTTCCTCAGGAAAGATTACTGGTTTGCCTCCTTAGAACTTCAGGATGCTTACTTTTACATCTCCATACACCTGCAGCATAGGAACCACCTTTGTTTTTCTGTCAGGGATAACCTGTACCCATACAAGATTCTCCTGTTTGAGCTATCCATGGCTCCCAGGGTGTTTACAAGTGCATAGTAGTGGTCATATCCTATCTCAGGATCATAGCCTATTCATATCCAGATGACTGCCTACTAGTGGTAACGTGCAAGACAAAACTATATTGAGACATCCATTTCTCACTCTCCTCCACAACCTAAGCGTCAATATTAACCCCAAACAGTCCAAGTTGGAACCTTCTCAGACCCTGGACTTCATAGGTACAACTCTTGATTGTACAGTAGCGAGAACGTTTTTCCCACTCCAGAGGGCGCAGTGCTGCTGTACTTGAGGCTCTTGACAGGACATTGAGAGAATGTCCTTGAGAATCCAATGACTTCTAGGTCTCGTGGCCACTACAACTGTTGTAACCTGTTATGTCTCACCCCCTCCAACATTCCTCCAACATTTCAACATTCTTTGGGACAACCAGCATATGAGGCATAAGTCTGCCCCACCAGCTCCCCCCAATATGTTAGGAAAATTTAGGTCTGTAAGTTTGACCAGCATAATGGAAATCATAAGAAAAGTAGAGGCTGGTGGATGAAATGATCAGTCTTAAATGCATTTCGGAAGTAGCCTTCAAGTGGTCTCTAGAAGGTTCAAAATATTCCTGTTCACTTGTGGAAGGTTTACCTGATCTGGTGATTTCACTCCCCATGTGAATAATACTAATTTTGAGTGAAAGCTTTGCTGACACATGTTCAAGTGCTTTTTTTTTTAAAGTTCAGGAACCTATACCCTGTTCTTTCTATTTTATTTGATGCCTCTGGCATCAGATTTTCTATTTAATCAGGAACGCTTTTACTCTGTTAACTGAGGCCATTGAAACTAAGCAGGTTAGTCTTCTAGTGCCTTGTACTTAATATATAGGTATATAAAACTGTGATAACTCTGATTCTTCTTTGCCTTCTGGATTCCTGCAGGGTGAGGCAATTGGACTAGATTTCTCTTGGGAGTATCTTTCTGCTCTATGATTCTAAGATTCCTATTCTTCATTGTATGTAAAAAGATTGGCTCACTGCTGTGTTGTCAATATTAGAATAAGAGGCAAGAATATCTTATATAGGGTTATTTGCAGGACATCCACAATACATTAAAATAACTCTTCACTCAAATGCCAGTTCAAATGACTTAAAAAGAACCCTCAAAAGTGTCTTAGCAGTGTTGACCCAAAATTGAAGATTGTAAACATAAATAAAGACTTTGGAATCCTCTTCTTGGATGCTAGTTTGCTTCTATTTACTCTTGCCATTGCGCTAAACTGTTCTTTGTGTGTATATGTGCATATGTGAGAGAGATGTTTCTCCTTGGCCTGCCTTCTTGACCTCTTTGCTTGCTTGCTTTTGCCTATGATCAATAATTTATTACATAGAGATCATATGATTTGTTTTCTCTTTCCCTTTAATTCACCCCTTTGGAAATCTCTGAGAATGGTAGTGGTGGTTGATTTCTGTGCAGCTACTTCCTTTCATTAGACAGGAAGGGGTGGTAAAATGAGAGGCGAGCTCTTGGGGTCCTGTAGGGAGGCACTGCTCTTAAGCATTGTGGTGTCACATTAGTGACCCCTGCTGGCTAGATCCTCTCAGTGCAAATAACACTGCTAGATTGGGATAACTGTGGACAGATTCCACCTCTAAAATGTTTGTTTGCTAAGCAAGTAAAACAGCAAAAATGCATTTACTGAATGCAGTGTTAACTAGCTTGGTAAGGCTATCTGTTTTCCAATTGTGTATGTGTAATTGTGCTTCCAGTTGATGTAAGAAAGCTATGTGAAGTTTCTAGCTTGATCTACTCTGTGTGTGTATGTGCGTGTAATTTTGCCAGTCTCATGTGGTCCAGAGACAGCTTTTCTGGAATAAGCACATTTCCAGAGTCTCTGAAGAGCCACAAACAGCAGGGTGGTTGGAATGGTATATATACACCCATGCCTTGTCCTTGTCCATAGACCTCTAGAAGGTAGGTATTCAGAAAAAAGTATAAAATGTATGTGTCTTTGCAGCTCATTAGTATATTCAAAGTTCAGTTCATTAATGTACCTTAAATCCTGCCACAGAAATAAACTGGAATTATTTTTCACATTCTGGGTACACATCTAGAGTTTATAAAGAATTCTGTTTTTCCCATATTATCCTGAAATACTGCTTGAGATGAAGGCATTGTTTATACATTCATTTTATCTGTATATAGGGTGTGCATTACACACCATATATATAGATACACAGACATAGAATTTCATGTCTCTTAAAATTGTTAATAATTCTGTGGCAAAAGCAGTCTGTCATATTGGTCTGATGAAATTGCCAAAGGGGTAGAAATCTCTCCCATTGGTTCTTTTCAGGTTCCAAGATGTCTTCCTAAACAGAGTCTTTCTTTCTCTCCCTCTCTCTTTTCTCTGTTTCCCAACAGAAAAGTGACATGGAAGGTGAGGCAGTTGAGGCTATTGGTGAAGAGTCTGAAACTTTCATTAAGGGCAAAGAAAGGAAGACCTATCAAAGGCGCCGGGAAGGTGGGCAGGAGGAGGATGCTTGCCCAATGCCACCCAACCAGGCAGATGGAACTGAAGTAGTACAAGATGTAAATACTGGTGTCCAGATGGTTATGATGGAACAGCTAGATCCAACACTGCTTCAGATGAAGACGGAGGTCATGGAGGGTGCCGTGCAACAGGAAGCTGAGGCTACTGTAGATGACACACAAATAATAACCTTGCAGGTTGTAAATATGGAAGAGCAACCTATAAACCTTGGTGAACTCCAGCTTGTCCAGGTGCCTGTTCCTGTGTCTGTACCTGTTGCTACCACTTCAGTGGAAGAACTTCAGGGGGCCTATGAAAATGAGGTTTCCAAAGGAGGCCTCCAGGAGGCAGAGCCCATGATCTGCCACACTCTCCCTCTGCCAGAAGGCTTCCAGGTAGTAAAAGTTGGGGCAAATGGTGAGGTGGAGACTCTGGAACAAGGTGAACTTCAGCCCCAGGAGGACCCTAATTGGCAGAAGGATCCAGACTATCAGCCACCAGCCAAAAAGACAAAGAAAACCAAAAAAAGCAAGCTCCGTTACACTGAAGAGGGGAAAGATGTGGATGTGTCAGTTTATGATTTTGAAGAGGAGCAGCAGGAGGGCTTGCTGTCAGAGGTCAATGCAGAGAAGGTGGTGGGAAACATGAAACCCCCCAAGCCAACAAAAATTAAAAAGAAAGGTATGTAGAGCTTTGGATTTCAGGAGTTGGGGTATCTTTAAGATCTATACTAAATGTTAATTCCTGCTGTATTCCTTTCTTAGGCGAACAGCCTTGCTGGTTTAAAAACATGGGCATGCTTGAGAAAGGTGGCTTAATTTTTCCTAGTGCCTAGACTGGACCACTGACATCAGGAAAGAGTTTCTGATGTTGCTGCGCTCTAACATGCAGATACAAGGGTATCTTTGTGACTTTGTGAAGTAAAATTTGGGGCCAGGAAGCTGTAAGATTGGCTCACTATCCAGACTGGAGGAGTTGCCTTCCATTATATTGTATAGCTTGGTTTATAACAACCAGTACAAATGGGTCAAGTGAATTAATGTCTATTCCTTCACTTTCTCTGGTATGGTGTATTTTACTCCCCCACTCTTGGTGATATGTGTGGGATGGGAGAACAAATTAAAATACGGTGATAGACTGGATTATTTTTCAGGTGCTCCTAGCCATGTGTTTGCCTGTTTAGAGGAGCTGTCGTATTTAGACTGCTGAAGGGTCTTATTTTCTGGACAGGGGTGAAAAAGACATTCCAGTGTGAACTGTGCAGTTATACCTGCCCACGTCGTTCAAACCTGGACCGTCATATGAAAAGCCACACTGATGAGAGGCCACACAAGTGCCACCTTTGTGGCAGAGCTTTCCGAACAGTCACGCTGCTGAGAAACCACCTCAATACTCATACAGGTACCGTGTATGACTTATATTCACCCATAGGCATAGTTCTTGGCAAGTGCCTCGGTGTGACTATTAATTGGAGGAGACACCTTTAAAGTTTATCGACCTTTATGAGCTAGCACCAATCACAGAGTCTGCAATTTGTGAAGTCTGTGTATAATTCTCTTGATAAGTCTGCAAAGTGTTGCAAAAGGATTTGAATGGTTTTCTTTTTGGATGGGTCCTACTTCTTAAACGAAACACCAGGGGTAGAGCTGCAGACAGCAGAGGCTAATAAGTATGCAGATGAAATTAACTCCAAGGGAAGAGACATAATCTTTTTAAACTTCTGCAGTATCCCCAACAGCTTTTTGCAGCTTCCATGTTGTGACAATTCTTTTTATCTATGGGATCTAGAAACCTGGTTGATGGGTATATGTAGAATTAGTAAATTTTTCATTGCTGCTAGCAAGTCATCTTGTCTCCAACAAGATTTAAGGAAGTAGAAGTTTCATAAAAATGGTGTACTTCAAAAAAGAAGAAGACCTTCCTATTCCTTCTGTGTGGGATCATCACATCCTTAATAAGTAAAGGCTGTTCCTTTACTGTCAGCAAGCAATGAGAAAATTCTCTCTTAATTATACGTATCATATTTAGCTTTTTCAGACATTGGAGTTCTTTGACCTTGTATTTGGAATTTTTCTTGGAATTTTTTATGATTCAAGCTTTCAAGGGAGATTTTGTTAGAGGTTATCAACTGCTTGCTAATTTGATAGTTCTTAAATGTGAATTGTCTGTGGGATTG
The DNA here is from genome assembly GCA_948472985.1 of Iguana delicatissima. Taxonomy (NCBI): domain Eukaryota; kingdom Metazoa; phylum Chordata; class Lepidosauria; order Squamata; family Iguanidae; genus Iguana; species Iguana delicatissima. The sequence goes on along the minus strand of CAOKZL010001178.1, from coordinate 114,061 downwards.
TTCAGGTACTCGTCCTCACAAGTGCCCTGACTGTGACATGGCCTTTGTGACAAGTGGTGAGTTAGTTCGTCATCGTCGCTATAAACATACCCATGAGAAGCCATTCAAGTGTTCCATGTGTGACTATGCCAGTGTGGAGGTATGTTTTGACTCTGTTCTTGTTTTTAGCCATGTCTGACTTTTTTATTAGGTCCTCTGAAATTACACAAAAATTAAATTTTTAATTAATTAAAAATGTAAATGTCACTATTGACCCTCCAAAGCGTCTTGCATTATATTATAAAGCGTCTTACAAAGAGAAGCTTATTTAGCAATGTAGATGGTTGTATAGAACAGAGAGAAATGAGTTTGGGAAGGGAGAAAGAACATCCAAAAGTCCTCCTAGCCTTTGCACATTTTTGTTGCAATTGGTGATTCTTGATGGGTTTCCAGAAGCTGTCTGGCTGTGAGCCAAAATACCAAGATTTGTCAACAAGTACACCAGCTACCAGAAACTGGAAAGAGAAAACTGGAATGATCAGTGTTTCTTTGAAACACTTCTTTGGCACCATTGCAATGGTCCAAAGAAGTGTGCCACTGGCTCAGGATGTTTAGGGGAACTAGAGACTTCAGTGTGTCAGTTTATCCTCAGTTTTCTCAATGTCACAAAGCAGAGATGGTGAAGATTATTTTATAAAGCAGGGAGTTTAACCATGATACTTAATTCAGAAACGTGTTTTATACTGTTTATAGTACATTTCATTAACAAATTTGGACACTGAATATTTTCAGTCTCCCATCTTCACCACCATCTTTTTTTCATTTATGTAGCTATCATGCTACCTGCACCCTGTTCCTGCCTCAACTCATCACATTCTAAGGCATTTCTCTTCTGAAAATAAATCTTTGCAGCTATTGTTCAATAATGAATGGAACACTGCTTTGAAATTACAAAAGCAGTTGGGGTTTAGTGCAAGAGATCTGCTTTTCACAGCGAAAAGTGACATTGGGTAGATGCAGGTGTTCTTGGCATCTCAGCAAGTATTTCAGCCCTTTATGGCTAGAAATTCACTGCAGAACTATCTTTGTGTAGCTAACCCTAACTTGGTATTCTTGGGTTTTTAGGTCAGCAAGTTGAAGCGCCACATTCGCTCTCACACTGGAGAGCGTCCGTTCCAGTGCAGCTTGTGTAGCTATGCCAGCAGAGATACTTACAAACTGAAGAGGCACATGAGGACCCATTCTGGTATGGACTAAGCTCTGGCCAAGATGGCATGTGCTGGTGATTCTTTTCGTGTTGCTCTTTTAGCATGAAAAACTTTGCTGTTTCTGGGAAGGATGGATGGCTTCTAAATTATTGTTTAATTGATTTTGGTTAAAGCATGCCTGGACAAGAGTTGCTACTCTGATCAGTACTGTAAGAAGTGGGATGTTGTGAAATGTGTAGTGTCATCTAGCTGATTGCCTTGGGTCCCAATTTCAGGAGAAAGGCAGCTTAGAAATACAACGAAATAAATAAAATAAATAATAAAAAGCTGATGTTCTCAGACAGCAGCTTCAGAGAGCTGTGTGGGTAATGGCAATTCTGTTGATTAGGGGAAAGAAGGGGAGGTACATTGACAATCAACTAAACAGAACCCCAGTTGTTGTACTTGCTTTACAGCAGTTGGGGGATTCTGGTCTTTTGCCTAAATCCTCTTTATCCCATCTGTTGGCTCTGATGGGGAATAGTCTTTGCCAAGTCTCCTCCCCCACTTCTTATCTTTGTTTTTTCAGACAATTGAGGCTCTTGAGCATAACTGTCTTTTCCCCCTCTTCTACAAGGTGAGAAACCCTATGAGTGTTACATTTGCCATGCTCGGTTCACCCAGAGTGGGACTATGAAGATGCACATCTTACAGAAGCACACAGAGAATGTGGCCAAGTTTCACTGCCCTCACTGTGACACTGTTATTGCACGGAAGAGTGACTTAGGTTAGTGCATTGTGGTTTGAGGAGGAAAATGAATTGATAGAATAGAGCAAAGATGTAAAGTTAAGAGGGTCATCACTGTTAGCTGCTTTTTTGGGAGACAACCTAAGAACTACATGGACTAAAACATGCAAATCTTAGTTATTGTATTATATCTTAGTGTCTGATCATCTTTCTACATAATCATGAGAGTTGGAGATATCTTACAGTGCAGGTTGTCTCAGTGTGTCTCAAGTGTCATGCTAGCTACAAAACTGTACAGATCCATTTATAATAGTAGTGTTAGTTCTTTGTCTCAGCATGTCCTAAAGAAGACTGAGAAAAAACAGCAACAGAACAGATAAGGAATACTTGGAATCTAGGATCCTGAGGACTAGAATGTTTAGCAAAGCAGGTCAAAAATTTGGCCACTTATCTTCGTGTTAAAATAATATTTAGGAAATAAAATTGAGTGCTTCAACATATTCCACAAGCTATGTGACAAAAGCAAAGCATTCCATGTTTCTTTTACCAGGTGTCCATTTGAGGAAGCAGCATTCCTACATTGAACAGGGCAAGAAATGTCGTTATTGCGATGCTGTATTCCATGAGAGGTATGCACTCATCCAGCATCAGAAATCTCACAAGAATGAGAAGCGCTTCAAGTGTGACCAGTGTGACTATGCATGTCGACAGGTGAGGAGATAGAGTGAAAAAGGCTGATTATACAGAATCATTAAATATTGTGCTCTAGAAGACTGCTGAGGCCTTTTCCACTTTACAATGATTACTTGTTCTTTCCCTCATTCTAGGAGCGGCACATGATTATGCACAAGCGAACCCACACTGGAGAAAAGCCTTATGCTTGTAGCCATTGTGATAAAACCTTCCGTCAGAAGCAGCTGCTTGACATGCACTTCAAGCGCTACCATGACCCAAACTTTGTTCCAGCTGCCTTTGTCTGCTCCAAATGTGGCAAAACATTCACACGCCGTGTAAGTTAAATTTTAGGTTTGTAGTATTGTTGTACAACAACAATTAAAGAAAAGATCACAATGGAAGTTGCTAATCCACATGGTTACAGCAGCCAGAATGGTTTATGTGAAAAGATGGAAACAAGAAGAAATACATGAAATGGATGAGTGGTTAATTAAACTATTTAAGTTAATAGAAATGGACAAATTAACAAATTTCTGTTAATATAAACAGAAAACTCAATAGAACAATTTAAAGAAGATTGGGAACAAATTTTACCAACATTTGAAGCTAAATGGGGGAACTTAACCACAAGGCGGATAAAAGAATAAGTGGTGCTATCAGTGGAAATTTCTAAGGAGATTGGGTAACAGAATATTGTGATAAAAGGTCTGGATGAATAGAAAGATTAAATTACATATACTGGTGGAAAGATGCAGTGAAAACAATATTGGCACCATACTGCAATTAAAATAGTTGAGAAAAGGAAAATAACAAATATAATTTAAAGAGAGAGACCACTCAATGAAAGTGAAAATACTAGGGAGAAGGTAGACAGCCTTGAGTTGGGAAGCATACCATAGTGAAATAGATTTAAGAAAACTGTAAGTAGGTAGAGTTCTATCGAAAGAATTGTATATGATGCCCCTGTCTGTAGTTTAGTGGTAACAATCCTAGGGCATCCTGAACAGAGATTGTTCTGCTAAAAGTCACCCCCAGACAATCTTTTGCTGGAAATGCATCTCTTTAAATATTGGAATTATTATCATTTAAATAGAGGTGTTGTGCCCTCTCAGTCCACAGGAAGTGTTTTGGAAGCCAGGAGTGAAAATCTGACAGACTCTGGGGTGTATGTTTTCCTCATCTGCAGAGAGACTGTTTTTCAAATCAGACTTTGCTTATCACCACTGGTAACCAAACTCATGGATCTAATATTTGGATCTAATATGGTAAAAAATGCCATTTCTTTATGTTTTGAGGATCAAACCTGTGTATCTTGATTTGGAAGGATGGTTTCAGTTACCTCTCATCAGATAGTTGTTGTGTGCCTTCAGGTTGCTTACAACTTACAACTAACCTATCATGGGGTTTTCTTGGCAAGACTTGTGAAGAAAAGGTTTGCTTTTGCCTTCCTCTGAGGCTGAGAAAGTGTGACTTGCCCAAAGTCACCCAGTGGGTTTCCACAGCCAAGCAGGGGCTTGAACTCTGGTCTCCAAAGTTTTGGTCCAACATCCAAACCATTACATCACAGTGTCTAATATTTGCTTTTCTTTCTCTAATCAGAACACCATGGCCAGACATGCAGATAACTGTACAGGTCCCGATGGTGTAGAAGGAGAAAACGGAGGGGAGCCCAAGAAGGGGAAGCGAGGTCGCAAGAGAAAGATGCGCTCCAAGAAGGAGGACTCCTCTGACAGTGGTAAGAATTGCACACTATCACCAAATCATCTGGGACATCCTAGCTTTGCGTGTGAACCTGAAAATCATTGCCGGTACACTGTTATACACCATGTAGTTTACCTCCTGAGCTATGCGCTTAGTTCAGAACAAAGAATTTGCTGGTGGCAACTGCGGCTCTATTGCAAGCTTCTTAATTCTTTTTCCAGGCCCAGGCTCCTAGATATAAATCTATTTTGCCTAACATTGGACCCAGTGCAACACTCCCAAACCTTTGGTAGGGCTAGTTGACAGTTAAAATTAGTGAAATTTAACTGTATTAAGATGATGATTTTACAGGCAGAAGTGTGGTTGAGCTTTTTTCCTTTAGGTTCTTGATCTGTTTTACTTGCAACCAAATAAGAAGAACCAAGTGCCCCTAAAGTGTAACCACCAACTATAAATACCAGTAAATGTGGTAGATATATTAACTACAATATAATCAATATAATCCAGAACAGTATAAACACAACATGTAGAATACAAAATGAAGTGAGCAAATGAAAGCTGAAGAAATTCAAGGAAGTTGTCAAAGGAATACCAAGTGAAAAAGTTCCACTGAAGTATCAGGAGCAAATAACAAATTGGCAAGTTTTCTATGTCACCACAGCAGGCACAGGTCAAGGTTTCACATGAGTATACCACAATCCATGTAGAGATGCAAAAAATCCAGTAGAAAGTACGGGCTTATCTCAGGTAATTAATTAAGCAAAAAAGGCTAGCCCGGGAAATATCTAGTCGTTTTGAACCATGTCTTCCTCATAGAATCATAGAAATGTAGAGTTGGAAGAGACCACACTGGCCATCCAGTCCAACCCCCTGCTATGCAGGAACACCCTCAAAGCACTCCCGACAGATGGCCATCTAGCCTCTGCTTAAAAACTTCCAAGAAAGGAGACTCCACCACACTCCAAGGCAGCATATTCCACTGCTGAATAGCTCTGACTGTCAGGAAGTTCTTCCTGAAGTTCAGGTGGAATCTCCTTTCCTTCAGCTTGAATCCATTGCTCCTTGTCCTGGTCTCTGGAGCAGCAGAAAACAAGCCCTCTCCTTCCTCTACATGGCATCCCTTCAAATATTTAAACATGACTATCATGTCCCCTCTTAACCTTCTCTGCAGACTAATCATCCCCAGCTCTCTAAGTCTGTCCTCATAGGGCATGGCTTCCAGGCCTCTCACCATTTTGGTCGCCCTCCTCTGGACTTTGTCCAGCTTGACCATGTCCTTCTTGAATTGGGGTGCCCTGAACTGGACACAGTATTCAAGATGAAGTTTAACCAAAGCAGAGTAGAGTGGTACCAGTACCTCCCTCGATCTAGACACCATAATCCTATTGATGCAGCCAAGAATTGCATTGGCTTTCTTGGCTGCCACATCACACTGCTGATTCATGTTCAGCTTGTGGTCTATGAAGACTCCTAGATCCCTTTCACATGTACTGCTATCCAGCCACATGTCCCCCATCCTATATTTCTGTATTCCATTTTTTCTACCTAAGTGTAGGACCTTACACTTCTCTGTGTTGAATTTCATTTTGTTAGCCTTGGCCCAGCTCTCCAATCTATCCAGGTCATTTTGAATTTTGATCCTGTCCTCTGGCGTATTAGCAACCCCTCCCAATTTGGTGTCATCTGCAAATTTGATGAGCATGCCCTCTATTCCTTCATCCAAGTCGTTGATAAAAATATTGAGCAGCACTGGGCCCAGGACAGAACCCTGTGGCACCCCACTAGTCACTTCTCTTCAGGATGAAAAACAGCCATTCGTGATCACTCTTTGGGTTCAGTTGGTCAACCAATTACAAATCCAACTAACAGTAGCCTTGTCCAGCCCGCATTTTACTAGTTTCTTTGCAAGAATGTCATGGGGAACTTTGTCAAAGGCCTTACTGAAATCGAGATATGCTACATCCACAGCATTCCCTTCATCTATCAAGCTAGTAACTCTATCATAAAAAGAGATAAGATTAGTTTGGCATGACTTATTTTTGAGAAATCCATGTTGACTTGTGATTACCGCCTTGCTTTCTAAGTGATTAGCAACTGACTGCTTAACGATCTGCTCCAGGATCTTTCCGGGTACTGATGTCAGGCTGACTGGGTGATAATTATTTGGGTCCTCTTTTTTTCCCTTCTTGAAGATGGGGACAACATTTGCTCTCTTCCAGTCTGCTGGAACTTCTCCTGTCCTCCAAGATTTCTCAAAGATTATAGCAAGCGGTTCCAAAATTTTGCTAATATGTTGTTAACATCTTGCAAAATGTATTCATTTTAACATAATACATCAGTAAATTACAAAAATTGTTAAAATTTACTAGAAAATTTTTTAAATGTCATATGTACTTAAAAGAGTATAATCCCACATGTACCTTAGGAGAGTCTTTTCAAAAAACTTTGAATGACTTACTATAGCAGTCAGACTGTGATTTATAGCAAAAAGCCAAGGTAATTAGTCCAAAGACATAACACCTGAGACTAAGGAGTATGACTGAATGCAAAGCTCCTGTGATTCCTTCTTAAAGAACCCCAATTTCAGACGTTTTGTTCAAAAGTTCCTTCCTACGTCAATAGCGATAAATTCTCTGAGTATACTAAAAATGAAATACATATAATAATTGAATGTAAATAAGCTGCAAATAAAATCTATTTATCGAAAACCTACTGATAAAATTTCCATTTTACATTATGCCATCCCTAAAGGGAACATAGTCAGGCTATTTCCATTTTGTTGTCTTCAGTGATAATTGTCCTGAACGTATTTACTTATTTTTAATATTGAAGAGGAAAATGCTGAGCCAGAATTGGATGATAATGAAGAGGAAGATGAGACAGCAGTTGAAATAGAAGCTGAGCCTGAAGTGGAACCTGTGGCTCCAGCACCACCACCAGCTAAGAAACGAAGAGGAAGGCCGCCAGGCAAAGCCAATCAACCAAAACAGCCACAGCGTAAGTGCTGGAAGATGTTGCATGATGAGTTTTTGCAAGGTGCATGAGGGAGGGGTGAAGAAGTGAGGGCCAAGAATGAGATATGGAAACACATATGACTAGTAGTCATGAGGGAAGGGGGCATAGCATAATTCTTGGCATCTTTTACAACATATTTTCCAAGTATGTTAACTGCATACTTGGAAAAGTAAGTAGTGCTTCTAAAATATTTCTAGTAGTCTAGAAACTAGATGGGACAAAGTAAACTAAACCCATTGGGAATTTGCTCCAGATAATAAACCTAGGTGAAACTTTGCACACGTACTGTCAGGGGTATTGTTGTTCAATTTTCATCTGAGATTGAGTTTGTGCAATTCATTTAGTGGCCCCTAAACAGATACACATGAGCATCTTGATCTTGTGAATGATTCAACTGTTCATATTCCAGGCGTGGGAGACCCAGTCCTCTAACATTTTCTTAGAAACTTAAGGCAAGAAATGCAGTAGATTCTATCCTAAGAAGCAGTGATGAACTTTTCTCACTGTAGACCAAAGTTTACAAAGATCCAGGGAAGGGATGAAGCTTTTTGCATACAAGAGTCCCAGGTTTGAATGTTGGCATCTCCAGGGTGGGACTGGAAAAAAGGTCTCAGTCTTGAGTCACAGGAGAGCCACTGGCAGTTAGTTCACATTACCTGCATTTGTATGAGGACAGACTGCAAGCTGCAGTGACCCTTCAGCTCTCATATTTCCCAGCAGAGAAGGGGTTGAACCTCCTAAACAATTGAGTTGGCTCCTCCCACTGCTCCTAGTAGGCCGAACAAAGAAAAAAGACTATCCTGTGTTACCGTGTGGGGGGTCTTTTCCTGGCTACCTGAAGCTCTTTTCCTGGCTACAGCTTCTAGAGAATGTACTCAGATGAGACCTTCATCGCTACAGCTGCTCCAAATCACCTTTTTTGGTCTTCCTTTTTGTCTGTGTTCTTTGTCTTCACTTCTTCCACCCCAAAAAAGCCTTTACTTTTCACTTTAAGAAAAAAGAACTACTCTTTGACCTCTCTTTAATTTTGTTCCTTTAATCCTTGACTTTCCTCCTCTTTCCTTCTCTCTTTACCTTCTGGGGGCATGAAAGGAAGGCACCAGCAACAACAACCAGGAAGGAGGAGAGAACTGCCTGCATGTCTGGCACCTCTCACCCCGCCCCAAATGTACCTCCCCAACTTGCAGTGAGAGTGAAGGAGACATTCTGGGGGTTATCAGCCTGATGGAGGGGAGGCCCCTTCACATCTCTGCCTTCTTGGATTGCCATCACCCAGTCTGTAACAGGCCAGGGAGGGGTCTTGGAGGCAACCAAGGATGACAAAAGAGGAGGGGAAAGTGCAAGTAGTGCCCCCCTAGCAGAGCATTTGAAGAACATAGAAGAGAATCTCCAGCCTACCTAGCATCTCTCCCCAATTTTGAATCCACTCCCCTCCCCCATCTGCGGAGGAGGCCGGGAGTCTCCATCAGAGAGTGCAAGAAGATGCAAGTACTGCCCCTTGCAGCAGAGCTTTGGAAGAACAAGGAAGAAAATTACTGGCTTAGCCAGCATCTCTCCCTCACTGAATCCACTCCTCCAGTCCATAGGGGAGGTCAGGAGTCTCCATCAGAGGGTGCAAGAATGAGAAAGTAAATGTGGCAGCAGACAGCTGAGGAAAAAGAAAAATCTATCTGTTCATGTCACTGCCACTCAGATTGAAACAGGCCAGAGGTCAAGAAGGTGAGCAAACTTGAAGAGGATAGAGAAGTGGTGAGTTCTGCCCCGCTTCCCTCATGGCAAGGAAGAAATCCAGTCTTCCTCCTTGGGCAGTCATAGCCCACCCTCCTCAAAAAAAAACTGCCATTATTGCCACAGTGATCACACTTGTGCACCGCTGGGGAGGGTGGAAAGGGGACAGGTGGGTCACCTCCCCAAGCTTGTTGTGTATGGGCCTCCAACTAGTGGAGGAGGCCATCTCACAACTGGCCAGTGCACATTTTAAGCCAGTCCAATTTTCAGTTCCCTGCAACATGGACACAGGGAAGGAGGCAGAGACCCTTGGGGCTAGATTTTGGCAACAGAGGCAGAAGGCCTAGCCTGAGAACAAGCGAAGGTCTCAGCCTTGATCTCAAGGGGTGGCAGATCAGGAACAGCCTGAGTTACCAGCCTAGAGGTAAAACTAATCCTACCATGCTTCTACAATGGCAAGCACAAGAGATGCCATGCAGCCTTCCAAGGAAGAGTGTGGTAATGCTAATTCTTCCATCACCTCTTTGGAAAGGAAAGACGAAGGAGTTTTAGCAGCACCCCCCTACCATGCTGCTATTCCAGCAAGAGGTTTCCCAGGCCCTGCACAAAGGCCACACACTTCTAACCTTCTTAGTCTCAGTCTTCTGTCAGAGCCCCCCAGCCTGGGACCTAGTTCTCCTCTAGGGAAATGGGGCATGTTCTCTAAGGTAGCCCCATCTCCTCTGGACATTCTACTTCCAGTGAACTCAGATGTAGCAAAGCAGGGTGAAACAAACTGACCTTCAGTGGGCCTAATCCAGGATCTGTTGGGAAGTTTATAGTCTTTCTAAGAACAACATGGTAAGCTACAGATTATATGCTCATGTGCAGGAAGGTTCTCCATGAACTTCTAACCTGAGAGTAGTTTTACAGATGCCCAACAGTCGCTACTACACAAAGCAGCCTTCCTTGGCTTTGGAAGGAGAAAAGCCCCTCAGAGTCGGGGCAAGGGATCCCAGACTTAAAAGGGGTGTCCATTAACCCCCCCACAATGAAACAGCACAGCCTCCTATAGGCTGTTTGCAACAAATGCTCAAAAAATAATTATTGTTGTTACTGCCCATGCAGAATACTTAAATTACAGTTCTCCCTCCTCAGAATGTCCTGGTTTTCTGCTTGCCTCCTCCCTGGTTCAGGCCAAGACTGAGGAGAGGCTTGGGAACTAACCCAGCAGAAGAAGAGACCAGCCTTGACAGATCCAAGAGGCCTCTTCCTTCTCTCTCCAAGGGCTGCCATTGCTATCTCCATTATAACCAGAGGCCCTCCCCCCTTTTCTTTGCTTGGGCATAGTAGGGAGTCAAATCTTTGCAGATCTAATCCCACTCACCTTTTCAGTCTATAGTATAAGGCTATAGCTCTTCACTCTGGCAATTCAGACTTGATAAGGTCTAAGGAGTGAGGAATTCTGATCTGTCTCAGCAAGGGGAAAAATTAGGAATGGGACAAATCCAGAATTTTCCGGATCCAAATCCCTGGAAGGTTCTGGGAATCCGGAATCTCTACTCTTTCGAATCCTTTTTTAAAAAAGGGCTTAAAAAGCAAGGGAAAGAAGGATAATCTTGGACAAGACACACTCTCTCAGCCTTAACAAAAGCCTAGGCAAAGGCAAACCTTCCTCTGAAGAAATCTGGGCAGGACAATTGCCATAGTTTGTCTCAGGATCTCCCCAGATTGAAAATGACATGAAGGCCCTTTCTACACAGGCAGGAAAATGTAGATTAATCCCACATTTTCCTGCCTGTGTAAACAGGGCCACATATTACAATACAGAGAGGATCCAGGTCAAAACTAGCTTTTCTTTGCATAGCTCCTTCTGGCATCCTGGGATTTGTAGTTTGATGATGCACCAGCACACTTTGGCAGAGAAGGCTGTGACACCTTGTAAAACTACAAACCCCAGGTGTATGAAAGAGCTTTGCAAGGGAGCAATGCAAAGAAATGTTCAGCTGACCTTGAAATCTCAAGAAGACTGTACCTTCCAATCAAGTCTCAAGTCCTGCAACAAAGAAGGCACTTAAACACACACACACACACACATGCACACAAACAAGCCTCTAATCCAGTCAATTCTCTACCCTCAAGTCCTGCAAGGGACACTCAAGTCAAATCTCTAGGCCTGTCTCAACAATTCCCAATCTCTACCCTCCAGTCTCAAATCAAAAAATAATAAATATTAATGCATGCTCAGTAAACTGTTTTGGAGGCAGCTACTGTTCACCTTGTTTGTTGTAGGCAACACACACTCCTCCAATAGAATCAGCTAGAGTAAAATCCCATTTTTTCCCATCTCCAGTTTTTTGGCATTGGTTGTTTACCGCAGACATGCTGCTGCAACACAAGACCAAAAGTCTGTGTTTCTCCAGCTCTCCTTTGCAACCTTTCCAATGGCAGTGCTGCTTATAAACTTGCAGCTAGACAAAAGTAAAAGAGGAAAAGGGGTTGAGAACCATAAAAAGACTTTCTAAAAGGGAGCTTCAAAACAGGTTAACTGCAGTATTCATGTATTCAAGACACAGAAACTAAGAGAAGTGGCATCATGACAATCTTAGTCCCAGAATTGACCAAAGAAATTGGTGAAGGGGAAAGTATGGCTGGGATGGTTTGCATGGAACCCCTGAACCCCCTTTTGCAGTCTTTGGAACCCCCAGGGCATTCCCACAAGCTCCTAGACCCCCACACAAACTCAGTTTTGCTCCTCTGTCCCTTACCTCCCAATCCCTATCCCAAAATTACCTTGCCAGAGGGAGGCAGCGCTAGGGGCACAGGCAACAGGAGAGAGAAATTTCGGCCTCCAGTGCATGCAAGGCTTTATGCTGGTCTGCTGGCCAATCACCCGTGCCCACGTTGGGTGGGGAAACATCCTGGTCCTGAGTTTTCAGGCGTCCTGGTCTCCCAGGTTTTCAGGCGTACCGGTCTCCTAGGTTTTCAGGTGTCCTGGTCTCCAACAAACTGTTCAAGTGGTGGATTTGAAAGATTCCATTTGCCTATTTTGGCACCGGGATTCAGATTCCCAAATCTCGAATCCCTGCCAAAGATTCGAGGATTCAGTTGGCCCATCCCTAGGAAGAATATTCCCTTCTTCCAGTTACAGTTAATTTTGGCCTGCAAGACTTGCATACACTTGGAGATCTAGGGCCCTTTTCACGTGACATCTGTCATACGAAAGGGCCTCTGGAGCATCGCACCATTGCGAGGAGTGTTTCAGATGATGTCCTCACATTCGCGTGATACTGCTGGGGCCGACAGGCGCCAGTCGTGCTCTGTATCATTTTTTACTTTTAGCCGAAAATGGTGCGTGATCGTACATCGCTGTGGGGCCCCGTGCGCACTTACCTTCTGTGCGGAACTCCGGAGCCGCAGCCCTCACGCTTCTTTCCCCAGTGCAGCCTGGGAAAATATCTGGTTGCGCTGTGGAAGGAAGAGGTGGAGACTTTGTGCTGCCTGCCAGCTGGCAGGCAACTGCTGCAGAGCTGAAGCAGCGGGGATGCAGGAGCCTCGCAGGAGAGGCTGCTCATGTGATCCCCACGCGACCACGCCGAACAAAGGTAAATGCAAAAAGGGTCTCTGAGAAAATAATTCCAAATTCAGTATCAGATTTATATAGTGCATTACGGTCTATAGCTCCAAGACAGTTCCCCTCCTGAGAGTGTCACAGGAGCCAGCTATCCCCACCCCCACCCCCCCCGCATTTCAGAGGAGAGCTTCTAGTCTTGGGAGGGAGAGTAAGAAATACAAAAAAATTTTCTGCTGAGGAATGACACTCTTCAGAAATAGATGTAGTTGTGAATTGTCTAACCAGAGACAAGACTCTCCTGTATTCTAAGAAGTCGCTGAAACAATCAGACCGGCTTGTCAGGAAAGTAACAGAAGTACCTATAGCTGCATTTAAGCAAGAATCCTCTCTTTTCACTAGTCCTTGGCCTTGCGATTCCACAGTCTAAGGTAGAATTCAGCCCTAATAGGGCTTTATTGTTCAGTCTCCCCCTAAGTATTAACCCTGCCCTAGAATTGGTGCAAAATGTATTTATCTACAAGCTTTCAGGCACAATAGTCAATCTTTGCCCCTATTGTCAGAAGTCTAGCCAGGATGTATGTGTGTCCCAGGTGGCCTCTTGACTTGTGGCAACCCCAGGATTCGCTTCGATTTCTTTGGATGCAGGATGTTCCACACAGCTTTGTATGGCTTTGTATGAGTCCTTTCTGACTAGGGGCCTTTTTTCTTAGCATGACTTGGCTGTCCTTCATTGCCTTCCTCTGTGACTAGGCAAATGTGTCCTGCTAGTAGCTAAGTGGGAATTCAGGTCCTGGTCTCCTGGACCCTTGGTCTGGCACTCGGTCCATTCTACCATGCTCCCTGTTAGCAAACGTGCTCAGATTTGATGTATTGTACAGCTCCATACATAGAGTTAGTATAAAGCTGAAGCTTATTTTGGTTTGTTGGTACTTTGCATCCTCCATTATCCCACAGAAGTTATTCAATATAGAGTGTCCTTAGTCTTCCAGTAGAATGAGAATAACCTGTTGGCATGCTGCCAGAGAGTTTTAAGTGTTTGAACAAACTTTTCCCTCTTGACAGGTTCAAAAGTGATTCTGGAAACAGTTTATTTTGACACAAGGTATATCCATACACTTGTATGGGCGCACCTGTGTTTCTGAGGAATACATTTACCTATTCATTCCCTTACCTAACCATAGCAATAGTCGTATTTTTGTGCAGGTATACAGATGATCCAGTAAGGAACATCTCACCATTCAAATTAAAGTATCTGTGGGATTTTTTCCAGAGAATTTTTTTTTATTTTGTTACAAAATTACAAACCAAAAAAAACCCCTTTATCCATAAATGATTTACAAAATTATAGTAATCATATAGTACCAGATTATGTATAACACAAAGATTCATACCATTTAAACCTATACTTATATTAAATACAAGTTATATGTTCTCTTGAGTTACAAGCAAATTTTAATATTTCTTACAAAATCTCTTACTTCTTCGTGGTCTCTGTGTCTCATACATTAGGAGCTTTAGCACCTGCGTGGTAGCGTTCAGAAAATTCCAGAGCTTAGTAGCTTGGCAGGAACCCCTCCCCATGCCGGTACTGTGCATGCTCAACCCGCCGAGCAACAGTCATCCCTCAGTTCTTTCTCGTCCGCCATAGCGAACAGAAGGTTCTTCTTAGTGGCTTGTGCTTTTCTTGGCTTTTCTCCTCGTTTTTGACTCGGATTTCGGCTTTTGATTAACAGTTTTTGGATTACGGACTGGTTTTGGTATTTCGAACCCCCATTTTTCTCCCTCTTCTCTATTGGACTTCTCCTCCCCTCTTCTCTATTGAACTTCTCCTCGGTCTATGTCGGTGCTTTTTAAAAGTTGCGTCTCGTGTGGATGGAAGGTCGCTTTTTCGGACAAACACTGCGAGTGCCTCTTCTGTTTGGGCAAAGGCCATAACGTCCAGGCCTGTCCTGTTTGTCGGCAGTGTACCCATCAGACCCTCTGCAACCATTCGGCGAGACTCAAATCGCATTGTTGGGAGGAGTCCCTGCGAGCACAGGAACAGACTGAGGCCCGCGTCACGATGGCTGAGAAATCGGCTCGACCAGCGACCATTCCTTCGACGGTGTCGGCGGCTGCTGCACCGTCCACCTCGTTGGTACTAGGCTCGGTACCGACGTCAAAGTTACCAAGGATTTCTAAGCTGTCAGCACCTTCAACTCAGGAGGCACCTGCAGGCTCGCAGGCCTCGACCTCCTCCAAGCCTCTGACAGCTGCCCAAAGAAAACGTCCTCCTACCCAGGACGTGGGAAAGGAGAAGGATAAGAAGAAGAGGAGGAAGGAAAAGAGGCACTCCTCTTCTAAGGAGCCTCGCCTTCCAACGCCTCCACCGACCCAGCTCACTGGGGATCCAGAAGAGCACTCCAACCACCAGGAGGTCCTCGAGGTGTCGGATGAGGAGCAGGCCATGGAGGTCCTGCCTTCGGAACCGTCCGAACTGACGGTTCGGTTACCCCGCCAAGTCATCGTAGATCAGTGAACCGCCGGGAGGAGGCTATGACCCGACATCGGTCTTTGCCCAGTCAACGGCCAGCCTCTAGAAGGAGCGAGTCCCGCTCTCCAGGCCTTCAACTCCGCACCACAGGGAGATGTGCCTTGAGAGAGTCCACTCTCGGGACTCGGTGTATACCTCCGCCTCCTACCTCGGTAGGTATGGCCAGGAGCACCTTTGGCGCGAATGCTCGGGATCCTACCACTTGTACTCTCTGTCGTACAGGGATAGATACCACCCTGACTTGCGGTACTGGTCACCTCGGCACCGATCCCGCTCTCCCTCCAGGGAAGCTTACCGCTCCTACTCGGAGAGGCTGCTGAGCCGGTCACCCTCTCTGCGCCATTGGAGGTCTAGGGAGCCCACATCCCACTACAAGGCAGTGTCACCTCCCCCAACAACAACGGCGACTGTGACGCATGCTGTGCTTGAAGTCACCTCGACACAAGTGGCGCTGTCGACCATGTCGACCACACAGACGGCTCATCGCCCACGGCCCTTGGTGGTGCCTGTCAAGGTCACCCCAACCACGATATCGTCGGCAGTACTGGTGACGTCTGCCACGCCAACGGTGACCATGGCCATCTCTCCCCGCAAGCCATCCGGGGAGAAGCCAGTGGAGAGATCTCCGACCCCTTCTTCGGAATCGTATGAGCCCGACTCTGACTCTGAAGGCTTGACTCCATCTTCTAACGAGTCACCTCCGCTGGCTTTCGGAGTACCAGGACCGGAATCGGCACCGGAGGACGTACAGCAGTTCTCCACAATCCTACTCCACATGGCCATGGCCCTCAGCCTTAAGGAACTGGACACAGCTCCAGCGGCGCACGATCCCATTTTTCAGTACCCTGAGACAAGACCGCCATCCACCGCGCCACTATCCTTCCTGCCGACGCTGTTGGATGCCCTTAAACACCTGTGGGCAAAGCCAGCCTCTGCTCAGCCGATTCCGCACCTGCTTGAGCACTTTTATAAGACCCAGAAGGAGGACGCGGAGTTCCTCTTCAGTCATCCAGTCCCAAACTCCATCGTTTTGGAATCGGCCCAGACCAAGGGCGGTAACAGAGCGCACACGACCCCACCGGACCGCGAAGGCCGCAAGCTTGACAACTTTGGCCAGAGGTTTTACTCTGCCTCCTCTCTGGTGGCTAGGGTCTTGAACACAATGGCCTGCCTTGCTGTGTTCCACCATAATCTGCTGGACCGGTGCGCCCCGCTCCTGACAAACCTGCCGGAGGACTCCTGTGCAAGCACCACACAGCTCTTCAGCGAGGCGGTGGCACTTTCAAACCAGCAGATCGCCTCCTTGAGGCATGCCATGGAGGTTACCTCGAGGGTTATGGTGGGCGCCATCGCCCTTCGACGACACACGTGGCTGCGTTCGTCGGGGCTACAGGAGGACAGCCGGAAGAGGATTGAGGACCTCCCTTTTGACGGCAAGGAACTGTTTCACATCTCGACGGACGAGGCTATGGACCATCTTGTCAAGGCCCGACTAACGGCCAAAAAGATGGGCATCAACCAACCGCTCCAGTCCCGCCATAGCTTCGCCTCCCATCCATCGTGGCATAGGTCCTCCTCCTCCTCCACATACCTGCCACGATCTCGATCGACTGCGTCCCAGCAATTCACCTCGTCCACTACACGAAGGGCTCTTCGGAGACGCCAATCTTCTTCTTCTAAGAAGTCTTCGTCTGGGACGAAGTCCCGTTTTTGATGTGTTGCGCAGGTTGCCACCGATACCGACCTTCAGCCTGCCAGCAGCCCCGGAAGATCAGCTGAGTTTGGCCAAGAACCTCGCCAAGTGGCGAAACGTCACCATGGACTCTTGGGTACTTACCATCATCCGTCTTGGCTACGCCATAGAGTTTCACGATATTCCACCATGAGGTGTCTTTTACTCCGTTCCAGCCAGCTCGGCTCTGCTGGAAGAGATCCAGTCTCTATTACAAAAGGGAGTGATCGAGGAACTCCCATCCTCAGCCAAGACCACCGGCTTCTTCTCCTGGTACTTTACCGTACCGAAGACAGATGGAACTCTGCGGCCTATCCTGGACCTCAGAAGGGTGAATGACTACATCTGCCTCAAGAGGTTCAAGATAGTTATGCTGTCCTCAATCCTGCCTTTCCTCCGGCGAGGGGACTGGTTCGCCTCCATCCATCTTCGGGATGCTTACTTTCACATCTCCATTCGCCCGCAGCACCGTCGATACCTGTGATTCGCAGTAGAAGGCACCTGCTACCAATACAGGGTGCTTCCATTTGGAATCTTTACCGCACCCAGGGTCTTCACCAAATGCATGACCCCAGTGCTATCACACCTGTGGATGAAAGGCGTTGTGATCTACCCCTACCTGGACGATTGGCTCTTGGTGGCATCCTGCAGACACAAACTCTACAGGGACATACATCGGACATTTACGCTCCTTACCCGTCTTGGGTTTCGGGTCAACCAAAAGAAGTCCCATCTCGAGCCCACGAAGGTTCTTGGTTTCATTGGGGCGACCCTGGACTCAGTATCGGCAAGGGCGTTCCTACCGATAGACCAGGTGTGGACGTTTCGTTGGGCAGCGTCTACCATCTTCCGCACCCCAACGGTAATGGCGAGGAGAATACAACTCCTTGGGTACATGGCCTCGACAACTGCCGTGACCTACCTCTCCAGGCTTCACACACGACCGCTTCAGCACTGGTTTGTCCAAGTCTTCGATCCACTCCTGGATGACCAGGCTCACCAGCTTCAGTTACCTCAACATGTGCGCTATGGTGGCAGTCTTACAGCAAACTATTGTCAGGCATGCCGTTCCGGGAGCAGAATCCAAAAGTCACGGTAACGACAGACGCCTCCCTCTTCGGGTGGGGAGCGCACTGCGGCGACCTCAGAGTCCGGGGCCGGTGGATCCATCACAAGACTGCCGTCCGCATCAACGCCCTCAAGCTGCTTGCCATCTCCAAAGCTCTGCGGGCTTTTTGACACCTCGTCACAGGCCGCACAGTGTTGATCCTGACAGACAACACGACGGCGGTCTGTTATGTCAACAGGCAAGGAGGGACCCATTCGATCACTCTCCTCAACATAGCTCTCGACCTCTGGAACTGGTGCGTCTCTCTGCATCCATCCGGTGGCGGTTCACCTGGCCGGACAGGAGAACACCACAGCGGAAGCGCTCAGCAGGGACACCTCATACCACCACGAGTGCTCCCTCTCCATCGAGGCGTTCCAGATGATTTGGGATCGATGGGGCGAGCCGACGATTGACCTCTTTGCCACCAGCCAGAACACGAAGTGTCGTCAGTACTGCTTGAGGGCCGGCTGTGATCACCACTCCATTGACGACGCTTTCCAGTTCAGGTGGAATGAGGGATTCCTCTACGCCTTCCCTCCGTTTCCCCTACTGGGCTGAGTAATATCAAAGATCCTCGTGGAGCAGACATCGTTCTCGTAGCCCTGTACTGGCTGAGGCAGCACTGGTTCGGCCCCCTGTTCGAGGCTGCCCATGGACGGATTCTTCGGTTTCCGACAGTACCAGACATCCTGTCCCACTCCAGTGACCGCATGCTTCATCCGAACCTGCCGCTCCTGGCCCTCCATGCCTGGAGGATATCGCACTAGATGATCCCGTCATCGGCAACGTCTTGACCGCGGCCAGGAAGGAATCCACACACTGTAATTACCACTACAAGTGGTGGCGCTTCGTTGCCTTTGCTGAGGGACGACGAGAGCCGGTATCACCTGTCAACCTGCTTACTGTGCTCCACTTCCTCCTATACCTTCGACAGCAGGGCTTGGCTTCCCGTCGTTGAAGGTCTACCTCGACACTATCGTGGCATACCAACCTCCATGATCTCCATCGGTGGCCCTCTTCCATCACGGTACCGTGAAGTAGTTTTTGAAGTGCCTGCCGGTATCGCCGCCACTACTGCCGTAGTCACTATCGCTGATGCTATTGCAGCTGACGAGACTACCTTTTGAACCCATGGCAACTGCAGATGACAGACTGCTCACCATGAAAACTGCCTTCTTGGTGGCTGTCACCTCTGCCAGGCAGGCAGGAGAGTTGACAGCTCTACCGTCTGACCTCGTCTTCCATAGAGACAAAGTGGTCCTTTGGCCTAATATCTCATTCCTGCTGAAGATGGTGTCTAACTT
The DNA here is from genome assembly GCA_948472985.1 of Iguana delicatissima. Classification (NCBI taxonomy): domain Eukaryota; kingdom Metazoa; phylum Chordata; class Lepidosauria; order Squamata; family Iguanidae; genus Iguana; species Iguana delicatissima. Next base: position 94,795 of record CAOKZL010001178.1, on the reverse strand, counting down.
CCACCTGAGTCAAGATATCATCTTGCCCACCTTTTATCTGGACCCGACTACACCTTTGGAGTGATCCCTTCACTCCCTGGATGTTCGTCGGGTCCTGACCTTTTAAACGGACAGAACTGCCTCTTTCCGACATACCCCACACCTCTTTGTGTGCTATGGCCAGCATCAGAGAGGCCACAAGGTGTCCACCCAATGCTTCTCAAAATAGATGGTCTAGACTATTCAGCTGGCTTATGAGCTTGCCAAGAAGCCCCTGCCAGCTTTCCTACAGGCTCATTCCACCAGAGCCGTGGCTACTTCTGCAGCCATCCTGCGAGGTGTGGATCTGCAAGGACTCTGCCATGTGGCGACCTGGTCTCAGCCACTGACCTTCGTGCACCACTACAGGCTAGACTGCTGGTCCCATCAGGATGCTCGTTTTGGACGTGCTTTGCTGGCTTCTGTTCTCTAGGACTTGACCCACCGTCCAACAGGTAAGCTACACAGTCTTCTAATGTATGAAGCACAGAGACCACGAAGAAGAAGAACAGGTTGCTTATCTGTAACTGTGGTTCTTCGAGTGGTCATCTGTGCCCTCATACATGCCTGCCCAACCGTCCCCTCTTTCGCAGGTCCCTTTCTCGGCGGACTATAGAACTGAGGGTTGACCGTTGCTCAGCGGGTTGAGCATGCGCAGTACCAGCATGGGGGAGGGGTTCCCGCCAAGCTACTAAGCTCTGGAATTTTCTGAATGCTACCACGCAGGCGCGAAAGCTCCTAATGTATGAGGGCACAGATGAGCCCTCGAAGAACCACAATTACAGGTAAGCAACCTGTTCTTGTATGTGATCTTGTATACCAATAAGTGAATCCTCTTCCGCTAAACTTTCTTGTCCTGTTATTTACATCTTCAATTATATAAAACTATTATTTCATGGTAGCATCTTTTTGTCAAAGATGCATAATTTATTTCTACTTTCTTAAAAAAAACTATAATAATATCACACTCATTCTTTAAAAGCAGTTACAAATGATTCTCTCAATTTCCTACCAAAATGATCAATTAAACATTCCCATTGTTTTCTAAAGTTATTTTTAGATTTCTCTTTTAGAAACATTATTAATTTATCAATCTCCATCACGTCATGCATCTCGGTTAGCCATACATCAACATTTAGAGCCCTTTCCACAACACTCTCCCAACCCATAATAGGGATAGGAGAAGGACAGGACCATGATGACGCTTCTGCTTACGTTGTTGGGGGTCCCATCCTTCCATCCTCAGGCAGTGCAATCTCTGATTAAATTATTGATGGGTTTTCCTCATCAATGACATATGATTGCACTACCATCTCAGACTTACCTGTCCTGCAGAAGCCACAGAAGTGCAATGGCCGTGCTTCCTGCCCCAGCACAGCCTGGGAAAGTACCTGGCTACGTTGTGGAAGGAAGTGGTGTGGCCATCACGCTCCCTTCCATAGGGAAGCCAGCTGGTGCAGAGGGGAGTTGTCAGGAACCGAATTCACTCACACAAATGTAACAGTGCTAATACACTATTTATTAGGAGCGTGATGCATAGTACAGGAGTTCAGTGAGCGAACTGAAGGCAGTTAGCAAAATCCAGACATTAGAAGCAAATAGTTTTCCATTCCACCCACAAGAGACCTTGAAGTGCTTGGCAGCGCTTATCACTACATTCCTAGCTTTGTTTACCTAACGGTCTCTGGTTCCCATACTTTGTTACAAGCAAGCAGTTAATTAACTGCTACCACATGTCCCATAACTGAAATATGGAGGGCTACCCAACATCCTGCCCGTCCCGAAAGAAAAAAAACTTGAATGAGCAGATGGCATAGTATGAGGAAAAGGGAAAGGTAGAGGGGATTGGGAAAGAAAGGGGAAAATAGGAACACAAGAAGCAAATGAAAATGCAATTTGCAGTAGTTAAACATGTATTGTTGAAGTCCGGAAGTCAGGAACAGCAGATCAAGTAGGTTGCTTATTCTGCAGTGAGGAATTCGAAGGAGCTGGTTTCAGTAAGCTGGAATGAAAAAACAGGGTGAACAAGTTTGTAAGTGTCATGTAAAGAAAGTTCGAAGGTGACAACATTAATGGCACGTTTGATTGGGAAAGGACCAGGGAATTTGGGAGAAAGTTTTTTGGAGGGTCTAGTGGAGGAAATGTTTTTGGAGGAAAGGTAAACAAGATCCCCAGGTTTGTATGTAGGATTGGGTTGTTGCTTTTGGTCAGCAAAGTGTTCGTGAGAAGCTTTTGAGGCTTTGAGGGAGTCACGTACAGAGGTCCAAGTAGAAGAAATTTTTGCAATCCAAGAGTTAAGTGAGGCAGGCTGAGTGTTGGAGAGAGTGGCAGGTAGTGAAGTAAAAGGTTTTGGGGTAGTACCTAAGACAACTTCAGATGGAGTTTTGCCAGTAGAGGAATGCAATGCAGAGTTGTAAGCAAATTCGGCAAAGGGGAGGAGAAGAGCCCAATTATTTTGGTTGGAATTGATGAAGCAGCGTCAATATTGTTCACGGGTTTGGTTCGTGCGTTTGGTTTGGCCATCAGTTTGTGGATGATAGTCGCTGCTGAGTTTTTCGGAAATGCCCAGAGTTTTTAGGAGTGAAGTCCAGAATTTGGAAGTGAAAATAGTTTCTCTGTCAGAAATGATTGTGGAGGGAAGTCCATGGAGTCTCTGGATGTTGCTGATGAAGAGGTCAGCTAATTTCTCAGCGGTTGGTATTTTCTTTAGGGAAATGTAGTGAGATTGTTTGGAAAAATGATCGGTGACAACCCAAATAGAGTGGAAACCATGTGAGGTCAATAGGCTTACAATAAAGTCGCATGAAATAACATCCTAAGGTGAGGATAGAACAGGAAGCGGTTGTAGTAGTCCATGTGGCTTAGAAGAAGAGGATTTGCAGGTCTTGCAAATTGCGCAGCTTTTTATATATTTTTGGACTTGCTTTGTAAGACCTGGCCAGTGGAAAAGCTTTCTGACGGAATGTAGAGTTTTCAGAAACCCGAAGTGTCCAGCAGGTTTGGAATAATGGTATCTTTGCAAAATTTCGAGACAACAGCGGGGTGGTACATATATTTTGGTTCCGATGAAAGCTAAATCATCAAACCAGGTGATTGAGCCTTTGTGTGATTTCAGCCAATTGTCAGTTTGGTAGGCAGATTTGAGAGAATGCTGGAAGGCAGAATCAAGTCGTGTTGAGGCTGTTTCACGTGCCTTTTGTTGTGCGCGAGCAGTCACTTGTAATCCAAAATTGTCTGGAGAAAACAGGTTTTTCTGTGGATACAGAAGGAGAGAAGAGAGGCTTGTAGCAGGGTAGTCTTGAGAGAGGATCTGCCAAAGTGTTACACTTACCAGGTTTGAACACAATCTTGAACCTGAAAAAATTCAGCTCAGCATGCTTGTTTAGAGGTAAGTTTTTTGGCGGTTTTTAGTGTTTCAAGATTGCGATGGTCAGTCCAGACTTGAAATGGAATGTTAGAGCCCTCAAGGAGGTGTCTCCATGAGGAGAGTGCAAAATGGATGGCCATAACTTCCTTTTCCCAAATTGGCCAGTTGCGCTGTGTCTCAGAGAATTTTTTGGAAATAAATGCGCATGGTTTTAGGTGGTTGTCTGTGTCGTGTTGCAGGAGGACAGCTCCCGTGGCAAAGTCAGAGGTATCAGTTGGAATTATGAATTCTTTTGCAGAGTCAGGGAACAAGAGAAGAGGTTCAGAGGTGATTTTTTGTTTGAGGTTGTCAAATGCCATCTGGCATTTTTCAGTCCATACGATGCAGCTACATCAGTTAGATTTGGTGTCGGTTGTTTTTTTCAAGAGGTCAGTGAGAGGGAGGGCAATAGTTGCAAATCCTTCTGTGAGGTTATGGTAGAAGTTTGCAAAACCAAGCAATTGCTGGAGCTGTTTCATGGTTTTAGGGGCTGACCAGTTTAATATGGTTTCAGTTTTGGCGGGGTCCATGTTCAGGGTGTTTTAGCAAATGTGGTACCCTAAATAATCAAAAGTCTGAGTGTGAAACTCGCACTTTGAGAATTTAACAACAAATTCATTGTCTAGGAGTCTTTGCAGCACAGTGCATACGAGCTTGGTGTGCTGTTCAAGAGTTTCTGAATAGATTAAAATGTCATCTAGGTGAGCAACAACACCTTCGTAGAGGAGATCTTGTAATACAGAATTGAGAAACATTTGGAAGGCAGCGGGACCAGCTTGTAATCCAAAAGGGAGGACAGTCCATTGGTCGTTTCCCAGTGGGGTTGAGAAGGTAGTCAACCACTCACTGTGAGGATCCATGTGTATTCTGTGAAAAGCCTCCTTGAGGTCTAATTTTGCAAAGAATTTGCCTTTTATCAATTGATTTAAGACATCTTTAGTTAAAGGAATCTGGTAAAGATTAGGCAATACTGCTTGATTAATTAAATTATAGTTTACAGTAAGCCTCAGCTCTCCTCCATCCTTTTTATTGTGAAAAAATATTGGACTGGCGGTAGGAGTGGATGAAGGTTTTATAAATCCACGTTGTAAGTTCTTGTTCAGGGATCCTTTTTATTTATTTAATTAATTAATTAATTAATTTGTTATTAATATTTTCAATAAAAAAACCCTCCCCGCTTCCAGACATCAATTTTCCCAGTTGAATCTGAGTTTTAACATTCCATTCCATATAAACATTCAGTTCCGTATGTTATCTCTATTTTACAACGATCTTAAACTATTACTTTTATCTTATATTTAACTATTTACATTTTATCTTTTATCACCTCATTTTGTCTTCCTTCTTTCTCACAGCCTTCTTTCTTTTCCCCTATTTCATTCTTTTATCCAATTCTTTTATCCTTATTTTTAAGTGAAAAGGTTAGCTTTTCTGTTGCTACCATATCCAGGACTTTGAATTTCCATTCTCTTATAACAATATATTTTCCTTCTTTCCAATGTTGAACATAAGTCAATCTTGCTGCAGTTATTATATATTATAATGTCTTTTAATGAAATCTTATTTCTCTTTGTTGCTCTAACATATTCAACAAATAAAGTTCTGGCTTCATTTCAAAATTAGAACCATACATTCTTTGAATTTCATTATGTATTTCTTTCCAAAACTTTTTTGCTATTTTACAAGTCCACCACATATGAAAAAAAATGCCTCTTTCTCATCACATTTCCAACATTTTCCATTCCCATTTCCTGTTTTTTGTTTGTTTGTTTGTTTGTTTTACAGGCGTCATGTTCAGGAATCTTTTTAAAGCATCAAGTTCTTGGTTGTTCTTTGGATATATTTTTGATTTTGGAATTTTGGCCCCTTCTATTAATCTGAATTTGCAGTCAAAGCCTTTATGAGGGGGCAATTTGTCTTCTTCATGGTCCTCAACAGCTTTTTGCAAGTCTTGGTACTCTAATGGAATTTTCTGGAGCTCCTCGGGGCTCAAAGTGAGTGCCAAGTTAGGGGGCGTTTCTTCAGGCATCTGATTTATATCATGGGTATGCTTGAGTAAGCCTTGTGTCCAGTCAATTTGGGGATTGTGTTGTTTTAGCCAGTCATACCCAAGGACTACTTGAAACTTGATTTTGCTGGGCACTAAGAAACGTAATTTCCTCTGATAGTTTCCCACTTGAACAGGGATAGATTTGGTCCTTTCCCTTACCGGGGCCCCTGCCATGGGCAACCCATCCATTTGAGATAAATTGATGGCCTTTTTGAGGGGTTCAAACTTTACGCCAAGTTCTTTTACCAAACAAGGATTTAATAGATTAGTTGTACAGCCGGAGTCCACTAAGGCTCTGTACATTCGTAATTTGCCATCATGTCCTTGTGAGGTTACTGTTACGTGTACATGGTGAGTTTTGGTCGTACTTACATTAGCAGACTCTGCAGTGTCCCAGTCATCGCTGTCTGAGTTGGATGTGGGCAGTGGACTGTTCTCACCATTGCAAGTTCCTGCAGCGGTACCTCCAGCAGAGTGTTTGGTTGTTGGCTTCGGGGTATCAGCCTTACAAGCAGGGCTGGTGGTAGGGGTGCCCAACTGTCCTTCAGTGGGTTTCTTTGATTTCTGGCGTTCACTGGCGATGTGGCCTTTCTTCCTACATTGGAAACAAGTGTCTTCTTTGAATTGTTTTTCCTTTTTCTCACTGCTCAGGAAAGTGGTTTTTCGCAGTCTCAGGGTGTGGTGGCTGATTTCTTGCGCTTGCCTTTGCCAGGTAAGCTGGACACTGTCCATGATGCTTTCTACTTCTCTGGCTAGTTTCATCCATCCCAGAAGGCTGGCAGGGTCCTCTTGGGTCAGGCACCAATCCAGGATGATAGAGTTCAATCCATCTCAAAAAAATTGCTTGAGAATGCCATCTTTACGTTCAGGAACTTTAGTGGCTAACTTCCTGAATTCTCGTGCGTATTCAGCAGTAGTTCCTTTTCCTTGGCGCAATTTCTTCAGTTGATATCTGGCTTTTTCTTGAAAGAATGGATCCTCAGATCTTTCTCTAAGTCGGTGCATGAACAGCTGCAGTTCAGCTGTTTCCTCAGCTTGTGAGTTGAACAAGCCAGCGACCCACTTTGCTGCTTCTCCTTTGAGGTGCTGGCTCAGGTATCTAATTCTGACATCAGGAAAACTGTTCCCGTAGTTGCTCATGTAATTAATTGGAGGCCATGTTGAGAAAGTATGACAGTTTGGCGCTATCACCATCGTATGTGGTCTTCAATTCTGGAAAGGATTGGGGCCCAACTTGCAGTGCCAGTATCCCAGGAGGTGCAGGCGCTGGCACTACTGGAGCAGTTGCCACTGCTGGAGCTTGGGGAGGTGCTCATCCAACCTGAGGCACCAGAAGTCTCCAATCATGCAGCTGAGCTCTCAATTTGGAAATTTCTTCTCTCTGCTTTTCCACTTCTTCTCTAGCTAGAAGTTGTTCCATTATGCTGGTCTCAACAATTGATGTATCCCATCTTGTAGCCTGACAGTGATGTTGAGCAGTCTGGCCCCCGGTTGGGGTTGCTGGAGGGATCGAAAGTCGTATCTTGAGTTTTGCATCAGGAGCCCGGCTAGGGACTATCTCATCTCTTTCAACGATTTCCTCACCTGGAGCTTTGACGGCTTCCTTGTCTTCAGGGTCTTCTTCACTTATTTGATACATGTTATTTTTGCAGGTGTTCACTCACTCTGTCAGGAACTAAATTCACACACACATAGTGCTAATACACTTTTTATTAGGAGTGTGATGCATAGTACAGGACTTCAGTGAGCGAACTGAAGGCAGTTAGCAAAATCGAAACATTAGAAGCAAATAGTTTCCCATTCTGCCCACAAGAGACCTTGAAGTGCCGGCTTCAGCTTGGCAGCGCTTATCACTACATTCCTAGCTTTGTTTATCTAACAGTCTCTGGTTCCCATACCTTGTTACAAGCAAGCAGTTAATTAACTCCTACAACGTGTCCCATAACTGAAATATGGAGGGCTTCCCGACAGGAGTGCTCCCATTGCAGTTCCCTCCCAACAGAGCCAGCTGCCAGGATCCCCACTGGACAACTTTGGAAAAAAGGTAGGGTGTGGAAAAGACCTAGGAATCTCCTTCTTTTTCCATTCCCTAACATATAGTATTCTTGCCTTGGGCCCTTTTCACATGCATTTGTAATGCAAAAGGGCCCTTGGAGCATCACATGATTGCGACGAGTGATCCACATGACACACTTGCAATTGCGTGATGCTCCAGGGGCCAGCAGGCGCCAACCGCACACTGTTTCATTTTCAGCTTTGAGCTGAAAATGGTGCGCGATTGTGCATCACTCTGGGGCCCTGTGTGCCCTTACTGTGCGTGCAGAGCTTCAGAGCTGTGGTGCTCACACTTCCTCCTCCAGTGCAGCCTGAGAAAATCCCAGGCTGTGCTGCAGAAGGAAGAAGAGATGCTGCCTGTTTGCAAGCAGGCAGTAGCTGCGGAGCTGAAGCAACAGGGACACGAGAGCCCCTCACAAGAGGCTGCTCACGCAATCCCTGCACCCCAGCGCCAAAAACAGGTAAGCTGTGGAAAGGCCTTAATTATCATATAAAGCATGATTTTCTTATGGTATTTCTAAGTGAACTCCTAATAGAATTAACCATGTTTAATAAATATAATTCTGGTTTCAGGAAAAAACTTTTTTAATGATATTAGTAATTTTAGCATGAATGTTTTTCCAATATTTTGGCTTTCTTATATTTCCACCAGCAAGGATAGAATGAACCTCCTTCCATTTTGCATTTCCAACACCTATCGTTTTGTGTATTTTAGCTATTTTTGCTGGAGTCAGATGCCATTTGTATAACATCTTATAATGATTTTCTTTAGACAGTTGGGAAGCTGTAAAATTTAGATCTTTCCAAGTTTGCAACCAGTGGTCTTAATTATAAAAGATGTCCAGTGTCTTGGGCCTATTTTATCATACAGCTCTTAACTGTCTCAAGTTCTGTTTCCCATTTTAATAGGAGTTTATAAAATTTAGCAGTAATATTTTTGTTTCCTGTCTCTAAGATAACATCTAATTCCAATGTCAAGTTATTTATGGTTTCTTCTTCATTATCCAGCTTATATCTAGCATACAGCTATCTATACAGAAGCCAAGTACAATTAATTCCTTCCTCCAATAATTCTTCTCTACATTTACAAACTTTAAAAGCTCTTTGTATGCCTGCCATTTTTTTCTGAGGTTGAATTTCAAAACTATAAAAGGCCTCGTGTGGGGATACCCATAATTACATTTAAAGGCAGAGATGCAGTTTGTGTTTTGACCAGATTTTGAAGAGTGACTTCCTTTAAAAATGTTCACTAAATGCTTTCCTGGGTTGATTCTTGGCATGCCATATGTATGAATGCCATCCTGCTCTTAAATCTGCTCCTTCAGTGAGCTTTATTCTTCTGTTTTCTAATGTAATCCAGTTTATAATCCAGGTTAAGACATTAGCCTGTGCATACAATTTCAAATCTGGAAGTCCTAGGATGCCTCTTCTAAGATCTGCCATCAGATTCCATTTTATCCTTGGCTTTTTCTCAACCAAGATAAATTTAGTTAGATCTTCTTTCCACTGATTAAAGAAATGGTTTAATTTTAATAGGTATATTTTGAAAAAGAAAATTCATTTTAGGCAACATATACAGCTTTATAACTGAGTTTTTCTCTAACAGTGATAATTGTAGCTTATCCCAAATCAATATTTCTTTATTTCCTTCCAAATTTTTAAATAATTATTTTGAAATAACTCTTAGTTGTTTTTAATAAGCTGTATGCCTAAATATTTAATTTTTCTTTCTATTTTAAATTTTGTTTTGTTTGTTAAGTCTTTTTCTTCTTTTGCAGTTAAATTTTTAGTTCATATTACAGACTTTTCCTGCTTGACTTTGAACCCAGCAATTTGTCCAAAGTCTCTCAGGGCCTGAATAAGTTTATCTATCGAGCCAAGGAGGTTTTCCAGAATTAGAACATGATTATCCACATATGCTTGAAGCTTAAAAGTAATATCTTTAATTTTTAGTCCTTTTTTATTTTTTGTCATTCTTTTTCTACTTATTCAATATTTCAATGATGGTTAAAAAAAGTATCAAAAGGGGACAATCTTGTCTAGTTCCTCTTCCAACTCTACATGATTTAGTACTCTGTGAATAGATTATTATTTGGGCTGCTTCATCAGGATAGATTGCTTTAATCATAGAATCATAGAAATGTAGAGTTGGAAGAGACCACAAGGGCCATCCAGTCCAACCCCCTGCCATGCAGGAAAACCCTCAAAGCACTCCCGACAAGTGGCCATCCAGCCAATGAAGGAGACTCCTCCACACTCCGTGGCAGCACATTCCACTGCTGGACAGGCCTGTCCGTCAGGAAATTCTTCCTGAGGTTCAGGCGGAATCTCCCCTCCTGCAGCTTGCATCCATTGCTCCTTGTCCTGGTCTCAAAAGCAGGAGAAAACAAGCCCACTCCCTCCTCGACATGACACCTCTTCAAATATTTAAACATGGCTATCATGTCCCCTCTCAACCTTCTCTTCTGCAGACTAAACATACCCAGCTCTCTAAGTCTGTCCTTGTAGGGCATGGCTTCCAGACCCCTCACCATTTTGGTTGCCCTCCTCTGGACCTACTCCAGCTTATCCATATCCTTCTTGAATTGGGGTGCCCAGAATTGGACGCAGTATTCAAGATGAGGTCTAACCAATGCAGAATAAAGTGGTACCAATACCTCCCTCGATCTAGACACCATACTCCTATTGATGCAACCAAGAATTGCGTTGGCTTTCTTGGCTACTGCATCACACTACTGACTCATGTTCAGCTTGGAGTCTATTAAGACTCCTAAATCCCTTTCACACGTACTGTTAGCCAGCCACGTGTCCCCCATCCTATATTTCTGCGTACCATTTTTTCTGCCTAAGTGTAGGACCTTACATTTCTCTCTGTTGAAATTCATTTTGTTAGCCTTGGCCCAGCTCTCCAATCTGTCCAGGTCCTTTTGAATTTTGATCCTGTCATCAGGCGTATTAGCAACCCCTCCCAATTTGGTGTCATCTGCAAATTTGATGAGCGTGCCCTCTATTCCTTCATCCAAGTCATTAATGAAGATATTGAACAGCACCGGGCCTAGGACAGAATCCTGTGGCACCCTGCTAGTCACTTCTCTCCAGGATGAGAATCTGCCATTGGTGACCACCCTTTGGGTACGGTCAGTCAACCAGTTACAAATCCACCTGACAGTAGCCCTGTCCGGTCCACATCTTACTAGCTTCTTTGCAAGAATGTCATGGGGAACTTTGTCAAAGGCCTTACTGAATTCAAGATATCCACAGCATTCCCTTCATCTATCAAGCAAGTAACTCTATCATAAAAGGAGATAAGATTAGTCTGGCATGACTTATTTTTGAGAAATCCATGTTGACTTTTTGTAATTACGGCATTGTTTTCTAAGTGATTAGAAACTGACTGTTTGATGATTTGCTCCAGGATCTTTCCAGGTACTGATGTCAGGCTGACTGGCCAATAATTATTTGGGTCTCTCTTTTTTCCCTTCTTGAAGATGGAGACATTTGCCCTCCTCCAGTCTGCCGGAACTTCTCCTGTCCGCCAAGAGTTTTCAAAGATTATAGCAAGAGGTTCTGCAATGACTTCTGCTAATTCTTTTAAAATCCTAGGATGCAATTCATCTGGCCCTGGAGACTTGAATTCATCCAGTGTGGCCAGGTATTCCTGTACTACCTCTCTATCTATTCTGTGCTGCATTTCCCCCACTTCCTCACCCCATCTGCCAGGTTGAGTGTTTTTATCCTTTTGGGAAAAAACTGAAGCAAAGAAGATGTTGAGGAGTTCTGCCTTTTCTCTTCCTCCTGTTATTAATTCACCATCTTCCCTGCGCAGTGACCCTATCGTCTCCTTCTTTTTCCTTTTGCTGCGGACGTATTTAAAAAAGCCCTTTTTATTGTTTTTAATGTCTCTGGCCAGCCTAAGTTCGTTCTGTGCTTTAGCCTTTCTGACCTTCTCCCTACATCTCCTGGCTACTTGCTTATAATCTTCTTTGGTGATTTCCCCCTTCTTCCATTTCCTGTACATGTTTTTCTTAACACTTAGCTCAGCTGAGAGCTCTTTAGTCAACCATTCCGGTTTGTTCAGATGCCTTCCATTTTTCCTCCTTAATGGCACAGTTTTAGCCTGTGCCTTCAGTATCTCCCTTTTAAAGAACTCCCACGCCTCCTGAACTCCTTTCTCATTGACTATTCTTGACCACGGGATTTCAGCCAGCAGCTCCTTCAGTTTACAGAAGTCTGCTTTTTTAAAATCTAAGACGAATGCCTGGCTACACTTGTCTTCTCTTCCCCACTGAATGCCAAATTCTAATAGGGCGTGGTCACTCTCTCCTAAAGATGCAACCAGTTCTACGTCATTAACAAGGTCTTCCCTGTTGGTCAGGATCAGATCCAGAATATTTGATCCCCTTGTCGCCTCTTCCACCTTCTGAACCATGAAATTGTCTGCAAGACAAGCAAGAAACTTGCTGGACCTTGCCGCCTTTGCAGAGTTTGACTGCCAACATATATCCGGGTAGTTGAAATCTCCCATTATTACTGTATCTCTCCTTTTTGAATGTGCAGGCATTTGGTCTATGAAAGCGCCATCGAGGTCCTCCGTCTGGCTTGGAGGTCTGTAGTAAACCCCCACTATAATATCCCTATTGTTTCTCACTCCCTTAGTTCTTACCCAGATGCTCTCGACCTGGCTTCCGGTGTTCAAGTCGTGGATCTCTTCACAGGTGAAAACATCCTTGACATATAAGGCTACTCCTCCTCCTTTCTTATTTGCTCTATTTCTACAAAATAGGCTATACCCCTCTATTCCTACATTCCAATCGTGAGACTCATCCCACCAGGTCTCAGTGATGCCTATCAAATCATATTTATTTTGTTGTACTAGGAGTTCAGATTCATCTTGTTTGTTTCCCATACTCCGTGCATTAGTGTAGAGACACTTAAGTCCCCGTGCCCTTCCTGCAAGTCCCATAGCATTGTTTCCACCCCTCCCACGATTGGATGCTATTCCTACTTGGCCAGTATCATTTGGGCCTTTTTCCCCTGCACTTGCCGAGTCCTTGTCCTGAATAATCTTGTCTCCCTCCCCAGCTGTACTTAGTTTAAAGACCTCCTAATCCTCCTTGTGAGACTGTTTGCAAAAGCGTTCCTGCCAAGTTTCGTGCGGTGCAGCCCATCCCTTGCCAGAAGCCCATGTTCCTGGAATTTCAAGCCATGATCCAAAAAGCCAAACTGTTGGCGGTGGCAAAATGTGCGGAGCCAGCTGTTGACCTCTACTATTGTCCTTTCCCTTCGTGCACCATATCCTTGAACAGGGAGGATTGATGAAATGACCACATGCGCACCAAGGTCCTTAAGCTTTCTCCCCATAAGCTCGTAGTCCTTTGTGATGTGGTGAAAGCTGCGCTTCCAATGTGAACCAAAATGAGGGGCTTACGGTCAGTGGACTTGACCAACCTGGCTAGCCTCTCTGTTACGTGGTTTATCCTGGCCCCAGGAAGACAGCAGACCTCTCGATTGAGCTTGTCCGGTTTGCAAACTGCCGGTTCGGTTCCTCTGAGCAAGGAGTCCCCAACCACTAGAACTCGCCTCCTCTGAGGCCTGTCCGGGGTTCTTCAACAAGCAGATTCTTCCAGGATTCATAGAGTTGGAAGAGACCCCAGGGGCCATCCATTCCAACCCCCTGCTGTGCAGGTACACCCATCAGATGGCCTTCCAGCCTCTGCTTAAAAACCTCCAAAGAAGGAGACTCTACCACACTCCAAGGCAGCACATTCCACTGCCGAACAGTTCTGACAGTCAGGAGGTTCTTCCTGAGGTTCAGGTGGAATCTCCTTTCCTGCAGCTTGAATCTATTGCGTCCTTGTCCTAGTCTCTGGAGAAGCAGAAATCAAGCCTGCTCCCTCCTCAACGCGACATCTTTTCAAATATTTAAACATGGCTATCATGTCCCCTCTTAGCCTTCTCTTCTATGGACTAAACATACCCAGCTCCCTAAGCCATTCCTCATAGGGGCATGGTTTCCATTTTGGTAGCTCCCTCTGGACGCGTTCCAGCTTCTTGATATCCTTCTTGAATTGAGGTGCCCAGAATTGGACACAGTATTCCAAACAAGGCCTAACCAATGTAGAATAGAGTGGTACCATTACCTCCGTTGATCTAGCTACCATGCTCCTATTGATGCAACCAAGGATTGCATTGGCTTTCTTGGCTACCACATCACACTGCTGACTCATGTTCAGCCTGTGACCCCCAAGACTCCTAGATCCTTTTCACATGTAGTGCTATCCAGCCACGCATCCCCCACCCTATATTTGTACATTCTGTTTTTTCTGCCTAAGTACTGGATCTTACATTTTTCTCTGTTGAAATTCATTTTGTTAGATTTGACCCAGGTCTCCAATATGTCAAGATCATTTTGAAGTTTGATCCTGTCATCTGGGGTATTAGCAACCTCTCCCAATTTGGTGTCATCTGCAGATTTAATCAGCATGTCCTCTACTCCTTCATCCAAGTCATTGATGAAGATGTTGAATAACACTAGGCCCAGGACAGAACGCTGCGGCACCCCACTAGTCACTTCTCTCCAGGATGAAAAGCAGCCATTAGTGAGCACCTTTTGGGTTCGGTCGGTTAACGAATTACAAATCCAGCTGACCATAACCCTGTCCAGCCCACATTTTACTAGCTTCTTTGCAAGGATGTCATGGGGTGTCAGGAATCTCTCCCTGCCGAGCCGCAGCCAGCAAGGGAGGAGGGAGGTCAGGAATACTTGGAGAGTCCGAATATACCAAAACACCAGGAAAACACAAGTTGAACCAGGTCAAGGTCCAGTCCAAAGGTTTGGGAGGCAGAGATCCATCCAGAGGGTTTCAGGGAACAGGAGACACAAAGATCGTGAGGGCTTTCTAATAATTTGCTGCAAGCAAGGAGCAGCCATGCCAGCAGACTTAAATAGCCCCTGTAAGCAGGTGCTGCTTGTTATTCTTTCCTCAACCTAGTGCGTGCAGCCTCCCTCTGAGCAGCCTGTTTCAGCCTTCTGCATGATTGAGGGCCGATGGACACAGCTGACTGCAATTCCTCTGCATCACTGCTGGTTCCCTCCCCATCATGAGCTGGCTAGGGCAACTCTCTGTTTGACCTTCCAGTGCAGGGGATGTTTGCAAGTTGACTTGCTCACTCAGCCCTATGCACATTCAGTTGCTCCTCAATCACCGGAGCATTATCTATCAGATGGGGAACTTTGTCAAAGGGCCTACTGAAGTCAAGATAAACTATGTCTACAGCATTCCCTTCATCTATCAGGCTTATAACCCTATCATAAAAAGAGATAAGATTAGTCTGGCATGACTTATTTCTGAGAAATCCATGTTGACTTTTAGTGATTACGGCATTGCTAAGTAATTTCAAACTGACTGCTTAATGATCTGCTCTAGGATCTTTCCTGGTATTGATGTCAGGCTGACCGCGCGATAATTATTTGGGTCCTCCTTTTTCCTCTTCTTGAAGATGTGGGTGACATTTTCCCTCCTCTATTCTACTGGGACTTCTCCTGTTTTCCAAGAGTTCTCAAAGATACTGAGAGTGGTTCAGAAATGACTTCTGCCAGTTCTTTTAATATTCTTGGATGTAATTCATCTGGCCCTGGAGACTTAAATTCCTTTAGTGTAGCCAGATATTCCTTTACTACTTCTCCACCTATTCTGTGCTGAATTTCTCCCCATTCTTCACTTGCTCCCCAGCCCTCAGGTTGAGTACTTCTATCGTTTTGGGAGAAAACTGAAGCAAAGAAGGTGTTGAGTAGTTCTACCTTCTCTCTTCCCCCGTTAGTAATTGGCCATGTTCTCCACGCAGCAACCCTATCATTTCTTTGTTTTTTTCCTCTTGCTGCGTACATATCTAAAATAGCCCTTTTTATTGTTTGTAATGTCTCTGGTGAGCCTCAGTTCATTCTGTGCTTTAGTTTTTCTGACCTTCTCCCTACATCTCCTGGCTATTTCCTTGAATTCTTCTTTGATGGTTTCACCATTCTTCTATTTCCTGTACATGTTTCTTTTAACACTTAGCTCAGCTGAGAGTTCTTTTGTCAACCATTCCGGTTTCTTTAGACACCTGTCGTTTTTTCTCCTTATTGGCACAGTTTTCAATTGTGGTTTCAATATCTCACTTTTAAGAAACTCCCATCTATCATGAACTCCTTTCTCTTTTAGTATTCTTGACCATGGGATTTCAGCAAGTAACTCCCTAAGTTTACAGAAATCAGCTGTCTTAAAGTTTAGGATGCATGTCCGGCTACACTTGGCTTTTCCTTCCCATTGAATGACAAACTCCAAAAGAGTATGGTCACTCTCCCCTAAGGATCCCACCACCTCTACCTCATCAAGAAGGTCATCTCTGTTGGTCGGGATCAAATTTAAAACAGCTGATCTCCTTGTTGCCTCTTCCACCTTCTGGATCATGAAATTGTCTGCAAGGCGAGCATTGCGGTCTTTGCAGAATTTGACTGCCAACAAATATCAGGATAATTGAAATCTCCCATTATTACTGTATCTCTCCTTTTTGAATGTGTGGTCACCTTGCTCCAATCCATTTGAAGAAGTACTGAAGAAGAAGAAGTACTTCCAACGTCATCTTCTTGAGGCTTAGAAACATTAATTGCCATGAAACATTATCAAATGCTTTTTAGCGTCCAGAAGTATTAACCCCAATTTCTTAACATGGTGACATTCGTAATATTGCATGATATTTATAATGGTTCTAACATTATCGCCCAGTAAGAAGCTTGCCTGCTCTTCATATATCCAGTCAATGAGAATTTTCTTTAGTCTTTCTGCCTGAATTGATGTAAATGATTTATGATTTTGATTGAACAGATTGGTCTGTAATTTTGAAGTTTTATGATTCTTTAGGAGTCAAAGGAACATTGGCAATATTCCAAAACTGAGGCTTCTCTACACTTAAAATTTGGTTTACAATTGTGTTGTAGTAGCAGTGTAAGTTCTTTTTCAAAGGTTTTATAAAAAGCTGCCATGAGCCCATCCAGTCCAGCCCTTTTAATAGCCTCAGAAATCTCCATTGTTGTTATAGGTTGATTAAGATGACTTCTTTGTTCTTACATTAATTGTGGAATATTTATTTTTTGTAAGTAATTCTCTGTTTTAGTCAGTTGTTGGTGTTTCTGCACAGAGATTTGAGAAATCGTGGTAAAAAGCTTGTTTATTTTTCTCTTGTTTAGTGATAATTTTGTCTCCAATTTTTATTTCAGAGATTATTCTTTCTCAAAATGGCACGGAAGAGTAATCCACAATGATTGGGTTATTCCCACATGCCAGCCGGATCAGGCAGGAGTCAGCGTTCTTTTTCAGTTAAGGCAGTTACCAACCCTACTCTTCTCTTGTCAGTTTTTATTTTCCTTTTTTTTTTAATTTTTCTTTTATTATAAAGAAAAAGGAACAATACATAACAGAATAAAACAAAAACACCATGTGACTAACATAAAAGTGAAAAAGAGAAAAATTGTAACCCAAATCACTTACATTACTATTTCTCTCCAGATCTTTTATCATCATATACTTATTCAATATAGTATATATCATATTGATTATATATTTTTATTTCACATATCTAAATCTCATTCTGCTTGTACTCATTATTGCTATAATAATTTCATTCTTTCATCTATTCAACTATATTTAACCTATTGCTAGTACTATATATGATCCTGTTATTACCCATAAACCCTAACCCTAAATGTGAACCCATTCCCAGAGCCAATTACACTCCAGCTTACTCTGCTTTCCAAAATTGTAATTCTACTTGTGAAGTTGTGACACTTCCCTCTTTTGTTAAGGCCTTTTCCACAAATATTTTCCATATTGCTTCAAAGTCATTCCTTTTCATTACTCTTTTTTTAACCTTTACTTAACATGTTAATTTATCATTGATCACAATTTTCCACACTTGTTTATGTCAATCCTTTATTTGAAAATCTTCTTGATTTTTCCATTTTCTCAATATAATTAACCTTGCTGCAGTTAATAAATTTGTAATTAACTCCTTCATTGTATGGGTACAATTAACCTTATCAAATGTAGATAATAATGCTGTGCTCGGACATATTTGTAAATCAATTCCTCTATCAATTTTTTGTTTTAAACACCCAGTTTTTATCTTCCTGTCAATGTAGCCGGTCAGTTTTTTCCCCTTCTTCGTGACCTCTGTGCCTCACACAATGGGAATCTTCACGCATGTGCAGTAGCGTTTCGGAAAGTTCCAGAGTTGAGCAGCTTGGTTGGAACCCCTCCCCCATCTGGTACTGAGTATGCTCAGTCCCTCCAAGCTAACGGTCTCTCCTCAGTTTCTTTTCGTCTGCCGATCTGTTAGCAGTTCAGAAGGCTTCCTTGCTGAGCAGTTTTCTGTTTCTTGTTTTTTTTTAGTTCTTTTGACTCGTTTTTGATTTCCCTTAGAACAAAAACTGTAAGAACTTTTCTCCCTTCTTACGTCGTCTTTAAGTTGTGCGCATTTTGCAGCTGCACGGTTTCACTTTTGAAAACCTACCCCGAGTGCTTGTTCTGCCTCGAGAAGAACTGTAACATTCAGGCCTGTTCAATCTGTAATGATTTTACCTCTCAGACACTGAGGAATAGAGCTTCTCGCTTAATATCTTACTATTGGAAGTAAGCTCTTCGTCTCAAGGAGCAGGCGGCTTCCAATACTGCTCTCTTCATTGCTTCAGTAACACTGCATCCTTCACAAGGCCCCTCACGAGGTCGAAATGCTCCACAACAGCTTCCTTGTTGACTGCGACATCACCAGTAATGACTGGGTCCTCGGTACTGATGACCTCAGTACTGGTACTGACATTGACCTCGCTGGCCTTACCACCAGTATCTTCCTAACCAAGGATTCCGAAGCTCTCCAAGATGCCTAACATTCCATCTTCCACTGGAGACGCTTCCTCCATCTTGCAGCAGGCTTCAGTCCAGCAGCCTTGCAAGGTACCTACCTTGGTGGAGTGCAAGTGAGCTTCTTCACACGAACTTTCTGTGTCTTCTAAGAAGAAGAAGAAGCATTGCTCCCCTTCTCCCGCTGCCTGTCTGTTGGCTAATCTACTGTCTTCTCTGGGTCCTTTACTGATGCTTCCTCCGATGCAACCTGTGACGTCTACTGTGGAGGAGGATGAGGCTCCCGTTCTTTTGCCGGTGTGGGATTCTACCCAACTTCTGGTGCAATCTGTTCCGGTTGCTGTTGACCTCACATCTGACTTGGACTGTCAGCTTTCACCACAGGCTTCTCTGTCTGTTATGTTGGGCCAGTCTGGAGATGGATTCTCTCAGACTCCACTTCTTCTGGCCCTCTCTTCTGGCTGCCCTGAGACAGACCGTCTGCTTATTTGAGACGCTCCTCGGGCTACATCCCGAGACTGGCCTCAACTTAGTGTGGCCCGCTCTCCGGGACACAGTGAAAGGGGTAGATTCCTGCATTGTCGCGACTATGGCTACCATGCTGCTCATGAGCCTTCACTGGCGAGAGTCAATTCGCATTTCTCATCAGTCTCTTATATCGCTCGATATGGTCATGAGCACCTCTGGAGGGAGCAGTCTGGATCTTACGTTCATATCATGATCGGTACCATCCCAACGTGTGTCGTTGGTCTCTGTATCCTTGGCGTTCGCGCTCCCCCTTGCGATCTCTTCTGGGGTCTCACTACCAAAACTCTCCTTGGTACTGCCGTTTTAGATCCTGTTCTTGATCTCTGTTGGCCTATTACCAGCATTCTCCATCTCGATCTTGTCACTGGTCCCATAACTGATTGCCTCACCATCGAGCTGTCTCACCACCTCCTCAGGTGACAACGACAGTGTCCCAGCTTCCGCCGAATACTCACCCTTTGTTCCCGTTGCCAACAACTTTGTCAGTCCCCTTATAGACACAGCCCATCGTCACACCAATCCTGACTATCCTACCCATTTTGTCAGCACCAGCCTCAGTACCGATTCTGATACCGACCCCTGTAACAACTCCATTTGTCCTATTGGTCTCCGCTCCTGCCCAACCGGCTGTTCTGGTTGCACTGGCGGCTACTTGAGCTCACCGCTCCTGATCACCTTGATCGTCTTCTTCTTCCAGCTCTTAAGATTCCAAGGGTGATTCAACAGACTCCATGCCTCAGTCTCATGCCTCCCCACCTCTTGCTTTTGGGGACCCAACTCCTGAGTCATCTCTGGAAAACGTCAAGCAGTTTTCTGACATCCTGGTCAGAATGGCCAATGCCTTAGGCTTTGATATTTCCGATCCCTCTCCTACGGTACAGGACCCTGTATTCCACTATGTTGACATTTGGTCCCCATCGATGGCTCCAATTCCATTTCTTCCCACCCTGCAGGAAGTGCTGAAAATCCTTGGGCCCAACCAGCCTCCCTCCAGCCAATCCCTCACCATCTGGAGCACCTTTACCACACTCAGAAGAAGGATGTTGATTTCTTGCTCAGTCATCCGACTTCTAATTCATTTGTTGTTGAGCCCTCCCAAATGAAAGGGGGTAAAAGGACCCACATGACTCCTCCTGATCGAGAGGGTCATTGTCTGGATATCTTTGGCCGTTGGTTTTATTCCGCCTCTTCGTTGATCACCAGGATTTCCAACACTCAGGCTTACCTGGTGACCTGTCAATGTAACATTTGTAACATTCTTCCCTTTGCTTTCTTACCTGCCAGATGACCACAGAGCTACTGCCGTCCAATTTTATAACGAATCTGTAGCACTTTCTAACGAGCAAATCCTGTCTTCCTGACACACTGTGGAGAGTTCAGAGCGGGTGATGGGTGTGCTTGCCCTTCACTGGTTTGTGTGGCTCCAGTCTGCTGGGTTTACTGAGGATAACAGGAAAAGGATTGAGGACCTGCCCTTTGACAGCCAAGGACACTTCTGTGCTGCTACAGATGAAGCTATGGATTGTCTTATGATAGCGTACCTGACAACGAAAAAGATGGGTCTTCACCCAACAGCTCAAGGTAGATGGTTGAGCTGTTGGCTTCATGTCACTCTTCATGTCACTCTTCATGGAGATGCTCCTGCCACTCTCCTCATCGCATATCTCACCAATCTTCTCTGCCGGCTTCATCCTGCTGCTCTTTCAGGCGACACCAGCCATCATCTAAGAAATCTTCTTCGACCACCAAGTCACGTTTTTGATTTCCTTTGCAGGTCACCACCTCTGCGTCTCTTCCATCTCTCCAACCACCTGTCCAAAACCTCAGGACTGGCTCGCCACTTCAACACCTGGCGCACCATCAGTTGGGATTCCTGGGTGTGAACCAGTGTACATCTTGGATGCGCCATCGAGTTTCAAAATATTCCTCCTCTCAGCGTCTTCTACTCCACCCCTGCCAATCCTCCCGTTCTTGAGATCAAGATCCTTTTTTTTAAAGGGGCCATAGAGGAGCTGCTGTCCTCAGCCAAATCCACCGGCTTCTTCTCCTGGTATTTCACAGTACCCAAGTTGGACGGTACTCTCCAGCCCATTCTAGACCTCCGAGGGGTGAACTTCATCTCCTCTTGGAAGTTCAAAGTGGTCGCTCTGTCTTCTGTCCTGCCTTTCCTCAGGCATTGGGACTGGTTCACATCCATCGACCTACAAGATGCCTACTTCCATATTGCCATTTGCTCCCAGCACAGGAGGTACCTCTGGTTTGCAGTTGATGGCATCTGTTACCAATACAAGGTTCTGCTGTTCGGTCTGTCCACCACCTTCAGGGTCTTTACCAAGTACCTAGCCCCTGTGGTGTCTTACTTTCTCATGAAGCACGTTATGATGTGCCCCTATCTGGACGATTGGTTATTGGTGGCACCCCGCAAACAGAAGTTGCATGAGGACATTTACCTTGCCCTCTTCCTTCTCTCTGATCTCAGCCTCAGAGTGAATCCCAAGAAGTCCCACTTGGAAACTTCCCGCACCCTGGATTTCATTGGGGCCACTCTGGACTCCACTTCTGCCAGAGCCTTCCTGCCGATGAAATGCGCACAGACCTTGTGCCAAGTCGCAGCCGCCACCCTGCGCAGTCCATTTCTGCCTGCTGGATTAAACAGCTCCTTGGCTACATGGCAGCCACGACCACAGTCACTTGTCTTGCCTTTGGGCTCGCCCTCTGCAACACTGGTTCCTCCAGCATTTTGTCCCTCTCCTCGATGATCAACATCGGATTCTGCGGGTCCCTCACCCAGTCAGGAACTCCCTCTGCTGGTGGCTGTCTCCGCACCATCTACTGTCGAGAATGCCATTTGCCGAGCCCCATCGGTCACTTGTCATTACCACCTATGCGTTCCTCTTCATTTGGGGAGCCCACTGCGGTCATTTCACGGTGGACAGCCACTGGGCTGGCCTGGAAACGCAGCTTTATATCAGTGTGTTGGAGCTCCTGGCAATCCTCAAAGCTCTCCGAGCCTTTCAGAACCTCGTTGTCGGACAGACTGTTCAGATCATTGGACAATACGACAGCTGTCTGCTGCGTAAACCAACAAGGAGGCATCTTGCTTCATCTGGCTCTACGCATTTGGGATTGGTGCATCTCACTGTGAATGCATCCTGTTGCAGTTCACCTAGCGGGATGGGACAATGTTACAGTGGACACGCTGGGCAGAGATACAGAGTGCCACCACGAATGGTCCCTCTCCAGCGCCGTTTTTCAGCAGATAGTGTCCTGATGGGGCACTCCAACTATCGATCTCTTTGTGACCAACGGGAACAAGAGGTGTCACTGTTATTGTTCCAGAGCCAGCGTGGGCCCTGGCTCTCTCAGGGGATGTGCTCCAGTTACGTTGGAACAGAGAGTTCCTTTACATCTTCCCAATATTTCCTCTGTTGAGTCGAGTGGTGGCCAAGATCGCAGCGGACAGGCCTTCCTTGTAGCGTCTTATTGGCCGAGGCAGCATTGGATCAGTCCTCTTCTCACCATCACCCGGGGCCACAGGATGCGACTTCAGTGCACGCCAGACCTTCTTTCTCATTTGGACAGTCGTGTGCTTCATCCAGACCTCCCTCTCCTCTGCCTGCACACATGGAGGACAACATTCTAGACTCTCTCACTGTCTAAGTT
This sequence comes from Iguana delicatissima, assembly GCA_948472985.1. Classification (NCBI taxonomy): domain Eukaryota; kingdom Metazoa; phylum Chordata; class Lepidosauria; order Squamata; family Iguanidae; genus Iguana; species Iguana delicatissima. The sequence continues at coordinate 72,180 of CAOKZL010001178.1, read as the reverse complement.
TTCACGCTTGCGAGGAAGGAATCCACTCGTAGATGCTACGAGTACAAGTGGCGGAAGTTCATGGCCTTTGCAAACACCCGAAATGAGGTATCTTCTCCGATTTCCCTGTCAGCGGTCTTCACTTCCTCTTGACTCTGCGGGAACAAGGCTTAGCCTTTTCTTCTTTTAAGGTTTATCTCTCTGCAATCATAGCTTATCAGCCACGTGGTTCTCCATCCTTGGCTCTTTTCAGGAATGATATGGTCAAGCAGTTCCTCAAAGGCCTATAACATCTTTGCTCTCCTGTCTTTTTGTCACTTCCTCCGTGGTCATTATTGCATGTCCTTTCCCAGCTTATGTGCTATCTTTTTGAACCCATGGCCATGTCTGATGACGTGGTGGTCTGATGAAGATGGCATTCTTAGTCGCTGTCACATCAGCCAGACGGGCTGGAGAACTGACTGTGCTACCTTCTGATGAATCGTTCCTGGTGTTTCATCGAGACAAGGTGGACCTGTGTCTAAGTCTTTCATTTTTTCCTAAAGTTGTCCCTGACTTCCATCTGAATCAGGATCTGATTTTGCCTACCCTCTATCCTGACCCTGCTTCGCCTCTTGAGCGCTCTCTTCATTTGCTCAATGTGCGTCATGCCCTAACCTTTTACCTGCAACTGCCTTCGACCTTCCGCCAGACTCCCCACCTTTTTGTCTGCTGTGGTGGCTGCTGGAAGGGTCACAAGTTGTCCACTCAATGTTTTTCCAAATGGGTTGTCTAGGCAATTCACCTTGCCTTCAAACTTGCCAGACAACCACCGCCAGCTCCGCTTCGTGCCCATTCCACTAGGGCAGTGGTCTCTTCAGTGGCCCTTCTCAGGGGAGTTGACCTACAGGAGCTTTGTTGTGTGGCTACATGGTCACGGCCTTCAATCTTTGTCTGCCACTACGGCCTTGATTGCAGGGCCCAGCGTGATGTGCACTTTGGTCGTGCAGTGCTGTCTTCTGTCATCTAGGACCTGACTCGCCGTCCAACAGTAAGCTACTCAGTCTCCCATTGTGTGAGGCACAGAGACCATGAAGAAGAAGAGGAGGTTGTTTACCTGTAACTGGTTCTTCAGGTGGTCATCTGCACCCTCACAGACATCCACCCAACCTTCCCTCTTTCAGGTCCTTGCTTTGGCGGACTTCAAAACTGAGGATAGACTGTTAGCTTAGCGGGACTGAGCATGCTCAGTACCGGATAGGGGAGGGGTTCCCGCCAAACTGTCCAGCCCTGGAACTTTCCAAAATGCTACTGTGCATGTACAAAGATTCCCATTGTGTGAGGGCACAGATGACCACTCAAAGAACTCAAAGTTACAGGTAAGTAACCTGTTCTCTGTTGTGAGGTGGTTTAAGAAAGAGGTTAGACCAGGATTGGAAGATTATTGGTGATGTCAAAGGAAATGGCTTCCCAGGTGCCATGGCACAGCAGCGTTCTGATGATTTAAATAAAAATGGAGTAAAAAATGTGTGTCCTCAGATGGCTGCCAACCCACAAGCTTCTGAGGAAGGAAGGAAGAATGATTTAAAGAAAATTGTTCTGTCAGATGAGAATGAAGTGGAAGAAAGTAAAGCTATTGTAAGTAAGACTGTGGAGAAACAAGAGGAGGGCTGTTACAGTGGCTAGGGGGTTGCAAAGCCCCACAAAAACAAAGATAAAAGATACCGGCTCAAAATCAGGTCTGGGAAAGTCTTGTAAGGCAGCAAAAGTGGCAGCACCTTCTTTAAAATATTCTAGGGCGAATTTGGGCTGCTGTCTTGAAATTCAGGATTCTAGGTAGATGGGAGGAGCTACATTGGAGAGATCCTCCATCTCTGGAACTAGCGCAGATGGTTGTAAAGAGCTACCAGAGAGAAAGGGAGGGGCTATTTTGAGAGGTCTCCAGTGATGCGTGCGGGGACAGAAAACAATTCCCTAGCAGTGGCACGAACAGTAATAATAAATCAATCACAGTCTGCTGCTACAATGGAACGAGGTGAAAGGTGGTCCCAAGAATTTCTACCTGAGATACTGAATGTGCTGAGAGCTTGGAGGGTCAAGGGGTCTCTAAGGTCTCCACTGGACAGAGACAGCTGTTATGTGGAGGGTTAGATCAGAGACCAGTATTAGGAGACAATAGATATTTTAACGTGGCACCTGTCTCTTCTTCAATGGGCATGCATTTATTTAACCACAATGGATTGCAAACAATGATTAGACAGACGATATCCAGTGGATTAAATGCAGTATTATGGAAAATGAACAGTTTAGTGGCATTGATTATACTGCACAAAGAAATTTATTTATTTTTGGGAATTCTCAAAATAAATACATTTAATATGAACATGAGACTTCTACGTTCAGATGTGACTGAAACAATGGAAATTGATAGAGACAGTGTTGAGAACAGACACGCTTTTGAGGAAAGACAAAAGGCAAAGGGAAAGAGTTATGAACATACTAGGCTTGCAGGCAACAAAAGAGGAAGATGAAGAATTGAGTTTAAGGAAGGATAGACAGAGAGATGTGGATGAACAACAGACAGTGGACATATGACAGGATGAGCAGGCACAGATGGAAGGAGTGGAGACTGAGAATTCATCAGATGAAGAAGAGGACGTTGAATTGAATAGTAATAATTATTTCAGGAGAAAGTATTTAAGAATATATTAGAGTGTTGCAATGTTTGAGATTAGAGGTAGATGAGCAGAGAGATCAGAATAAGAAGTTGAAGGAAAAGGATAAAGTAGTCTCCATGATTTAAAGAAGAGAATTATATGGCACATTTATGCCAATGAAGATATTCATGGACTTAATACAATCTGAATGGGAATTTCCTGTAAATACATGTAGGTTGACTATACAAATAGAGTTTGTTTCTTTAACAAAAAGGATTTAGAGTTGCTTAGGATCCCTTTGGTGGATGGTCCTATCACAGGCCTTGTATCTGGGACCTTGGTTCCCTGGGAAGGAGAAACATCACTTAAGTTGACAAGAGAATACTGGAGTCAGTATTGAACAAAGCACATAAGCAAGCGGCTGTGGCTAACAGAGCTTCGGTAGCATCATCGATGTTTGCTTGGGTAGCAGTAATCTGGATGCAAGAAGTTGTGGAAAATGAGGAGATTCATTCTCATTTGTTTTTCAGAGCTTTGAAGAGAGAGTTTTGGAGTATATAGCAGATGTTACTTACGATTCAGTGGCTTTAACGACTAGGAACAGAAATACTTTTACTGTGGCAAGAAAATCTTTGTGGCTGCATCATTGAGGCAGGGATCAAAAGTCAAAGAACAATTCAGCATTTGTACTTTTTAAAGGGAAACTCTTGTTTGGGAGTCAAGCTTTGGATAGCGTGTTGGTAGAGAGTGGAGAGAAAAAGCAAGTAATGCCAACCTTACAGAAGAAAAAATAGACAAGAAACCATTTTGTTCAAGATATTATTTCTTTTGAGGAAATAGAGGCAGAAATAGGCAATCCGATAATTGATACAGAAGGCAGCAGTGGTATCAATCAAGAAGCCAATTCAATAGGAATGAGTCTTTTAGTAGATGAGGTCAAATCAGGAGAAGTCAGGAGGTCCACCCAGAGGAAAGGACTCAGTTCTAACAAAGAAAAGTCTTGTGTAGGTGGGGGAGACTTCTGAGGTTCAGCAGTTTGTGGAACCAAATAACATCAGACCAGTGGGTAATTCAGTATGTAACCAGAGGATACAAGATATTGTTCAACAAACTGCTGAAGCGAAGATATGTCTCTTACCTGATAGCTAAGGAAGTAGAGAAAGGAGAGATAGTTTTAGGGGAAATAGATCATCTGTTGTGCATTGGAGTGGTGGAGGAAGTTCCGAGAACCCGGTGGTTCTTGGGAGTCTATTCCACATTCTTTACTGTGCCAAAAAGAAATGGAACTTTTCATCTGGTGCTGAATCTAAGATCATCTCAATGGATTTGTGAGGTACTTTCGATTCAAAATGGAGACTCTGCAGACACTAAAAGAGAATCTGCAGGTAGGAGATTGGATGGCCTCAATGGATTGAAAGGAGGCTTATCTGCACATATCAATGACAGATTCTGACGGGAGATTCCTGAGGTTTCTGTATATGGGCAGACATTTCCAATTCCAGGCTCTGCCATTTGGGCTGACATCAGCTCCAAGAGTAATTTACAAAAATTTTGGTGCCTGTGATTGCTTAAAATGGAAAGGGATACATCTGTTCCCTTACCTGGATGACATCCTTGTGAAGGCAAGTTTAAGGATGGACTTGGAAAGAGATGTGCAAGTGACAACACAGGTTTTGCAGGAATTTGAGTTCCTAAATTATTTTGTGAAAAATCAGAACCAACGACACTGATTGCTCACTTGGGAGCACAGATAGACACAAAGAAAGGTCAAATGTATCTTTCAGCAGAGAGAAAACAAAAATTCATGATAACTGTAAAGCGATCAACTGTAATGAAGTATGCAGATCTGATGTGGTTGGCTTGGGTGATGGGATTGTTAGTGTTGACAATTTGGTTGGTGCCCTGGGGCAAGTATCATTCAAGGAGTCTGCAAAGATTGTTAGTTGCTCATCAGCATAGTACTGGGGAAAAGAGGCATTATTTGATTCACTTGCCTCTCAGTCCAAGAAACAAAATGAGATGGTGTCTCAAAGTCTCAAATCTGAACAAAGGAATTCTATTGTTGGAGGACTATTATGTAAGAGTGAGAACGGATGCCAGCCTGACTGGATGGGAAACTCATTGTCAAGGCTTGGCGGCACAAGGTATATGGACTGGAGCAGATATAAACTACAATATAAATTATTTGGAACTGATGGTGGTGCATCTGGCGCTCCTAAACTTTGCTGCGGATTTGGTGAAAGGTCAGTATGTTCAAGTATGGACAGACAACATGACAGTTAAGAGCCTACATTGTGAAACAAGGGGGTCTTCATTCAGAATCACTGATAAAAGTGTCAACCAAGTTATTTCGTTGGGCAGAGAGGAATATGTTATCCATAGCAGCAGTTTATCTGAAAGGGAGAAATGAATGTCAGTATGGATCTAAGTCAACACAGTCTACATCCAGGAGAATGGTCACTGAACTATGTGATGTTCCAGAACTTGAACAAACAATTCGGGCCTTTACAAATAGGACTTATTTGCTGCGGTCAGGAATACCAAGCTAAAAAGATTTTTTTTGATTGATGGAATTAGGAGCGTGGAGGCAGCAGATGCTGTTTTGATAACTTGACTGAGAAGGAGGCATTATGCTTTTCTGCCAGTACAGATCATTAAAAAAGTGCTTCAAAAGATTCAGAAAGAGGAAGCGGAAGTGTTGTTGATTGTACCATACTGGCCTAGGAGACTGTGGTTTTCTCTACTGAAGCAGTTGTCAGTGGGGATCCCATGGAAGCTTCCAGTTTGGAAAGACCTTCTCAGTCAGGGGCCAGTATATCATCTGAACCCTCAGTGGCTACATTTAACAGCTTGGCTCTTGAGAGGAAAGCATTGAAAATGTAGAATATTTCAGTTATAGAGACTATTCTGGCATCCAGGAGACAGTCGACACAGAATATTTATAAAATGACATGGAAGGCCTTTGAGAAATGGTATAAAGCGAAACACTTGTAGGTTTCAGACTTAGAAGTTAAACATGTTCATCTGTTTTTACAAGATGGGTTGCAAAAACGATTGAGACCTAATATCTTGAAACACCAAGTCTCACTCTAGCAGAGGTGTTAAAATTTGCGGGTTTGCCACTTTTGGTGCATCCTCATATGAAAAGATTTTTACAGGCAGCCACTTTTTCTTTTTTTCCAAGAAGGCATAGATTCCCAAGTTGGGATTTGAATCTTGTTTTAAATGGTTTGACAAAGGCCATTTGAGCCTGTTAAGGAGGTCTCTTTGAAAATAATGGCTTTCGAGTGGTGAGGAGTTCATCAGCAAGGAGTTTCTGAATTGGCAGCTTTGTCCATCAATCCTAATCTGTGTAAATTTGCAGATGGTAGACTGACATTGATGATAAATCCAACATGTCTTCCCAAGTGTGTATGGAATAAGGGAGCACCAGCTGTGATTTATTTGCCTAATTTCTGTCCTCAACCTAAGCTTACGGAACAGAGAAGATGGTACACACTTGATGCAAGAAGGATTGTTAAGCTTTATATTAAAAGAACATTAAAGATTAGATGAACAGAAGTGTTGTTTCTTTCATATAAGCCTAAGACTTTGGGTGAGAGGGCTTCAAAGTCAAGTTATTGGGAGATGGGTCAAGACATGCATACTTGCTTGTTATGATTATGCGAATCTGCCAAGGCAGAGGAACATATGGCCTCATTCTACTAGATCTATGGCTGCAAGCACAGCTTACAGTGTGACTTTGTCCTTGCAAGATGTGTATAATGAGGTGGGATGGAACCATCTGCATTTTTAAGGTATTATAAAATAGATAAGTTTAGATCAGCACAAGCAGTATTTGGAAGAACAGTACTGCAGTCAGTGGTGAAGAATTCATAGCACATCCTGCCTAGGGTGTGGGTTGGGTAAATCCAGTTGTTGTGGTTTACTTCTCCATGCTATCCCAAGAGAGAGATTGGATTTACCATGAATGGTCATTCTAGGGTGGCAGGAGGAGGAATTCACACCCACCCTGATAGAAAGTAGTGGTAGGTGAGTAGGAACTTAGGATCAGGTGGAGTTTGGGGAACCAGTTGGTTCCATTGGCTAGTAAACTGACAGAGAAGGGTAGGGTTGGTAACTACCTTAACTGAAAAAGAAAGTTGAACCCTTCCTGATCTGGCTGGCACATGAGAATAACCCAATCGTTGTGGATTCCTCCTCCTGACATCCCAGAATGACATTCACAGTAAGTCCAACCTCTCATTTTTTCTTTTTCCTTCCTTAGGAATATGCAAACCATTTATCCAGCTTATTAGAGAATTCAGATTGCTTTTAAGGAACTAAATCTTTTTTTTTTACATGCAATTCCAATGCCATATGTTTGTTTTGCAATATTTTAATTTCTGTCAGCAGCTTACTGTTAGTAGGGGATTTCTTAAGCTTTTCTTCTCTTTCTTTTATTTCCAATGAAATTTCTTTTCTTTTCTTTCTCAATTTGGATTCCTGTTGTATGATTATTGCCCATATAATGATCTTCGCTGTATCCCAAAAATATTTATAGGAGTTCCTTTATTCATATTCTTCTGAAAATGAAAATTTAAGGGTTTTTTTAATAATTTGAAGTATTTTCTTGCCTTCTAAGATGTTATCTTTAAATTTCCAGATAAATTCCAATTTCACATTTTTCTTTTTTTAATCTTTTTATTGTATATTTATTATTATAAAATTAAAAATAAGCACAAAAAAAGACAAATATAAATATAAATAAATATAACCAGTAATACAGGTACAAAACATCTAATAAAGTATATACATAATTATTTGTATAAAATTTAATTATAATTAGTTATATATTCCCCCCTTTTTTTTTGATGAGCAAACTAGGGAAATTAGGATGATATTGTTACTTCCAGCATTTATCAAAAAAGAAAAAAAAGTTTGTTGATAGAACGCCACTGCTATGTTTACAATCAATAACAGTAGTAAATTGTTATATAATGTACTAAATCCACTTATTACCAACGTGTGAAATCTTGGTTTTCTCTTTAGAATCTTACATGTAATCTCTAGACTCTATCTAATTGTTCATCTTATTCCACCTATGAGTTATTTTATAAAATAATATACATGTAGCAGTACCCGTAATACATATATTTCTGTAGAAAATTATAGCTATATTTCTATATAGCTGTAATCATTAGAGATTCGTATTCAAATCTTGATTCCAACTGATGCAGTCTTTTCCTTATTCCCAAAGGGGATAGACTAATTTCCAGTTGTCTTTAAGTTGTTTTGAGGTAGGGTCTTAGAGTAGGGTCATCGTTATCAAGTTCTACTATATTGTATAGTTCTACTATATTGCAACCAATTGTCCAATGATGGTATTGACTTTTCCTTCCAACATTGACCATAAGTCATCCTGGCAGCTGTTATCATATATGACACAATCTGTTGTCGCTGATCTCACAATTTGACTTCATCCAACGTATTTAGTAAAAGTATTTCAGGTTCAGTGGAAAATGAATTTCAAAAATTTTAGTAACATTTTTGTGAATTACTTTCCAAAAGTTTTTTTGTTTCTTCAAAACTCCATCAAAGATGAAAGATAGTTCCTCCTTGGTTGCATTTCCAACAAAGGTTGTTTGTGGTATTAGTCCTTTTGGAGATTTGCACTGGTGTAAGATACCACCTATAAAAGTTTTATAATAATTTTCTTTCAAATTTGTACTTTTCATGTATTTTGTTGCTAATTTCCAAGATTTTTCCCAATTGTCTAAAGAAATAGACCTGTATTCTGGGCCCATTTTATCATATTGTCTTTCACTAGTTCTTGTTCCTGGTCAATGGATAGTAACAAATTATTTTATGGTCAATATCAGGTCTTAGAAGTTTGTCAAATTCTTTCTCTTGGGTTTCTATGTTTCTGTTTTAAGTCCATTTTAAATTTTTCTCTCAATTTTCTTAGAAGAAGCCAGTACGTAGTGAAGCCTTGTTGTATTAGTTCATCTTCTGCTTTAAATGTAATAGTTTTTCTATGTGTATTTAGTAAATCTTAGTAGGTGAACTATTTTTTTCTCTTCTATAAAATGCTTCGTGTGTGGAAGTCCAGAGAGGTTTTCTTAAATATATTTTTCTCTTATAATGTTTCCATTTTTTCAGTAAGGACTTCCTTGTGAAAGGATTATTAAATTCTCTATTCACCTTGTCCTTGTCATAACAAAGGTAAACGTGCCACCCAAATGCTAGTTCTGCACCTTCTAATTCAAGTAGGCGCATATTATCCAACCTAATCCAGTCTAAAATCCAAGTCAGGCCACATACATGGCGATATAATCTCAAATCTGGGGGGGCCAGCCCCTCCTCTTCCTTTAGTATTTTACTTTTCTTTAGCATTTTACTCTTGATTTTTTACCATTCCAGATGAATTTAGACAGATCCTTTTTCTACTGTTTGAAAGGAGTGTGATTTGTAATTATCAGAAGATTCTGAAATAATAGCATTTTGGGGAGAATGTTCATTTTTATCATAGCAATATTCTTCCCAATAAAGAAAGATCTAATTTAGTCCATTTTTCTAAATCCTCTTTAATTTCATGCCAAATTTTCTTATAGTTGTCAAATAAATCTGCATTATTCTTACTTATGTAGATGCCCAGATCTTTAGTTTTTTTTCATGATTTTAAAATGGAATTGGTTTTCTAATTCTAGCTCTTTCATCTTTGTTAGATTTTTTGTGAGCATAGTTGTCTTTTCTCTGTTAATTTTAAAGCCAGCTAATTTTTCAAATTCATTTAGAGTTTGGTTCAGTCCCTCAATGGAAATAATAGCATCCCTAATAAGATCACTAAATCATCAACAAAGGATCTGACTTTAAATTTTTGGTTCTTAATTCAGACACCTTCAATTTATGGGGCTTGTTTTATTTGCTTACTTAAAATTTCTATTACAATTAAAAGAGCAGTGGAGACAGTGGGCAACCTTGTCTTGTACCTTTTTGGATGTGAAGGTTTTCTGATTTTTGTGCATTTATTAGTAGGTGTGCTGTTTGGTTCTGGCAGATCAATGATATCCAGTTTAAAAAAAATAGTAGCCAAATCTGTTCGTCTTAGGACCTCATTCATAAAAGTCCAGTTTACATTATTGAATGTGTTCTCTGCGTCAACAAACATCATTGCTAGTTTTTTCTCATTACGATTGTGAAAATGTTCAATTATATTGAGAATTATATGACTATTATCTTTTAAATGTTGTTTCGGGGAAGCCTAACTGGTCTTCATGTATCCAGTGCTTCAGGATTTTCTTTAATCTCTGCCAAAATGGAGGTAAATAATTTGTAATTTATATTAAGCAAAGAGATGAGCTTATAGTTTTTCACTTCTGAGGGTGATTCTTTTGATTCTTTTGGGATTACAGTTATAATAACTTCATCCCAAGAAGTAGGTCGGTTTTGATGATCATTCGATTCATTATTTCTTGCAGAGGATGAATTAATTGATCAGAGAAGATGTTGTAATATTGGGCCATAAATCTGTCAGGACCTGGTGCTTTTCCAGTTTTTAAATTCTCGATGGCTGATAAAATTTGCATCTTAGAGAATGTTTTATTATCCTGTCATAATTATGGCAGGAGATTTCAATATGGTTATACACAAGTGGAAAAATAAATCTGACCCAGCAATAAGAGATAGATTGAATAATATTATAGCCTTGAATAAAGTAATGAACAAAAATGGGTTAAAAGCTATTTGGAGATTGATAAAGGGTGATGAAAAGACGTATACTTATTACACATTGGTACATAAAAATTATTCTAGAATAGATTTTATTTTTGTTTCAAAGAATATACTGTTGAGGTTATTAAATACAGGAATGAGAGTGATAAAAGTCACAGACCATACCTTGGTAAATATGGAAATTGTACTTAAGAAGGAATATAGAGAAGCGAAAAGATGGAGGTTGGACACCAGAATACTTAATTACAAGAATATCATGAATAAGATTGAGAAGGAATGGCAAGAGATTTGAGATATTAATAATAAGGAGGTTTCTCAAGCAGTGTTATGGGACACTATGGAAGCGGTGGCAAGAGGGATTTATGTCAAGGAATGGTATAATTTAAAAAAATGACGAGAGAAAAAATTAAAATTAGAAATGCTGATTAAAAAACATCACAGAATGAGTATGTAATAGGAGTAAACAAATTTATATTGTCCTTAATGATTTAAAGCAGTCAGTTTCTAATCACTTAGAAAGCAACGCAGTAATCACAAGAAGTCAACATGGATTTCTCAAAAATAAGTCATGCCAGACTAATCTTATCTCTTTTTATGATAGAGTTACTAGTTTGATAGATGAAGGGAATGCTGTGGATGTAGCATATCTCGATTTCAGTAAGGCCTTTGACAAAGTTCCCCAAGACATCCTTGCAAAGAAGCTAGTAAAATGTGGGCTGGACAGGGCTACTGTTAGTTGGATTTGTATGGATCACCAAAGAGTGATCACGAATGGCTGCTTTTCATCCTGGAGAGAAGTGACTAGTGGGGTGCCACAGGGTTCTGTCCTGAGCCTAGTGTTATTCAACATCTTCATCAATGACTTGGATGAAGGAGTAGAGGGCATGCTGATTAAATCTGCAGATGACACCAAATTGGGAGGGGTTGCTAATACGCCAGAGGACAGGATCAAAATTCAAAATGACCTGGACAGATTGGAGAGCTGGTCCAGGGCTAACAAAATGAAATTCAACAGAGAGAAGTGTAAGGCCCTACACTTAGGTAGAAAAAATGGAATACAGAAATATAGGATGGGGGACACGTGGCTGGATAGCAGTACGTGCAAAAGGGATCTAGGAGTTAATAGATCACAAGGTGAACATGAGTCAGCAGTGTAATGCGGCAGCCAAGAAAACCAATGCAATTCTCGGTTGCTTCAATAGGAGTATGGTGTCTAGATTGAGGGAGGTGCTGGTACCACTCTACTCTGCTTTGATTAGACTTCATCTTGAATACTGTGTCCAGTTCTGGACACCCCAGTTCAAGAAGGACATGGTCAAGCTGGAGCAAGTCCAGAGGAGGGCGACGAAAATGGTGAGAGGCCTGTCAGCCATGCCCCATGAGGATAGACTTAGAGAGCTAGGTATGTTTAGTCTGCAGAAGAGAAGGTTAAGAGGGGACATGATAGCCATGTTTAAATATCTGAAGGGATTCCATAAGGATGAGGGAGAGGGCTTGTTTACCACTGCTCAGAGACCAGGACAAGGAGCAATGGATTCAAGCTGCAGGAAAGGAGATTCCACCTGAACCTCAGGAAGAATTTCCTGACAGTCAGGGCTGTCCAGCAGTTGAATATGCTGCCTCGGAGTGTGGTGGAATCTCCTTCTTTGGAGGTTTATAAGCAGAGGCTGGATGGCCATCTGTTGGGAGTGCCTTGAGGGCAGGGGCTTGGACTGGATGGCCCGTGTGGTCTCTTCCAACTCTACATTTCTATGATTCTATATAAAACTACAATCAGAAATGGAGAAAATAGAAATTGATGAGGTTCAGAGGAATTTGATATATTTCAGGAGGGTTTTGTTTTTCATATAGTAATAAGAATTCTAAAATCTTGGCCAGATCTGCACACTCCAAAAAGATAAGAAACATGATTGGGGTAGTTAAAGATAAAACAGGTAAGTTATGTAGGATAAGGAAAGATAAAAAAATTTGGAAGAATATTATCAAGAAATATATTTGAGAGAAGAAGTCAGTGAAAAATACTGAGGAACGTATTGAAAAATATTAGAAAATAAAAATAACAGCGGAGGATAAGGGATTGATGGAGCAACTGGTTTCAGAAAAAGAAGAAGTCATAGATAATTTAAAGGAGGTAAATACCCAGGAATGGATGGGTTGGGACCAGAATATTATAAAAAATTTAGAAAGAACTTAATACCTAATTTGAGACTATTATATAATAAAATAATAAATGCAGTTTTTGACCCTGTTCTGCCGAACGTCATGTGGAGATGTGGTTTTCACCCTGGTCATGCCGAACGACATTGGGAGATGCGGTTTTACCCTGGGTAACCCCAAACAACGTTGGGAGATGCAGTTTTTGCCCGGGTCTCACCCAACAATGTCAGGAGACATGGTTTTCACACTCATCATGCCGAACAACGGTCTGGAGACACAGTTTTCACCCCAGTTCTGCTGAATGACATCGGGAGATGCGGTTTTTGCCCCCATCATGTCATAACGAGATCGGAAGATGTGCTTTTCTCCCCGCTTCATTCCAAATGACAAGTGGAGATGAGGTTTTCATCCCAGTCATGCCAAATGATATCGGGAGATGCGGTTTTTGCCCGTCATGTCATACAAGATTGGAAGACACGCTTTTCGTCCCACGTCATTCCGAACAATGTGGGAGACACAGTTTTCACTCTACATCTTGTCAAAAGGTGTCGGGAGATGCAGTTTTCACCTCTTTCATGCTGAATGACATCAGGTGATGCATTTTTTGCTCCTGTCATGCCAAATGACATTGGAAGAGGCAGTTTCACCCTGCATCATTTTGAACGATGTGGAGAGATGTGGTTTTCATCCCAGTCATGCTGACGTCTTCCGATGTCTTTCAGCATGACAAGGCAAAAACTGTGTCTCCCAAAGTCGTTCAGCTTTTTGGCCAAAAACCACATCTGCCCACATCGCTCAGCACGATCATGGTGAAAAACTCATCTCCCCATGTCGTTCGGCAGAACCACAGGGAAAACTGCATATCCTGACCTCGTTTGGTCTCACATGAGGTGAAAACTGCATCTTCTGATGTCAGTTGGCATGACCGGGGTGGAAACCATGTCTCCCATGACGTTTGGCAGGATGGAGTCGAAAACCGTGTCTCCAGAGGTCGTTCGGCTTGACTGGGCTGAAAACCGCATTTCCCAACGTTGTTCGCCGTGATCATAGAATCATAGAAATGTAGAGTTGGAAGAGACCACAAGGGCCATCCAGTCCAACCCCCTGCCATGCAGGAAAACCCTCAAAGCACTCCCGACAAGTGGCCATCCAGCCTCCGCTTAAAAACCTCCAAAGAAGGAGACTCTACCACACTTCGTGGCAGCGCATTCCACTGCCGGACAGCCCTGACCGTCAGGAAATTCCTCCTGAGGTTCAGGTGCAATCTCCCCTCCTGCACCTTGTATCCATTGCTCCTTGTCCTGGTCTCAAGAGCAGGAGAAAACAAGCCCACTCCCTCCTTGACATGACATCCCTTCAAATATTTAAACATGGCTATCATGTCCCCTCTCAACTTTCTCTTCTGCAGACTAAACATACCCAGCTCTCTAAGTCTGTCCTCATAGGGCATGGCTTCCAGCCCCCTCACCATTTTCGTTGCCCTCCTCTGGACCTGCTCCAGCTTATCCATATCCTTCTTGAATTGGGGTGCCCAGAACTGGACACAGTATTCAAGATGAGGTCTAACCAAAGCAGAATAAAGTGGTACCAATACCTCCCTCGATCTAGACACCATACTCCTATTGATGCAACCAAGAATTGCGTTGGCTTTCTTGGCTGCCACATCACACTACTGACTCATGTTCAGCTTGGAGTCTATTAAGACTCCTAAATCTCTTTCACACGTACTGTTAGCCAGCCACGTGTCCCCCATCCTATATTTCTGCATACCATTTTTTCTGCCTAAGTGTAGGACCTTACATTTCTCTCTGTTGAAATTCATTTTGTTAGCCTTGGCCCAGCTCTCCAATCTATCCAGGTCCTTTTGAATTTTGATCCTGTCCTCTGGCGTATTAGCAACCCCTCCCAATTTGTTGTCATCTGCAAATTTGATCAGCGTGCCCTCTGTTCCTTCATCCAAGTCATTAATGAAGATATTGAACAGCACCAGGCCCAGGACAGAACCCTGTGGCACCCCGCTAGTCACTTCTCTCCAGGATGAGAATCTGCCATTGGTGACCACCCTTTGGGTATAGTCAGTCAACCAGTTACAAATCCACCTGACAGTAGCCCTGTCCAGCTCACATCTTACTAGCTTCTTTGCAAGAATGTCATGGGAAACTTTGTCAAAGGCCTTACTGAAATCAAGATATACCACGTCCACAGCATTCCCTTCATCTATCAAGCAAGTAACTCTATCATAAAAAGAGATAAGATTAGTCTGGCATGACTTATTTTTGAGAAATCCATGTTGACTTTTTGTAATTATGGCATTGTTTTCTAACTGATTAGAAACTGACTGTAGAATCTGCTCCAGGATCTTTCCAGGTACTGATGTCAGGCTGACTGGTCGATCAGGATGAGAACCCCATCCCCCCAAATCATTGAGGAAGACTGGGACTAAACCATGTCTCCTGATGTCATTCAGAATGATTTGGGCAAAAACTGCATCTTCTGAGATCATTCGGCATGATGGGAGCAGAAACCACATCTCCCAATGGAGTTCATCATGACGGGGACGAAAACCATGTCTCCCCATGTTGTTTGCAATAATGCAGGTGAAAACCACATCCTCTGATGTCCTTCAGCATGACGAGACAAAAACTGTGTCTCCTGAAGTTGTTTGGCCCTTTGCCCAAAAACTGCAGAGACACGGTTTTTGCTCTGCTGTTCTTGCCCGGGCCTCGCTGAACAATTTCGGGAGACACGGTTTTCACACCTGTCATTTCGAACGACAGTCTGGAGAGATGGTTTTTGCCCCCATCATGCCGAAAGATGTTGGGGGACATGGTTTTGGACCCAATCTTCTGAACAATATGGGCATATGGGGTTCTCATCCTTTTCATGCTGAACGACGTCAGGAAATGTGGTTTTTGACCTGCTCAGGCCCAGAGACAGTTTTTGCTCTGGTCCTGCCGAACGTCGTGGGATGATGTGGTTTTCACCCTGGTCATCCTTAACGACTTTGGGAGACGTGGTTTCCCCCCGATATTACTGAATGACATCAGGAGATGTGGGTTTTGCCCGGGTCTCGCAGCACAATTTCAGGAGATGCAGTTTTCACACCTGTCATGCCAAATGATGGTCTGGAGTGATGGTTTTTGCCCCACGTCATTCTGAATGATGTAGGGAGACATTGTTTTCACCCCTTTCATGATGAACGATGTCAGGAGACTACGTTTTCTCCCTGGTTATGCCGAACAATGTTGGGACATGCACTTTTCGGCCCGTGTCATGCTGAACGACATCAAGAGATGTGGTTTTCGCTCCGTGTCTTGCTGAATGATGCCAAGAGATGAGTTTTTCCTCCTGGTAATGCTGAATGACGTCGGGAGTCATGGATTTCCCACCCATCATGCTAAATGATGTTGTAAATCGCAGTTTTTGCCCAGCGTCATTCCGAATGACGTTGGGAGATGTTTTCTCTCTCTGTGTAATGCTGAACAACATCAGGAGATGTGCTTTTGGCACCTGTCATGCCGAACAACATGGGGAGACGTGGTTTTCATCCCACTCCTGCTGAACAATGTTGGGAGATGCTGTTTTCACCCTGTGTCATGCTGAATGATGTCAGGAGATGTTGTTTTTGCCCATCGTTTGCCCCGCGTCTTACCGAAGGATGTGGGGAGATGAGGTTTTATCCCCTGATTTGCCGGACAACAACAGGAGATGCAGTTTTCACCCCGCATCATGCTGAATGATTTTGAGCTACATGGTTTTCTGCCGAACGATGTGGGGAGAGGAGTTTTTCACCACAGTCATGCTCAATGACATCGGGAGACACAGTTTTCAGCCCAGTCAGGCCAAATGACATCAGAAGGCATGATTTTTGCCCCGTCATGCTGAAGGACATCGGAAGATGCATTTTTCACCCATTTCATTCTGAACGACATGGGGAGACGCCCTTTTTGCCCCCCAACTTGTCAACTTGACATTGGGAGATGCAGTTTTTGCCCTTTTCATGCTGAATGAGGTCAGGAGCCATTTTTTTTGCCCCCATCACACTGAACGACGTCAGAAGACACGGTTTTCACCCTGTGTCATTCCGAATGATGTGGGGAGAGCGATTTTCATCCCGCTCATGCTGAATGATCTCGGGAGACGCTCTTTTCATCCCTTTCCTGATGAACGGCATTGAGAAAGGACATTTTCGCCCCCTTTCCTTCTGAGCGATGTCGGGAGACACGGTTTCCCCCCTGCGTCATTCCGAACAACCTTGGGAGACGTGATTTGCTCCCCGGTCATGTTGGGAAATGCTGTTTTTGCCCCGATCATGCCAAACGACATCAGAAGACACTGTTTTCGCCCCGCGTCATTCCAAACGTTGTGGGGAGAGGCAGTTTTTGCCCCTTTCATGCCCAATGATGTCAAATTTAATTGGCATATTGAATAAAATGAACATCATTGAGAGGAACAAACAAAAAGCAGGAATTGTTGTGTTGGATATATACGAGGCCTTTGTGTGGAATGGCCAGCATTAAAAATAATATTAAAAACATTGGGATTGGGTGAAAAATTTAGAGGATTGATAAACCAGTTATATTCATCTAATAAAGTAATGGTAATGGTGGACGATGGATTAACAAAAGAAGTTCAAATGTCTAGAGATACAAGACAAGGTTGTCCACTATCTCCGATTTTATTTGTGATTGTTATTGTAATTTTGGCAAGCGTTGTCAGAAATGATGAAAATTTGGAGGGAATTGGGGTTAAGGAAAAGAATAAAGTAAGTTTGTTTGCTGATGATACCTTGTTGACAGATCCGATAAAGGAAATGGATAGAGTAACTGAACATGTAAAAGAAGTTGGGGAAATGACAGGGTTACAAATAAATTGGGCTAAATCGGAGTTAATGTTGTTTAATGACACTAAGATGGAAGAGGAAGATTTTTTAAAGGAAAGGAAAATAGAAGTTAAATTAAAGGAAGCAACCAAATACTTAGGAGTAAAAAACCCAAAAAATCTAAAAAGATTAAAGAAGTTATAATAAATTAAGAGAAGAATTGAAACAGAAATTAGAGGAATATAGAAATATTAAGTTATCACGGTTTGGAAGAATTGCATTAGTAAAAATGAAAACATGACCTAAGATTAATTTTTTATTTAAGATGCTACCAATAAAAATATCAGAAATAGAATTGGCAATTACTAGTGAATAATTTTTGTAATGGAAATAAGAAAGCGAGGATCAATAAGAAATTTTGGCACAAACCCCAGAAAGAAGGTGGATTGGACCTCCCCAATTTAAAATGGTATTATTTTTTAAAAAATATTTTTATTAAAAGTTTCATTGCATAAAAAACAGAGTGGATATACCCCGTAATCGGATATATCACACCCTCCCCCCGCTTCCATATTATTTTACTCCAGTTGTGTCTTCTTTGTTTCCATTTATCAAAAGAAATAAGAGTTACATTTTACAGAAGAGAAAACAATTATATTCTCTCTTTCTTTGCTTTCATATACGTTTAAATTTTTATCCATTCCAAAACTCTTTTCCGTTCCCTTTCAAAGTCCTGAATAGGTTTATTTTTCAATGAAAATGTAACTTTTCTGTTTCTGCCATATCCAGAACTTTTAATTTCCACTCTTCTAAATCAATATCTTTCTTTTCTTTTCAGTGTTGCGCGTATGTCAACCTTGCAGCTGTTATCAAATGTAGCAATGTCTTTTGATGACTTCTAATCTCCCTTTGTTGTCCTAACATATTTAACAAGTAAAATTCGGGTATCATTTCAAAGTTTGCTTTACAGATTTTTTGAATTTCATCATGTATCCCCTTCCAGAACTTTCTTCCCTTCCCACAAATCCACCACATATGAAAAAAGGACCCAATCTTTTCATCATACTTCCAGCCTTTCACATTCCCATTTTTAGTTATTTTATGCAAACTTTCTGGGGTCATATACCACAAATTTAAAATGTTATTTTAATGCAAATCAATTGAACTATATTATAGATGGAGTCTTGGGCAAAGGGAATTTTAGAATGGGTAGAAGTGGAAAGAAGAGAAATTGAGAGGAGAAGGTATTGTTTTGCAACTTTGGTAAGAGAGAAATAGAAAAAATAGAAAACCCCTTTTTGAAGAATATATTAGAAATTTGGAAAGAAAAATGAGAAAAAATGAATGCTGGCTATTTCACCATTAACCCCAGTAGTAATGATGGAAAACTTTCCAAAGAATTTGAGAGATGAATTAGAGAAGGAATGAAAGAAGCAGAGAATATATAAGTTAAAAGATTGGATGAATATAATGACAAATAAAGATAAAATAAAAGAGAGATTGCAGGGTACTGAGATGTCATGGTTTAATTATATTCAGTTAGGGCAGTGGACAAGGAATTGGAATAGTAATAATAAAGATATTAAAGAATACACTAGATTTGAACAAATGATTAAGCAAATGGAGGGAAATGAAATATTGAAGGGCACCACAGGTGAAGTATATAAATTGTCAGTATATGAAGATGAATATCTTAGAAAAATATGGGAGGAAGAACTAGCACAAAAAAGAGCTATTCAAGAATGGGGAAAGATTTGGAATCAGTGTCATTTAAAAAATTTATCCGCAAGGATAAAAGAGGATTATTATAAATTGGTCTGGAGATGGTACCTAACACCAGTAAGGTTAAACCGTATATAAAAGAAACACTCAAGGTTATGTTGGAGGGGTTGCCAAGAGATTGGCACATATATGTGGTGGAATTAGGAAGGTATATAGAAATTTTGGCAAATTGTGTTTAAAGAGATAAAAGAGATAACAGGAATTGACTTACAAATACGTCCGAGTATAGCATTATTACCTATATTTGGTAAGGTTAATGGTACCCAGGCAATGAAGGATTTAATTGCAAGTTTATTAACTGCAGCAAGGTTAATTATATCAAGAAAATGAAAATGCAGGAAGATTTTCAAATAAAGGATTGGTATGAAGAAGTGTCGAAAATAGTGATTAATGATAAGCTAACATGTTGAATTAAAGTCAGAAAAGGAATAATGAAAGAGAATGATTTTGAAGAAATATGGAAGATATTTGTGGGAAAAGTCCTAATAAAAGAGGGAAGTGTCGCACCTCCACAAGGAGAATTACAATTTTGGAAAGCAGAGTAAGCTAAAAGATAATTGCCTCGGGCGATGGCTTTGCACTTAGTGTTAGGGCTTACATTTAAGATTTCATTTAAGGTTATATTTAAGATTACATTTAAGGTTAGGGTTAGTATTAATATGTTTGATAATAGAGTCATATTTAGTAACAGCAATAGTTTAGATATAGCTGAAAAGAATAAAGTTAAGAATGTAACAAAAATACATAAGCAAGATGATATATAACACATGGAATAAGTATATGATGATAAAGGATCTGGGAAGAAATAATAATATAAGCTTTTTCATTGTAATGTTTTTTCACTTTTATGGTAATTGCGTAGTGTTTTGTTTTTTCTGTTATAATTAATAAAAAAAATAAGCTGTAAAAAAAGAGATTGGTTTATTTAATTCTCTTTTGATTGTTGTCAATTTGTGTTATTTTTATTTGGTCAAGATATCTGTTGATTTCATCCATTTTTTGCTGTTGGTAAGTCTGTTTCTTTAACAATTTCTGAAAAATAATTCTCAAATATAGTCTTTATTTAGTTTGTTCTCTATGTGTTGTTTTTCCCTTTTTGATTTCCAAGGTTAGTCTTTTTTCTTTTTCTTTTTTCAATTTATATGCCAGCCATTTTCCAATTTTATTTGATTGTTCAAAATATGTTTGTTTTGTAAATTTCAGTTTCTTCTCAATTTCTATAGTATCGTTAATTGATACTTGTTTTTGTACAGCTTTTTATTCCGATTTAATTTTGGGGTGTTTAGGATCATTTTTAAGTTCAGTTTCCTTCTTCTCCAATGCTTCGTATAGAATTTGTTCTCCCTCTTTCCTTTTTCTTTTCAAATAAGCTTCCTATTGTATGAAGAAACCGCACAGCACGGTTTTTCCTGCATCCCGTACCACATTAATTGGAGTCTCTTTTTTCAAATTCTTTTTGAAAAAAATGCTTTAACTCAAGGTTACCTTTTTCAATGACGTTTTCATCTTTCAACAGTGAGTCCTTTAATGTCCATTGATAATCTGATTTTTCTTCCTGCAGTAGCAATAAAATGGGATTATGGTCGGAAAGTATTCTTGGCACCATCATCTCCATCTTTTTAATTCTTTTCCTTAAACATTTGGATGAAATGAATGTGTTGATCCTCAACCAGCTCTTATATCTATCTGAAAAATATGTGTATTCTTTTTCATTGCCACTTAAATAGCACCAAGCATCCATCAAAGAAAAGGTCTCTAGAAGCACAAAAAAAGCATTGGGTAATTTTCTTTGATTCGTTTTTGTTTTATCTATTGTTCTGTCCAAGATTGGGTTTATCACTCCATTCCAATCCCCCATTAAAAGCATATTTTGGTATTCCAGTTCTGAATTTTTTTGTAGAGTCTTCACATAAAAATCAGAGTTATTTTCTAAGGGGCCAGTGACCCCTACTGATAAGAATTTTGTTTCAAGCATATCTTTTCGAGTCATTGAATACTTGTTTAGCTTTATATATTTTATTCACATAAAAGGACACTCCTTTTTTCTTCTTGTCTGTTGTTGAGGAGAAATCTTCGCCCAATTTGGAGTTTTTCAGGAATTTTAAGTCCTTTGTTCTTACGCGTGTTTCCTGAAGGTAAATAACATCCAACTTTTGGTTTTCCAGAATGTGGAAGATTCTTTTCCTTTTGACTGGGGAATTCAGGCTTCTAAAATTCCATGATAAAATTTTTATATTTGTTTTGTTATTTTGAGTGAATCAAATGTTAGTCTTTGAATAATTGCTTTCTTCTTTTTTACTCTAGATCTGCTGATAGTTCTTCTTCTTGTTCTTGATTTGGGTCTGGCTCTTGCTCTTCTTTTTGAGGGTTCTTTTCAAATAATCTGTATCTGCTTTACCTCTGGACTCTTAATTCAGCTTTCGCTTCTTTGTCTTTTGTTGGAGGGATAACTTCTTCTTCTTCTGATAATTTATTTAGTTCTTCACCATGGCAGCATAAAAATTCAGAAGCTTGCAAAGTTGTATTCAATGTATACATCCTTTGGTGGAATATGAAGGAAATAACTTCAAGTCAACACCGTCTATAATTTTTTTGTCTTTTTTAGGATTTGAGTTATGAAGGCATAGTCTTTTCTTTTCTTTAGAATTTGGGGCGGAATGTCTTTAAATATTTTGATTCCATTATTCTCCACAATTAATTTTTCCAAGTAACTTTGTTATAATATTAAATCTTTTCGCATGTTCTCTCACAAAATAAATCACAATGTCTTTAGGAACATTTTTCTTTTTTGTTGTAAGGGAGCTTATTCTAAAGGGGACCAACCAATGAATTCTGCAAGAATTCAGCGGGAGTAAAGATCTTCCTCTTATCTCTCTTCGAGGCCCCATAATTTTATACATTTCTTTCTAAATTTAATTTCTATGGATGTACTTTTGACGTCCTCTTGCTCCGCTGTTTTTCCTAATTTGAAGTATGTTTTTTAAGTTTTGTAATTTGTGTTTGTAGATCATGTACTTTCTTATTCGTAGTCTTTAATTCTTCTGTCACCTTTTCTAACTTTTGTCCAAAATTCTCCAATTCATATTTGACCTAATTTTTAATTTGCATGCTTGTTTCCTTCATGTCTTTCAGTTTCATCATCTTCTCAGTCTTAAATTTTCAGGTTGTAACTGAATAGGTGGTCTTCACTGACCTTGTAGTTGTAATTGTAATTGGGTTTGTGTAGTAGCTTTCTTTCATGGTAACATATTTGACCTTCTTTTTTTTTTTCTTTTTTAATTTCTCCCTTCCTTCATCTCTTCTTTTCCTAATCTTCCTTTCTCTTCTCTTCTCTTACCAAATTGCTTATATGAAATAAACTTGTAGATGTTAGACAGCATTAAAGTTAACAGCGCTAACAATTAATCTTAAAATTACAAGGTTATTGACCTTAGAGGAGAAAGAAAGAAAAATTAGTAATCAAATATTGAATAAATGTATATATTAATTATATAATTATTGTTATCCTAAAGAAGTCAGGTATTGAGACTCAAAATTCTTACTTTAAAAGCTTAGCTAAATTCTCTTAAAGTGATATAGCATAGTATAGAAAATATCAATCAATATAGTTTAAAAAATATGCAGTATTTTCAGTCAGGTGTCTTAATGTAATAAATGGAGTAATGAAATAAACTTTAGCTTATGGTACCTGCAGTGGAGCATTGTGTGAAATAGATTTGTTTCTAGGAGATATAACCATGTATTAATATAACGCAGAAATTAATTTAGTGCAAAAAAACCCTAATTTTTTTTGTAATGATATCTTTATCTTGAAATTAATTTGAACTTCCAAGTTTCATCTAATAGCACTTGTACATATATAGTACTTTCACTAGTGCACTTTAAGTATATTAAATATATTAAATGTTCACCCAACAGAGAGAGCTGCAGACTTATATTTCTCTTTGGTACGTCTCCCTCTCCCCCCGTAGATGAAGGGAGGGGGGAAGAGAAGGGCTGAGTTACCAAGGGAGAGGGGGAAATGTAGACCTTGGAGAGATAAAGCTGGCTTTCTGCCCTTGAAATAAGCTGAAATTACTCAGCAATTATAACAATGTTGCAGTAGACTAGAAAGAAAGAACTTCTAGTGTCTGAATTCAGTTTAAATAATAATGCATCTGAAGGTCTGTGAAGTCTGTGAACTTAATTACTGGCTTCTTGTTTTAAATTTGAAAGTCTGGAGAACTGAGGTAGTGATTTTTTTAGTCACAGTTTTGACCTGTTTGTTCCCAATTAGAATTTGTTCTTGTTCTTCACAAGGCTCCAGCTGTGGTCTGCTCCTCCTCCCCACTGTACTCAGTTCAAAATGTCATCACCCCAGTCCCGAAGTATGTTCTTTAGTTAGGAAATCAGATGTTCAGCTTGTAAATAGATGTATATATCTGGAAAGTGTATGAACTCTTTGAAAAAATATGGATTCAAATCAAATCATTGCCACCGATATCGCTTGCAGTCAGTCCTCTCCGATCCTCCACCTTGAGCTGTCTAATAAATAAATGTCAAAACAGTCAGTAGACGGATCATGCAGAGATGAAAGGGAAAATTAGAAAGTTGGAACTATGTATCTAATGAGAGAAACGAGAAAGTGTGAAATCACACAGTTCTTTTGAAGGAGCTCCAGGGAAAAAAACTCCATTTTTCCAGAGAGATGAAACTAGTTTTAAACTAGTTGATCAGTCTCTACCACTTTCCCAGTTCAGCTTCCTCGCTTCTTAATGCCGAGCAGAGTAGGTTCCCAAGCGGGATATCAGTCATTAAATCTAGAAGTTCGTGGAGTCAAAAGTAGCAAAGGTTATATCTCACCTAGATCTTCCAAAGAGATTAAGGTTGTGTAGGAAAATAAGTTCTCCTTTACTTCTTCTTTAAACAGTGGCGGAGCTAAATCCCTTTTGGGACTTGCATGAGATAATGGCGGCTCATAACAACCTTCTCAGTGCTGTCCGTGCCCAGAACTTTAGGTGTTTTAAACGTGGGAACTGGCACTGGAAACCAGTCTTGCCTTGCCCCTCCAAGCCTGTTCTGCAAGCACCCAATCTCATGAGGCTGCTGTCTTATCCGCAGCTATGTGAGTAGACAGCCTTCACTCCGCCATTGCTGGGGGGGGCTGCTGATTTCAAATTTTTCAGTGTTAGTTACTAATGTAGAATTAAAGTATGTCCTGAAGGTCAGACATTATTCTTCCGCTTTAGAAGTAGTGGACCCATATCATGTACCAAGCGGAACATCTTCATTTGTGACAATCCAATTAGTAAGGTGTGAGCTGGCTTAGTTTTCCAAGGTTTTTTTTATCAGATCATTCTGATTGGTTACATAATCTTTCAGAGTATTTTAGTCAAGTTAGCAAGCCCAAGGCTAGATGGGGCCCAGCACAGCTATCTTTCCAGTGAGCCAAGTAGGTGAGCCAGTTGAGATGGTGGTCGATAGAGCAGGGCCAGTTCCCAGGTCATCAGCTGCTGCTCTTTGGGGCATTTCCAGAACAGAAGGGTGCATTCATAGTTAACGTACAGATATGTAACATAATGTAAGGTACAGTACGTAACGTAAGGTACAGATATGGTGCTGGTCTCTGGCACATTAAAAAAAAAATCCTTCCAAGGAGGGCCTTGACTGGGGCCTTAGGTCTAACACTATCATAGGCAGATCACAGCCATCTCCTCACAAGAGACCAGGATGGCATTCTCCATACGCAGGTTAGGATATTTCTCAAGGGACTTGCATTGCTTGCTGCACCTACAGTGTACCATTTCCCCTTCTAGGACCCACACGCTGCCTGAAGGTGCTGATTATTCCACCACCCAAACCTCTAGGGAAAACCTTGAAACAGCTGTCATGGAAGGCCCTCTTTCTGATAGTTGTCAGCTTGGCACACAGCATCAGAATTAGGAGCCCTTCTCAGCATCCAGGGAACTCAGAGATGATTCCGTGGTGCTTAACTGGACCTGATTTCCGTCCGTAAGCTGGAATCTGTCTTCTACAGGTTACAGTCATCTTCTTCCAGACACACTTTAGGGCAAGAGAGTGTCTGATTCTACACTGAGCAGGTAGCTCAAGTCGTGAATTGCATCCTGTTACGAGATCATAAATAGTCCACTGCTACAGGGTATACTGGTGCAGCCCACTGGGAGCACAGTCAATGCCAGCTCTGCCCACCACGCTTTCCTATTGGCAATCTGCAGAGAGGCCACGTGGGAGTTGTCTAACACATTCATTCGGCATGATAGGTTAGACAGTTTTCAGTCAGCTGAAGCTGCGTTGGGGAGGGAAGTCTTACAGCAGGTGGTTGATACTGAGGTGGGTTTTTGTAACAGGTGATGGACCTCTAGAATTGCATGATACCAGCACCACCCACCCTATGTAGGAGAAGCCTTAGCAAATCCCAGTTATTTGGGAGCCCCTTCCCTGCTGGGAAGAGAAACACTGGTCTTACCTGTGAGTGTTCATTCCCAGCAGATAAGGGACGGACCTCCTCCCCACCCAGTGGGTGCTGGTGTTGCAGTGCCAGAATATCAGAGTGTACACAGGGGTCATGGGGCCCCACAATTTATGTGTTGTCATTCTTTGCAGGTATTCAATTACATGATAGTCCTAGTTAGGTACAGTGTTCTTGACTATTGTTATTTAGGGACATACTACTAAATGATTAAGCATTCTTCTTATCCTTGGAGCATCTTTTCCTTTGACTGTTCAACAACTGACCTCAGGGGGTTATTCCCCCCACATGGTAACACCGGCAGGGGTTTTTTTTTCTTTGTACTGCCTACTAGGAGCAGTGGGAGGAACCAACCCACTTGTTTAGGAGGTTCGTCCCTTATCTGCTGGAAATAAACGTATCACAGGTAAGATCAATGTTCCTTTCTGGACTGGTTCTCCAGAACAGCTGCCAAGAAGTGTTTTAAAGCTGTTGTTTCCAATTTTGGCTGTAGTTTGTCACAACATCCAAACTTAGATAGTTGCCATTTAGTCTTTAACTGTGATTAGTAAAAACAAGCCAACTTCAAAACGTAGTTTACTGTGTATTTTTTTCCACAGTTCTTACAGATAACCACAATTGAGGATTCAGGGTCAGACACCGTACAGATCTTGCTGTATCACATAATTTACCACTGTGTGTAAACTGGACCAGAGTTAGATGGCCTAGTGCCTCAACTCTGAAGAGAACAGCTTCCCGTCATGATTTTAGTTTACCCTTAGGAAGCCAGGTTTTGAAAAAATCTCTCTATCTCTTAATGCAACTAAAAGAAGTGTGAGTAATAGGTGTCAGTGTACATTTCCTGTGATAGCATTTTGTGAATGGGACTCTATCTAGGCTGACAATCATTTTCCCTTTCCTGCAGTCAAGAAACATATATCAAGGCCAGAAGTCAGTTGGCCCTGGCCTCTTGGGAATTGTCAAAATTTAAGGAGGTCTTTATCAGGTATTGCTGCACAGTTGTCAGTTATTACCATTGCCTAGCCTGCTCTACAATCTCAGAAACCTTTATGCAGTTTTACCTGTGGTTTTGTGGAAGGGGATGAGTTTCTTGGAAATGTTACCTCCATAAAGTTGTGACTTTTCCCCATTCTCGTTCGTAGCAACAGCAATCATTCAGGTGGAAGACCAGAACACTGGTGCAATTGAAAACATTATAGTGGAAGTCAAGAAGGAGCCTGAAGCAGAGACTGTAGGAGCTGCAGCAGGAGCCCAGCCAGCTGCGGTGGAAGCACCCAATGGAGACCTAACCCCAGAGATGATTTTGAGCATGATGGACCGGTGATGGAGGAACAGTTGTGCTGTGACTGAACTGACCTGGGCTCTTTGGAAGTGGCTCAATCCCATTTTTGTTCTTTTTACTTTATTTTTGGCTTTGGGAAATGCATCATTTTTTACACAATTTTACAAAACAACCCAGGAAGCGAAACTTCAAATGATGTTAGAAAGTGATTTGCCTAGAAGTCTCTCTGTTTAACGTTAGCCTAACAGGATCATGGAACATGGGGCAAATTTTAAGTCTCCAGGGGTCACTTACAAGTCACTTGATCCAGTTAGCTCTGAACGGTCTTGTAGTGACAGGCCATGGACAGCCTTCACGCATATAATGTCGAGGGAAACAGAAGCCCAGACTCAAGTCTCCGCCTGCTGCTCTGGATCTGCTTGCACGTACCTTGAAGCCCTTGGGCCTCGTTTCTCTCTATAGAAGTTTTTAATTGTAAATGCAGACTCGGGAGAGTTGTAAAACTTTTATTGCATTATGATTTTGCTTTTTTTCCTCTTCATCTCACTACTGACTGACTCCCTGTCAGGACTGTAGGTTCAGCATGCTCCAGCTGTTTTCTTTCCTCCCAGAGGCTTTGCTTTCCGCAGGGCATCTGTGTAATGATCAAGCTTGTAAATAACTTTTTTTTTACATTTTAATCTTTTTTCCATTTTGATTAAGAGGTTTGAAGGGTGAGGGGAAATGCAGTCTTAAAAGAAAACCTATCATTTTAAACAGATGCAAAAAGGAATTATGCAGGAATTGGTACTGATAAAATATTGGAAACTTATCAAGTCAGTTGAAGAACGCTACCCGAGTGTTAGAAAATCCGCACCCCAAATCAGTTTCTAGCTACATGGACATGTCACTTAAAGCCCCTTCTTGAGTTTCACGTTTTCACAGCTCTGTTTTTCTTTGCCCTCATTTTTTTGTGTTGTATTCTGTATTGAAAGCTGAGGTATTAATTTGTAATAGGGCTTCCCAGCCCTGGAAACCTAGAGCAGGAAATTTTACTAGGTCAGTAATTATAAGATTTGGGATCTCTAATTAAAAAGAAAAAACAATGTGAAGTACAAAAAACAATGCCTGTATATGAACCATCACATGTTAAAACTGCGTAAGCTTTTTATAGAGCCTCAGTCTTGCTGATTTCAAGAGAACTTTCTTCTATGTATTGCTTTTAAGAGAGCTATCAGGTTAGCTATCTGATTCTAGGTTGATGCATTTTTGTACTTAGCTGTACTGTGTGATATTTTTCATTATTTTAGGAAACCAACATTAGATAAAATGTTACAAAACACACAATGGGTTTGGACTCTGGGAAGAAGAATATACTACTGTACAGCTAATAAATAATGATGATTAGTTTGTGTGTCTTGTTTTCTGACTCCTCAAAACCTCATGCAACTTGAACAAACATCAATGCAGAGAAGTCTTAAGATGAATTCATCTTAAGACATCATTCACCATTAACTGTATTGTTAGGCAGAACTTGTACAAGGGAGGCCAAGATGCCTAATATACACAAGTGGTCTCATTGAATGTTACGTATGCCAGAGCCAGAACCGCACGAGAGTTCAATCTTCTGTTTTCCTACCTTGCTTATAAAGGGTTCCTTGCCAGTCATTTCCGGGATCTTTTATTGCAGTCTTCTTAGTTTATGTCCACATTCATTCATGTAACCGATGAAAAAAGTGGAAGAATGTAGGTTTAGAAACAGAGAACTTTTGAAAAGATCAGATGGAAGTCATGTTACATACTGGTTATGTCATGTTACATACTAGTTATTCTGACCCTTGCTTACCTCAGGTTTGCGTTTCCTCTTAGTGTTCTTGGAAATCCACACTGGGCTTGAACCAGGTAGATTGCTACTAGATAATTTGTTTCACTGCTAATATTGGTTTGTTTTCTTCTGAAATACTTCCCTGGGTGTTATTCTAGGGAACTGATAACCACAAAATCTTGGCCCTTTAAAAATGTGCAGGGAAGGACAACTGACTAAATTTAATTAAAAATGGAGAATTTGATGGGAGATTGAAGGGGATGCTGAAGGAGGAAAACATGGAGAATGTTTCATGAAATGGCAGGGCGTTGCCACTTGGTTGCAGGTAGTGATAGCCTACTTGCTATTTGGGACCTCTGGGTTTTCTCAAGTGCTTTGGGTGCTTCATGTGCTTTCTCAGTAAACAGCCCGGTAGTGCAAGTCCAGTGTCAGAGCTGAGCTGTACCATCAACAGCTTGTTCTGAGTTGTGCCAATTTGGATGGTAAGTGAGAGTCCTTCTTTACACTTCCCCTGTTCAAAGCAAATCAGTACAGGTATACCTCATTTAACAAAGTAGCTATGTTTGTAGACATTATTTTGGTAACAAAATTTCGTATCAGAGGAAGAAATAACATGAAAAGAATAGAGATTCCTATACCACACACGCGCATGCACGCGCACACACACAGAGATATTGAACAGATCTTTTTATTCAAAACTCACTGCATAGCTTAAATAAAAACAGGTAAGTAAACAAAAGCATTTTCAACCTTCTGGAGACCAGTTGAAGACTTCTTTAAAAATCCATTCAGATATTATTTTTCCTTCCACTTTTCTTATTTTTCTTTTGGAAGCCAATCTTGCAGATCTGTGCTGCTTTAACATCCTGGGGAAAGCTCATGAGACAGACTTACCTGTGCATGCATAGTACGGGATTTTGGAAGCAGTTGCTGTTTCTTCTTTTTGGTCTCTGTGCCTCAGTTTTGCACCTGTGCAGAGAACTCCACTGGAACGTTCCAGAGCCGAGTAGTTTGGCAGGAACCCTGCCCCTCCTGCATATGGTGTGTGTTCGGGGCCACCAAGATGTCTCCTCAGTTTCTTTCCATCCACCATTCGAGTTGCTTCTGCTGCCTTATTCTGCTGTTTAGCAGCTTCTTTTTTTGTATTTTTTCCTCTTGGTTTGCATTTCTTCATTAGGATTTCTTACAAAACAAAACCTGTTTCTTCTTTGCGGTGTCTGTAACTCACACAAATGGGGCATCTGTGCCTGTACAGTGTGCTGTTTGGAACCTTCTAGAGCACTGGAATCCCACCCATCCCCTGACCCTATATAAGACACCTTCCTGCCAAAATCCACAGTTCCTTTATGTCTGCTGCAGTAGCAGCACCATTAGGAGCCTTCAGAGCTTTCCCTCACTGTCTACAGTTAATTATTTCCAAATTACCAGTTTGTGGGTTTAGTTTTCAGCTTGTTCTCCATTTTGGCTTCAGTATCTGGTTCTTAGTCTTAGGTCTTCGCTCACAGTCTTGTTCATGACTTAGGGTTTTGTCTCTCCATTTTATGGGCTAGGCAACTATATTTCAACACTGCTCCTGTTGCGGAGGTAAGATCCTGGATGAGGTCGGCAATTCTAAGTTTCTTTTCTGCTTGGGAGAAGTGCACAACGTAGGATCTTGTTCTCGTTGTTAGCTCTTTGTCCTGCAGACAAAGTGTAACAGAGCAGCCAGGCTCAAGGCCTTGCTCTGAGAAAAGGTGTTAAGTGCTTCTGACATGGCTTTCTCACACTGCCTCAGTATTGATAGCTAAATCTGGGAGTTAGAGCGGGATCGAAACCTTCCCTCACAACCACGACTTTCTCTATGGTGAGACCTCCTTCCCAGCAGTCAGGATTGGGAGATTCTTGACCGGTCCATCCTTCTTCAACTCCTGCTTTGGTACCAACGATTCCATCTATTCTTCAGTATTGAGAAATACCCATACTAATGAAGGCAAAGGTCAGCATTCCTCTCCGGGATGATTTTGTCTTAGACTTAGACTTAGACACTTTATTTCGGTCATTGACCAATAAAACAATAATAAATACAGAATACATAAAAACTAATAAAAAAAAAAAAACAAATAGCAAAGATTAGACGGCTCGCATAGCCACTATTGCTATTATTAACCGTTTGAGAACGTATCTTACACGTGATATACAAAAACTTTGCCACTTTGAGTATAACAGTTTGCTCCTGTTATCCAGCAGTCGTAGTAGAAACCATAAAATTCCTAATTTGATTATAGGGAGTAATCAGCTCTTTTGAATGTCTCGATAAAACTGACAATATACGAGTACATGAATTGTAGTTTCTACCGCACCGGTATTGCGGGGCAGAATCGCATCTCGAAGGGAATTTTTTCCCTATTTCCCCTTCCAATATCGCTGTGGGAAGAACATTAAAACAAGCCAATGTTAAGGTCTGCTGAATTTGGGCACAGTGACATAGTATAAGTATGCGGCTGGTTTGAGATCATAATTGGTTATTAAAAGTGTGTACTTAGTAAAGGACAATTTTTTTTGACCTTCTATATCTAATATCCTTTGTTTTACAATAGCTTTTGCTTGGTCTAATCCTAATCCTAGGATATGATTGCTCCAAAGTCCACAAAGGCTCAACTTCTGAAGCACAGCTGTTTCCCATGAATTTATATTTATAGCCAGAATTAACTGGGTAATCCATTCTGACTATTGTTAGCTTTAGCCAATAGGTAAAGATGTTCAACCAAATACTTTTTCCAATTTACTAACTCCTGCCTCCCTTTCAATACAGCATTTGGAACACATGGCAACCTGAAATATGCTCCTCAGAAACTTTGAACTCTTTCTAGAGAGATCGTATTACTATACATCCCCAGCTGAGCTCCATATAACAGTTAGCTCGGGCTATAGCTGTAAACAATTTGATTGCAGCCGGGATGAACTGTGCTCCTTTGCTGAAATGGTAATTTTAAATGGCTACAGCAGTTCTCTGAGCATTACTGGACACGTAATCTGATTTTTATTTCCCGAAGCTTGGAAAACTATCCCCAAATATTTAAAGATCTTAACCTGCTCAACTAATTGCCCTCCTAGGACCCAACTTCTTTGTTTAGGGTGTTTTAAAAAGTAAGGTCTTGGTGTAGTTTATTATTAGGCTTCTTCAGCACAGTACTGGATAAGTGATCTAAAGGCTCTCTTAAGGCCAACAGAGGTCAATGACAAGATTACTGCATCATCAGCATATAGTAATAAATTGATATGCCTATGGGCTAATTTAGGGGGATGGAAGGAAGAGTTACTCAGATAAGGAATCAAAGAGTTTATATAATAGTTAAATAAGAGTGGAGCTGTACACATCCCTGTCTGAAAGAATTCTTTACTTGTACTTCCTTAGTGACATGTCCTTTATTGCCAAACCTGACTTTCAATCTGGTATTCTCATGAATTTTAATGAGCAACAAAAGTAAGCGCTTATTATTGTGGAATTTTTAAGTTTGAGCCATAATCTATTAGATATTAGTAAATGCTGACTTAAAGTCAATAAATGCTGCGTAGGGGGTTTCCAACTTGGTGAGTGTACTTCTCTCGAGATGTTGCATCCTTGATATTACTGTTATCTACCTTCCCTAAAACCAGCTTGTTCATCCCTCAGAGTATTCTCAGTTTCCAACCAGTCTATTAATTTAACCTGTAGATGTTTAGCATGCATTTTACAAATTGATTTAAACAGACTATTGGGCAAAATTTTTACAGAATCATCCCTTTTACCTTTCTTATAGATTGGGATTATTATAGCTAAGCCCCATAGTGGGTCAATTACATTGAAAAGTGAGGTTAACACTGGGATCCACCAGTCTAGGTCATTTTTTATTACCTCATAGTTGATGAGATCAGCACCAGGTGCTTTCCCTGGCCTGAGTTGATTAATTAAGTTCTTGATTTCTACACAAGAAACTGGGGGCCAGTATGGAAGGGAAGTATATCCAGCTCCAATTCAATCATGGAGTTTTCCTTTTCAGCGTACATGGATCTAAATGGCTTCCCAAATATGGGCTGGAATCTGGGATGATGGACTAAGATATTTCTTGGGAAAGATGGTGCTACCGCTCTCCAAAAGAGAGTGGAGTTATTTGTACTAGCTGCTGCTATCAGACGCTCCCAAGATACTCACATGTTATCCCTTTGCTTCTGGCGGATCAGCTGTTTGTACTGTTTTTTCAGTTTTGTTCCGATTTGAACAAGAGTTGGTTTCCTCTTTATACAATTTGAAAAGCCACTTTAAGGAATTAGGCTTCATGACACTCTTGGTAAAACCACTCATGATTGTTCTTAGTTTTTGCCCAGTGAAAATACGTTGGGAAGCAGTTAAAAAAATAATTAATTTGATTAAGTTGTTATAATTATCCAACACCTCATCATCTGACTTTGGGCTTGATGAATGAAGGCACTTAGCTGGTTCTCTTCCCAGGAAATTTGTAAGTTTGTCTTGTACCCTTCCTTTTTTGGGGGTAATTTAGGGATATGGACAAAGGTCATAACATCACTGTAATATGGCATGTGGGTACATACATCCTATCAAAAGCCTTCATACACAACATAACAGGGAAATGATCACTCTCAGGACACTGACAACTGAGAACTTAGACAGATGGGTTTTTGAGATGCCAACATAGTCTAAAAGGGAGGGCTTAAGGCCAGTCCAGTGAGTATACTCAGCTGGATAATCATCACTTGTGGACCCATTCAGAATCACCAAATTCAATTTGGAAAAAGTTTCATTTAAACACAATCCTCTATAATCACTACATGGTTTTTTAGACGGTGGCACAAAAAGGGGGAAAAATTCAGGAGGTAAAAGTTGGCAATGAAATTTAGCAAAAAGCATCTGATCTGCTCCAATTTTGCATTAAAGTCACCAGCCGCTATGGTACGCGCTACGGGAAATGCTAGTATGTTTTCCACATATATGTTCAATTTGTCCCATACATGT
Organism: Iguana delicatissima; assembly: GCA_948472985.1. Taxonomy (NCBI): domain Eukaryota; kingdom Metazoa; phylum Chordata; class Lepidosauria; order Squamata; family Iguanidae; genus Iguana; species Iguana delicatissima. The sequence goes on along the minus strand of CAOKZL010001178.1, from coordinate 38,546 downwards.
TTTATCTGTGCATGAACTTTAAAAGGGGGAATATACACATTGATCAGTACAAGTTGGGGCTTTTGAATTGAAGCAAAACTGCCAGTGTGTATTGAAAAGAAGGTAATCTAGTTATTGTACCTGTAATAAAGTAGATATCAATATACGTAAACCCCCCCTAGAGCCCCCCACGTCCTGTGCCTGGTACAGCATCTAGCATAATTGTCTTTACCCTTCCATAAACAAATGTTCCACTGCCCATGTCTCCTGAAGAAAAATTATATCTAGATATATAAACCAAGAACAAAGGGTCTCTACTTTAGATTTCCATCCTGCAATATTCCAGGTAATTAAACCAACGAGGCAGCATTTATTGAATGTCATTCAGCTTCATCCATCATGGGGGCTAATGCCCGGGAATTTTGTTGGCTCATGGCTCCCGCGTTGCCTGTTATTAAACTATGGTAGCTTGGAGCAGATGTCTGGGTATCATTTGGCCTAGTTAAGGGGCACTAAAACTGTTGACCTACTGTCTCTATTTTTGGTGAAGCATTCTCATCTCCTATCACTGTGGTCAAATCAAATTTGATCTCTAACCGGCTGGCTAGATAAAAATGTAGTTGGAGTCTTCGTACTAGAGCTAGAGCACCTTCTTCTTTTTTTTCCCCTTTATTGGATTTGAGGATTCAGGAGATATACATATGTGGCCCACCCAAAAGGGCAGCAGAAGATACTGACTGTAGCACAGTTTTAACTCCCTCTAGTTTACACAATAAGGTTTGTTGTTCTTCAGTAAAATACCCAAAAATCTTAATTAGGTCTTCCTCATCCTCCATGAGGTCATCTGCTATTTGCATTTCCCTAATGATTAAATCATTTTGTTATTTCTCCGGTGTAAACCTTCACTTGGTTTTTGGACTGTTAGGGTATCTTTTGTCGAGGATTGCTTACTGGGCTCATAATCTTCGGTGATTTATCATCCTCCCCAACATATTTAGATCTCTTCCCCTAGCTTAACAGCGGTTGTACATTATTATTATGGAAAACCGAGTGGGTATAATTGAGAATCTCCTAACAACTCCCTACTTTCCAAAATCAATGTAGGGAGAGCAAAAACCTACATGTCAAATTTTTCTTTTAAAGGCCCCCCGGGGAGCCCGGAGATTCCTGTTATCTCACTAAAATATATCCTTTGTTGGAGGAGAGTGAGAGTAGTATAGTACTACTGTTTTTGTACCATTTCCCCCCATTAAAAGGGTTGATTGCAACCTGGAGTAAAATCCTATGCCGCTGTAATGTTAATTCATCCCTGTTGTTTTCCTTGTGATATCTTGTACCACATGTGTAGGCTGGGGAAAATACAGCAACATCAGAGGTTGGCTTCACAGAATTTTTTCATGTTTTCCCATTATGTCTTTAAGTTCATCTATTTTTCAATTGATATCTAATAGCTTTTCAAAAATTGCAATAACTGTTTTGGCTGTTAAAAGGCAATTCTTGGCCACCAGATCCAAGTCTGCATTTGACTTACTTGTGGTTTTTAAGGTATTTAGTCGTTATTTATAGTTATTTATAGTTATCAGAGGCATAGCTCCAGCTATCTGTTTCCAATTAAGCTTGGATACACTAAAGTTTAACCAGGAAACTCCTACAACTGATAAGCCCTTTTAAAAATAATTAAAACTAAAAAAAAGTCAAGAGCTCACTGTAAAGTTGAGATGCAGAGACGCTGAGACGCTGCCTGCGGCCATCTTCGATCAAATATTTTAGAATATTACGAAAGACATAATGAAAAGCAAGGATTGATGGTCTTCGAAGATGCAGAGAAAGCTTTTGACAATCTGAATCAAGAATTCATGATATAATTATTGTAAAGAATGGGTTTGGGGAAAAATTCGTAAATCAGATTACACAAATAAAGATAAGGCTCAATTAATTATAAATGGAAATAAGGCAGCGGCTATTGAAGTTAAGAACAAGGCAAGGATGTCCTTTATCGCCATTTCTTTTTATAACAATGTTAGAGGTACTTCTAAGGAAGCTGAGAATGGATGATAGAATAAAAGATAGAATAAAAGGAAAGAAGATAAAAGGACAAGAATATAACGTAAAAGCCTACACGGACAATCTTGTGATATTTCTTGAAGAACCTAAAACAAGTATTAAAAGAGTGGTAAAAATATGTAGTGAATTTTGAGATGTGGCCGGGTTTAAAATAAATAAAGAGAAAACGAAGATCTTGACCAAGAACATAGGAAAGAAGAAAATACAGGAATTGATGCAGATGACAGGATTTAAGGAAGAGAAGAGCCTTCTTCATCAGAATAAGAAAAATCATCTTCCCATTCTAATGAAGCATGGGATTTATCCACAAGGTTTGTAAGTGTAGGGGAGGAGTACGGAAAGGAAGAGGGCTTGTTTGGATCTACAGTACTACACCGGTACTGTGCATGCTCCTCCCGCCAAGCAACGGTCTCTCCTCAGTTCTTTCTTGTCCGCCTCAGCGTACAGAAGGTTCTCTCGTTGGCTTGTGCTTTGCTTGTGCTTTGTTTGTGCTTTTCTTGGATTTTTTGACTTCTCACCTCGCCCTGCCCTTGTTTTATGTCGGCTTTGTTCAAAAACTGCGCCTCCTGTGGAAGGAAGGTCGCTCTTTCCAACCAGCATTTGAAGTGCCTGTTCTGTCTGGGTGAAGGGCATATTGTCCAAGCCTGCCCTATCTGCAAAGAGTTCTCCCACCAGACTCTTCGAAACAGGGCTGCAAGGTTAAAATCCCATTGTTGGGAGCAATCTCTGCGTGCACAGACACCGGAGACGATGGCCGAGAAACGCCTGACCTCTTCTTCTTCTTTGACAGCGGCGGCGGCTGCCATGCCCTCCACGTTATCCGGATCGGTACTGGGCTCGGTACCGATCATGAAGTTGCCAAGAATACCTAAAATCTCAGCAACTCGGGCACGTGAGGACCCTGCAGGGTCACCCCGCTCACCCCGGCCCAGAAGAAGCGCCCCGCTACTGAAGGGGCGGGGAAGGAGAGGAAGGAGAAGCGGCACTCTCCACCTCTCATGGTGCAACCCCTGACTCCACCACCCACCCAGCCTGCCGAGGAACCTGAACCGATGGAGCCCCCTGAGGAAGAGGAGCCTCCGGAGGAACAGGAAATCCTCGAGGTGTCGGATGAGGAGCAAGCCGTGCAGCCCTCGCCCACTCATCCTCCCGAGCTGACTGCGGAGATCACTCCGCCAAATCGCCGTCTGCCCTCGGCAGGCCGCCGAGAGGAGGCTTATGGTCAGGCGGCGACCAGCCTCTTGACACGACACATCCCGCTCGCCAGAGCAGCGGGCCAGGCCTCCATCCCCGTGCTATCGGGAGATGCGCCCGGAGAGAGTTCGCTCGGGCGAGAGTGCCTACTCCCCTGCCTTCCTAGGAAGGTACGCCCAGGAGCAGGTGTGGCACGAGCTGGCCGGCTCTTATTATTCTTACTCGCCATCCTACAGGGACCGGTACCATCCAGATCCACGGTACTGGTCACCTCAACGCTGGTCTCGCTCGCCAACGCGGGAGACCCATTACCCCCGCTATGAACGGTCACCGCTGCATTGATCGCCGAGTCACCGAAGATCCGGGGAGCCCTCCCCCCGCTACAGGGCTGTTTCACCACTCCCGTGGACAACGGCCACAGCTACTTGTCCAACGCCACAGTCTACCGTGGCCCAATCGGCGGTAGCTGGCCTGTCTACAACGTCCTAGGCCCTCGGTCGTGCCCCTGCAGGTGACTCCGATACCGGCCACGACACCAGCCACACGCAGTCTGCAGCTCCAGCAGTCACCCTGGCACCTTCGGCTTGGAAACCACTTTAGGAGAAGGAATCGGAGCGATCGCCATCTCCATCTCCATCTGGTGACTCGTACGACTCAGACTCCGACTCTCCTGAGTCCACTTCCTCCTCTCATGAGTCGCTGCCTTTGGTTTTCAGAGAGCCAGGCCCAGAGTCTGCATCAGAGGATGTGCGTCAGTTCTCCGCAATCCTCCTCCGGATGGCTACAGCCTTTGGCCTCAAGGTGACCGAACTGCTCCACAAGCCCAGGACCCGGTCTTCCAATACTTGGAGACCCGTCCACCATCGACCGCACCGCTGCCGTTCCTGCCTACTTTGGTGGAGGCGATGAAGCAGCCGTGGGTGAAGCCGGCGTCAGCGCAGCCTATTCCACATAGGCTGGAGCACCTGTACAGGACGCAGAAGGAGAACGCAGAGTTCGTCTTCAACCATCCTGTACCGAACTCCATCGTCGTCGAGTCGGCCCAGACCAAGTGAGGTACTCGAGCGCACACCATCCCTCCGGACCGTGAAGGCCGGAAACTTGACACTTTCGGTCGCCGGTTCTACTCGGTGTCGTCCTTGGTGGCCAGGACGGTGAACACGATGGCTTGCCTCGCGGCATACCATCAAAACCTCCTGGACCGACTCGCGCCGCTGTTAGCTGACCTGCCGGAGGAGTCACGCGCCTCAACCACCCAGATCTTCGGCAAGGCCGTTGCGGTGGCTACCCAACAGATCGCCACCTCGAGGCACGCCGTGGAGGCCACCTCGAGGGTGATGGTCGGTGCCGTAGCCCTCCGACGCCATGCATGGCTCCGGTCCTCTGGGCTCCCTTCCAGTAGATCTAATTCATCATCCGAGCCTGGCCAGGCACCTCGATCACTGGTGGGAGATCACTGCGGACTCCTGGGTACTTACCATCATCCGCCCGGGATACGCCATCGAGTTCCAGGATATTCTGCCACGGGGTGTCTACTACTCCACCCCGGCCAGCTCGGCTCTGCTGGAAGAGATCCAGTCCCTCCTCGAAAAGGGAGCAATCGATAGACTCCCGCCTTCAGCCAAGACCACCGGCTTCTACTCGAGGTACTTCACGGTACCGAAGGCGGACGGATCCCTGCGGCCAATCCTAGACCTCCGAGGGGTGAACAAATACATCCGCCCCAAGAGGTTCAAGATGGTCACACTGCCCTCGATCCTCCCCTTCCTTCGGCGAGGGGACTGGTTTGCGTCCATAGACCTCAAAGACGCCTATTTCCACATCTCCATCCGCCCACAGCACAGAAGATATCTACGGTTTGCGGTCGACGGTACCAGCTACCAGTACCGGGTGCTGCCGTTCGGACTTTCCACCGCACCAGGGGTGTTCACCAAGTGCATGGCTCCGGTCGTGTCCTTCTTGCGGACGAAACGCGTCTCCGTCTACCCTTATCTGAACAATTGGCTATTGGTGGCGTCCTGCAAACAGAAACTGTACAAAGACATCCATCGGACTTTGTCACTTCTCACTCGGCTCGGACTCAGCGTCAACCCCAAGAAGTCCCACCTCGAACCCACCCGGGTTCTAGACTTAATTGGGGCGACCCTCGATGCGGTATTGGCGAGGGCCTTCCTACCGGACTAGAGGGCGCGGGCGCTTTGTTGGGCAGCATCCGCTGCGTTCGCGGCCGCAACGATGTGAGCGAGGACAATTCAGCAGCTCCTTGGCTACATGGCCTCGACCACCGCCGTAACCTACCTCTTCATTTACGTACACGACCGCTCCAGCACTGGTTCGTCAGGGCCTTCGATCCACTTTGGTACGCCGATCGCTCCTGTGGTGGCAGTTGTACAGAAACCTCCTGTCAGGCATGCCGTTCTGCGAGCCCAAGCCATCGGTCACGGTAACGACAGATGCCTCGCTCTTCGGCTGGGGAGCACACACCGGCGATCTCCGGGTCCGAGGCCGGTGGATGGACGACGAGACGTCCCTCCACATCAACGCTCTCGAGCTGCTGGCGATCCACGAAGCGCTGAGAGCGTTCCAACACCTGGTCACGGGCCGCACAGTGCTGATCCTCCCCGACAACACGACGGCGGTCTGCTACGTGAACAGGCAAGGAGGGACCCACTCCACCACTCTGCTGGGCATCGCGCTCGACCTCTGGAACTGCTGCGTCTCGCTCCAGATACACCTGGTGGCGGTTCACCTGGCGGGGCAGGAGAACACCACAGCGGACGCCCTCAGCAGGGACACCACTTCTCACCACGAGTGGTCCCTGTCCGACGAGGCCTTCCGGATGGTTCAAGACCGATGGGTCGAGCTGACCATCGACCTCTTCGCGACCAGCCAGAATGCGAAGTGCCGCCGCTTCTGCTCGAGAGCCGGCCACGATCGCCACTCCATCGGCGACGCGTTCCAGTTCCCGTGGGATGAGGGACTTCTCTACGCCTTCCCTCCGTTCCCGCTTCTGGGCCATGTGATAGCGAAGATCATCGCGGACCGAGCAGACGCAATCCTTGTGGCACCGTACTGGCCGAGGCAGCACTGGTTCGGACCCCTGATCGAGGCCGCCCAGGGCAGGACTCTCAGGTTTCCGACGGTACCGGACCTGCTGTCCCACTCCGACGGGCTAGTGTTGCACCCGGACTTGCCGATATTGGCCCTCCATGCCTGGAGGATATCTCCGTAGACGACCCGGCCATCGAGAATGTCTTAACTGCGGCCAGGAAGGAGTCTACGCGAAGATACTACCACTACAAGTGGCAGCGCTTCGTGGCCTTCGCTGAGGAACGCCGAGAGCCAGTATCGCCGTCAACCTGCGTACCGTGCTCCGCTTCCTCCTTCACCTCCGGCGGCAGGGCCTGGCGTTCCAGTCGCTCAAGGTGTGCCTCGCTGCGATCGTGGCATACCAACCGCCACGATCCCCATCGGCTGCGCTCTTCAGGGACGGTACCATCAGGACGGCACCTGAAGGGCCTACAGCACCCATACCCGCCGGTATTGCCGCCGCTACCGCCGCAGTCACTGTCATTGGTGCTGTCACAGCTGACGAGGCCGCCCTTCGAACCGATGGCGACGACGGACAACAGGCTACTCGCGATGAAGACCGCGTTCCTAGTGGCTGTCACTTCTGCCAGGCGGGCGGGAGAACTGATGGCGCTACGGTGCGATGAGCCGTACCTGGTCTTCCATCGTGACAAGGTGGTCCCCTGGCCTGACATCGCCTTCCTGCCGAAGGTGGTGTCCAGCTTCCATCTGAGCCAGGACATCATCCTGCCAGCCTTCTATCCTGACCCGACTACACCTCTGGAGTGGTCCCTCCACTCCCTGGATGTTCGTCAGGCTCTGGTTTTTTACAAAGACAGGACTGCGGCCTACAGGCAGACACCGCATCTTTTTGTCTGCTATGGCAGGTGCCGGAGAGGCACCTTCTCCAAATGGGTGGTACAGACTATACACCTGGTGTACAAGCTTGCCAAGAAGCCTCCATCAGACCTTCTGCAGGCTCACTCTACCAGAGCCGTGGCGACATCTGCTGCCCTCCTGCGAGGCATCGAGCTGCCGGAGCTGTGCCATGTGGCGACCTGGTCCCAACCATTGACCTTCGTGCGCCACTACAGACTCAACTGCTGGTCCAGGAGAAATGCTCGATTTGGCCGTGCTGTGGTGGCTTCTGTTCTCTAGGGTCTGGGACCTGACCCACCATCCTGCTGGTAAGCTACACAGTCTCCTAATGTATGAGGCACAGAGACCACGAAGAAGAAGAACAGGTTGCTTACCTGTAACTGTGGTTCTTCAGTGGTCATCTGTGCCCTCATACATCCCCACCCTGCCTTCCCCCCTTTTTCAGGTCCCATCTGCTTCGGCGGACCAGAACTGAGGAGAGACCGTTGCTCGGCGGGAGGAGCATGCGCAGTACCGGCGTGGGGGAGGGGCTCCCGCCAAGCTACAAGCTCTAGAATCTTCCAAACTCTACCACGCAGGCGCGAAAGCTCCTAATGTATGAGTGCACAGATGACCACTCGAAGAACCACAGTTACAAGTAAACAACCTGTTCTGATGCTGCACCTATCCTGAAGTCTTCGGTCCGGGAAGCGGCGAGAAGAACGGAGCTGAGCAAAGAGACGGCTGAAGGGATCGCTCAACTAACAGAGTGCCGGTCTGCTAGCATGGTGGAGAGTTCTCTGAAGAGACCCTCAAAAAGTAGGACTACTTATAGGGCAAAACGTACCTCGAGGGCAGGCCCTCTCCCAGGAAGAACAATGGCCACAATGAAGGAAGGAGTGCCATGCAATGGCAACTTGGTAGTTTGCATGATTGTTGATGCTGGGTTGCACTATTGGTTTATGTAGGATTTTCCTTGCTTTGCCTTGTAGGATTTTCCAGAGTCAAAGCTGCTCAACCTGGAGAAAACATGCTAATCCCCTCAAGTTGGCTATTCTTGGCTGAGGACCCTTTGCTTATGTGGATGTGTCTAGCCTGAGGTCTCCTTGGGCTACGTGACTGGCGATTTTTCTGGTCTTGACCTGTTTTCGGTCATTCGATCTCTTTGCCTACGTGCCCATCCGGGCAACCTCTCTGGCATGGTGGGCATATCTGAAATCAAATGTATAGTCCCCGGGATAGAGTATGCTGGTGGGGTAACAGTTGCCTTTCTTGCCTTACCTAGTCCACATCTTAAAGAAGTCCTGGGTGTCTCCTTTTCCAGTCTCATCCACAGCTAGGAAGTTAGAATCTCTTTATAAAGTAGTTGAGATGGGGGCAGAATGATTGGTGCAGCACCTCAAACCAAATTCTATAATTGTTGATGCAGCCCACTCCACAATGTCCCAGAGGCTATATTCCACTGTTACTGATAAAGAGGGAGAAACTTCCAGGTAGGAAGTTCTATTCCAACACAGCTCTCTTGTTTCCGATTTTGAATTGCAGGACATGCATGGGAGCATACCAATAGTTCATTTGGAATACGGTGAAACCCTACCAAGATTGCCTCCCAGAAAAAGATAGGAGGAAAGTGGCTGTATTGTATAGAGAGGCCTTGCCTTCAGGCATCTGCTTTCTTCTGGTCTTTCTCAGCATCCTAAAGCTACAGTTGATGATCTTCCATTCGACAAGGCAGGGCCTGTTCAGATCATCCAGTGATGTGAAGTTAGAACACACAAAAGACGAGGGTCACAGCAAAAAAGTTTTAAATTCAGCCACAGCAGTGTTCCTCTATATATTGATACCTTCATTTCTCGCAGCCTGTTCCCTGCACATAAAGCTCTATGTTATCACCGTGAACTGGCCTGGCTTGAGAAGGTATTAGATATCATTTTGATATCACAATTCGGCCCCATTTTGCCACCCTCTGCCAACTGTTTGTGAGGCCCCCGAACAAGCACAGAGCTAGGCATGGTCATTAATTGCTGAACACTCCATTCAACACCTAGGCAAGCCAGACGCAGCCAGATCTTGCTTTAGGAGACCTCCCCAGACAAGCACCTCATTACAGATGCACGCCAATACAAAGAGCCCCCTGCCCCTAGCAGGTAACTTGGCAAGCTAGACCTTTCAGTGGCAAAGCGCGCTGCATCTGCACACTGGCCATCCCATTGTCGATTCGGACTTAATCCGATCATGTTAAATTCTGACCTTTCAGAGATATTGTCTTGCGCCCAGACCTCGTTGTTCTCTCCCAAGTCCAGACTAGCCTACGGTCATACTTCCCCTATAAGAAACCCCAGTTCCGAGACCTTCCTCAGATCGCTCCTGAGTTCCATCCAGCCCTGCTGCTGCTTTGCCTCGCAAGCTCCCCTCAGTGAACCACGCTGAGTCTCTTCTCTTCAGCTACAACTTCGTCGGGATTACGAGAAAGGTGTCGTATCACCTATTTCCCCCAAAAACGCCTTATTTCTTAGCTAGCTGTGTGGTTGTGTTGTCTTAAGTGTTTGTCTGTCTTAATAAAACATCATTTTTGCTATTTTAAAACTGACTGCTTGACTGACCTGACCCCGTAGAAGCTGGGTTACAAGATTCCTGCTAAGTTACCCTGCCTCTTGTTAGCTTAAAGTGAAGTGCTCCAGTTAATTCCCTCATCTTTGCTTGTTGTTGTTTGGTTATTTGGGCGCCCCTCCCGGGACCCCCAGCAAACAGGGTAACAGAGTGGTGGAGCAACGCAGGCAACCCCGGGACCCGTAATTTGAGAAGGAGTCGTGAACCTCCTCAAATCGGGTGGTACCGGCCTAGGGAACGGTCAGTTGAGCTGTTCTAGAACACTGGTAGGCAGGCAAGTGTGTGCGTGAGCTCTGTGTGTGTGTGAAGAAATTATATCGGGCGGAAACCTGTTCCCCTTTCTTTGTCTTGTCCTGGGAACCACCTCCCCATCTTGGGTCTATCGTGGGCTGGGATCCTAAGTGTTGAGGTTTAGTGTTGAAGGAGGAAACCCCCATTCCTTCCTATGCCCCTTTGAGTTATCCCTTGGGTTTTGCTTTTTTTTTTTGTTGGAAAAGGCGCAGTGCGTCCCGGCTTCTCAATTCTCGGGTGCGTCCCAATTTCGCTAACTTGATAGGTGTGGGTGGAACCCCAACCTCAGTTAGGGTTTAGCGGTTTACCCTGAAGTAGAGGAAGGTACCCCTCACCCAGAAAACCATTCAGGGACGATTCAGTTCATGGTTCCTTGCCCCTTTTTCCCCGCTGCTTGGCCAGGCGGCGCTGTAAGTTCCATTGTTTTCGTTACCCCCCTTCAGGCAGGCAGAGTACTCCTGAAGGTCCCCTGGGTCTAGGTGACCTCCCTGTCCCTGAAGCGTTTCCTCGTTCTCTCGTCCCCAGTGCTGTCGAGGTGTAAAACCGGGCCTGGGTGAACCTGAGTGACTTTGTTTGGGCAGGCTGGAGATTGGTTCCCCTCCCTCTTTCCTAGAATAGTTCCGCAGAGTTCGTTTCCCTTTAGCCCCCCAGGGGTCTAGGTGATCCTGCCCGTCCCTCCAGTCCTGGTCCCATATTTGTGTAGTGAGTTATTGTTGTTGCTTAGTGTAAGAAAATGGCTGAGAGCCCCGTTGCTGTTAAGGACCTCATATGTGAGAAGGGGGTCTGTGGGAAACTAGAGAGGTGGGTGTTGAGCAAGGGGAAGTGCCCTGGAAGGACTCTGTCTTCCAGATGGACGATCCCTTCACCTGTCTCAGAGAAGCGTATGCCCTGGCGCACAAATCAAAGAACCCATTCAGGCCTTCGAAGGATGCGTTGGCAGCTTGGGGACTTTGGCTTGAGGCCAGAGATACTAGTAGTTCCCTTGTAGAGACCCGAGCAAATCTAGCTGCAGCCGAGAAGGAAAGCACCCAGTTTCAGGCTGAGATAGAGGCGTTGCGGGAGGACAAAATAATGTTCGCATCCGTCGTGCAGGCCTCCGCCCAGAAACTCAGTGACGTTACTTTGATGGCTCACACTTGGGAAAAGAAAGTCCATGCCTTAGAGGCTGAGCTTGATCATGCCCGGTCTGTGACCAGTTTCATGGGCAGGTAAAAGAGCAACAAGAGGCAGTGAGCCATGCGGCCTGCCTTAAGCAAATTGCTGCACTGGAGAGCCAGCTCCAAACACGCAAGTCACTGATTTCAGCTGTGCGCTCGGAGCTGCTCCCAAGCTTTGCCCCAGATTTGTCCAGGGATCCTTTCCCGGAGGATGCTCTGGCTTCCTCTCCCCACAATCCGGACTGGAGTGCCCCTAAGGTCCCAGTCCACCCAGTTGAGACCCGATCCATGATGAAGCGGACCACCCCCCTTGGTGAAGGCAGTTCGGATAGGGCAGCGACATAGGAGACTCAGATTACTCAGACTAGGGTCCTCTGGCGTGCCACAGAGGCCAAGGCAATCGCAGACCGACTGGTTCCATTGAATCGGTCATGTGGTTGAACGTGGTGACGCACTCTCACCCAACAGCCAATGGTCAGGACCTGACGTAGCTGGCTCGACTTTGCATGTCCCCTTCAGAGCTTCCTACCCTTGAATTGGCCGTGGCGGCTTGGGGCCTGGTTAGGCTTGAAGCTCACGACTGGATGAGAGAGATAGTGAAGATCCTCTGGCCCGGACAAAGTGCTAGGGTGCTCTATGTCATGGAGCAGCAGGGTCCTCGAGAGAACCCTGAGGCTTATGTGGCATGGAAGCAGCTACTCGCCATTCTGGCCGAGAAGGTCTCCCTGACTTTCCCGGGTACGACTTCGACATTGTGGAGTTCAAGACTGTTGTACAGAGGCTTGAGCCACGAAATGAAGATGGCCCTAGGTCTGGTGGATCTGGCCACGACATCTTGGGAGGACTTTGGGAACAACCTCTGTTGGGTCGCGGACCTGTTACAGGAGCCTGACTCCCTCTGAACCCCCATCAAGGCCCAAAAGAGAGATGCAGGGATTTGGGAACCCATAGCCTTGCTCGAACTATGGACCCCATTCCCAACACAGAAAGACAGTGCCGAATTCCATTCCTCGTTGGAATTGGAACTTGCACCTCACCCCCCGACAGGACAGCAGGCAGTGGCAGGGAAGGGACACCCGCAGCCAGCCAGGCAAGGCAGGGGGATTCCCCACTGCAGCCCATTGCCCCCAAAAAGCCTCCTGAATCTGGCCCTCCCCGGGAGACGTCTGGCGGATACAATCCCTTGGCCCAGACGTACTCCTTGCATAGAGTCAAGATCTGGGGCATGGTCCACTGATTCGGACTGGACATAAGTCAGTTCGATGGGAGACCGATGAGCGAGCTCCTTGACACCCTGGACAGGCAGGTCCAGCTGAGAAATAGCCAGCCCGTGAATGCGGTGACCAATGGTCCCCCTCCAGCTGGTTATTACCCTGACTTAGAACTCTCAGAATAGGGGTGCCCTTGGTCCCGGGATCTCCTCCAGCAAGTTGCAGCCTGACTGAAGCCCAACAGACAGGGTAGATCCATGGTGAAGGCAGGCACTAGGACCTATAGGGAAAAGAACCCTGCCACCCCTCCTGCAAAATCCGGAGCAGCACCAAGAGTGCTGCTCCCAAACTTGACAAAACAGGGTGAGCCCACCCCCGATGCTATCCGTTTGCCCGGATATGGCAGGGGGGAACCTAATCCAAGCCCTTGAGAAAACCCAAGAGCCCAGGGTGCACTAGAAATAGGCAGATTGCACCTCCTCCTGATGTTACCCTGTGACTTGGGGGTCCTGTGAGGGACACCCAAATAACCAAAACAAACCAAGCAAAGATGGGGGAAATTAGCTGGAGCACTCTCTTTGCTAACGAGAGGCAGGGTAATGCAGCAGGATCTTTTACCCTATGTATACAGCATCAGATCAGTGAGCAGGCAAATGGTTCAAACAGTTAAGATTTATTAAACAGTTATTAAAGAAAAGCACAAACACACTCCTAACTAGAAAAGGAAAATAGAATGTGAGGGGAATGGGTGATACTCCACCTGAAGAAGTCCTGAAGCCTGATTGAAGAAGTGGAAACCCGGTGTGGTGACCGAGGGGAATCTGCTGAACCGAGCGGCAGCAAGGCAGAATGAAAATCCAAGAGTCTGGAGAAGTTCCAGCAAGAGTTCCTAAGAGCTCTCAGAGCGGGGGATTTTTATAGGAGAAAGAACAACCGCAGGCTAGTCTGGTCTTTGGGTGAAAACAATAAGTTTTGGGTTGGAGACAAAGCCTCCGAGAGGTCAGAATTTGCATGATTGATTTAAAGTCCGAATTGACAATAGTATGGCCGGTATGTAGATGTGGCTAGCTCGGCAGTTAAGTACCTAGCTCACCAGGGCAAAGGCTCTCTTTGTGGTAGCTTGCATATGTAATGAAGGTGTTTGTTTCGGAAGGTCCCCTAAAGCAGATATGGCAATATCTGGCTTGATTTGCTGTGAGCAGCAAGTAATAGCCATGCCTAGCTTCGCGCTTGTTTGGCGGGCCTCACAAACACTTGACTGGTAGCAGAGTAGGGCTGAATTGTGATATCAAAATGTTATCTTTGGTTCACCAAAGGCCAGGCCACTACACAGTGGTAACACTGACTCATCCCCGAGTGTGAATCCTGCCATCTCGAAAATCACTGTGCTTTCAGAGCACCGAGAAGGATTGCACCAGGCTAAGATTCAGGAGGAAGCCCCCACAGAACCAGATAAGACATCAAGCATTGCCAGCCAGTGTGAGTGTCAGGAAAGGGAGAGCACACTGCCAGCGGAAGCCAGTCCCAAGCTTCCTAAGCTCTCCATTGTCCCTGCTCTGAGTCTCCAGCTAGAAACCAGCATTTCCCCCAGGATTTCCTTGAGGCCGTGGCCAGGAGAATCCTTCCTCTCCATGCCATCTTTCCAGGGAGTTTCGAAAGGGATTGGGGATTTAAGCAGCAAGAGGCTCCTTCCCAGCCAGAGCCCAGGTTAGCAACGGCACTTGCCCTGGCACGCCCCAACTTGACTCCACTTACTCCCCTTTGCTGTAGTCCAGCCTGGGAGATTTTTTTTATTTTATTTTTATTATTAAAATAGCTTTATTTATTTCAAATAAAAAAACAAGATGACAAACACAATAACCACAACTTTACATTAAAAACAACTAGACATTCAAAAAAACAAACAAAAAACAAACAAAACAAAATAAAACAAAAACACAACATAAATAACATAAAAGGAAAAAACAGCAAAAAACAGAAAAAAACATGAAAAAAGAAAAAAATTAACATATATACATACATACCTTCTAAATTATCACAATTACAATTACTATTTATTATATTACAGACTTAATATTTTATAAACCAGCAACCACTTACACCTTCTCATTTCACCTCCCGTGATCTTTTCTGTCTGTAAATTAATTACTTGCTCATTCTTATCCATACATTCACTCTTATAAATACCTTTACGATAAATATACATTTTATTGTGATTTTACTAATTTTTCTAATTTATATTCCTTTACATACCTATTTTACCTTATTCCTGTTTCGTCTTTATTCCTTCTTACTTCTTCTCTTCACTGCCTTACGCTATTCATATTTACACAATGACTTCTTCCTTTATCACCACGGGGTTATTACGAATAATTCTTTCTCGTCCTGCTCCATTAAATACTATCACTTACACTTTACAGCAATACATTATACTCTAATCTATTCAACTCCATTTTTTAACATTCACATCTATTGTATATCTTTCTCTTAATTGTAATCACTTCCCATTCCATTGTACTCTTTCTTCATATTTATTTACTTCCAAACATAAGTTATATTATATTTATTAGTAAATATTACTATTACTCTTATTCATATAACCCCATCGTTGCGTAATCCCCCCAATATTTTTCCATAAAGGGTTTAAGATCTCCCATTCACTTTTAAAGAAATTTTTATTTTTATTTTTTAATTTTAATGCCAATTTATCCATCTCTGCCAGCTCATATAATTTAGTTGCCCATTTTTTCTGCCGTTGGTATATGTTCTTCCTTCCACTTTCTAGCGAACACTTCTTGGGGCATATATCATATAACTTAGAATTTTTTGATACTTTTTTCTTACAGTCTTTTCTATATTCTCAAACCTATTTTAGCAGAAATATTTCCGGTTGCATTGGTATCCTAATTTTCAGGTATTGTATTATTAAACCATGAACCAATATTTCTTTGCTTTTTGCACCCCCACCAACAGTGAAAGAAGGAACCTATCTCCGAACACTTCCAACAAATAGCCTTCGCTTTATTCTTTTGCATTTTTGCAATTTGGACTGGTGTCAGACACCATCTATAATATAATTTTAAAAAATTTTATTTCAAATTATTACTTTTGGTGAATTCTTGATTTAATTTCCACGCTTCTTCCCAATGTTGTAAGGGAATCGGTTTACCCAAATCTCACGACCATCTTATCATATTATCTTTTATTCATTCTCCATATTCCTATTTAAAAGTAATTTGTAATTTCCCTTAATGGTCGTATCACCCCAGTTTTCATTAATTTATCTAATTCTGTCTCTTCTAATGAAATTTCCCATATTTTACCATCTTCCTTATATTTCTCCCCCAATTGTGCATGAAGGAGCCAGTGTGAATTATATCCATCTTCTTTTAATTCTTCCCTATTCTTAAGCTTTGTGGTAGTCCCTTTTTTTTTAATATATCCTTGTATGTTATCCATCCCTTCGTTTTGATTTTTTCTAATCGGTAAAAAGCTTCATGCGGGGACACCCAACAGGGTATTTTTAAATAAAATTTAAATAAACTTCTAACCAAATTTTTAAAATCGCTTTCCTAATATAATGGTCCATGAAGTCTTTATTCACTTTATGTTTGTCGTACCAGAGATATGCGTGCCATCCATAATAGTTATTAAATCCCTCCAGATTTAATAATTTTGTATTCTTTAATTCTATCCAATTTCTAATCCAACACAGTACCGATGCATCATAATATAATTTTAAGTCTGGTAATCCCAGCCCTCCTATCTCTTTTCTATCCTTTAAATACTTAATTTTAATCCTGAGTTTCCTCCCGTTCCAAATAAATTTGCTTAATTCCCTTTCCCAATTTTTAAAAGGTTTTTCATTATAAATTATAGGAAGTTTTGAAATAAAAAGATCATTTTTGGTAGTATATTCATTTTGATAGCTGCAATTTTACCAAGTATGGAAAGCTGCAACTTTCTCCATCTTTCCATTTCTCTAGTTATCTCTTCCCAGATTTTTTTGTAGTTATTATCAAATAGTTCTGAATATTTTTGGCTATTATTATCCCTAAATACCTAACCTTTTTAGTTGCTTTGTAGCCCGACATTTCCACTAATTCCTTCTCCTGCTCTAATGATAAATTTTTGAACATAATGTTTTTTTCTTTATTAACCTTGAACCCTCAAATTCACCAAATTGTTTCAATATATCCATTACTCTAAAAACCCTTCTTCTAAAATTTTACCAAATCATCTGCGTATGGTTATAATTTAATTTTTTTGATCTCTTATTCTAATTCCTCTTATTGTACTTTCTTTCCTTATATTGTTTTTCAGGACTTAAACAAATTATAATAATAAGGGCGAATGGGCACCCTTTTGGTAACTTATATATTGTAAATTGTTTTGTAGCTTTCTGTTTATAATTAAACTTGCTTTTTGCTCCTTATAAATTGCTTTTACCCATTCTATATATCTTTTTCCCAGTCCCATCTTTTCCAAAGTAGCAAAAATGAAAGGGCAATTTATGTTATCGAATGCCTTTTCGGCATCTAAAAATATTAAAGCTATTTTTTTCTGGTTATGTTTCTGATAAAATTCAATTGTATCAAGAACTATTCTTATATTATTCTTCAAATATCTTCTGGGCAGAAATCCGTTTTGGTCATCATGTATCCAATTTACTAATATTTTTTTTAATCGCTCTGCTAGAATTGTGCATAGATTTTATAATCAATGTTTAATAATGAAATAGGTCTATATAGGTTTTATCCAATAAATCTTTCCCCTTCTTTTGGAATCAAAACTATATTTGATTCCTTCCATGTATCTGGGAATGTTTGTTGATCAATTGAATTTAGTACTTGAACTAATACAGGGGTTATTTCTTCTTGAAAGGTTTTATAATGCCGTGAATCCATGGGTCGGGGGGATTTTTCTATCTTTAATTTTTTAATCACATCCTTTATTACTTGTGCTATTATAGGCTTATCTAAATCTTCTCTTTGTTTGTCCGAAACTTTCTTTAACATTGCTTGATCCAAATATTTCATCATATTATCTTTCAACTCCTGTGACCGCTGTTCCTTTCTAAATAACTCTTTAAAGTAAGTAAAGAAAATATTTTTAATCTTTGCATATTGATAATAAATATCCTGTCCCTCTTGTAATCCTTTTATATAACATTTCTCTCTTTCTTTCCTTAACTTAAACGCAAGCCATCTTCCAGCTTTGTTCGCGTATTCAAATTGTCTTTGTTTTACGAATTTCATTTTATTTTCTATTTCATTCATTGCTAATAATGAATTTGCTTCTTTAACATTTGTACATCCTTCAATAATTCTGAGTTTTGGGGTATTTTTTTAATTTATTTTCTTTTTCCTGTAATAATGTATATATATTTTGTTCTTTCTCTTTTTTACCCTTTGTCACCCACGCTTGTTGATTAATGAAAAATCCCTTCATCACTGCTTTGCTAGCTTCCCATACTATTTGCTCCGATTGTCCGTTACCTAAATTATTTTTGAAATAGCTTCCCAATTCCTTCTTTGCTTTCCCTACTATCAATTCATTTTTTAACAAACTATCATTCAATTTCCATTTATATGTATCTTTTCCCTGATATATCGTTAGTAATAGTGGGTTATGGTCTGAGTACGTTCTGGGGAGGACTTTCCCAAATTTTCCCTTTTGTTCTTCAACATATCTACCGACCCGGAAAAACATATCAATTCTAGACCAAGATTTATGTTGGTTTGAAAAATAAGTATATTCTTCCTTTCCCCCATGTACCCATCTCCAAGCTTCTACCAGTGATAAATGCTCCAACATTTCAAAAAAGGTTTTGGGGAGTTTACCTTGGTTTTTCCTACTATTGCCTTTCTTTTTTCTTATAATTAGATCTATCTATCATCGGGTCCATTACACCATTCCAATCCCCCATTACAATCATCCTATGATCTTTTATTTCCACTTCTAATAAAGCCTCCAATAACTTTGAGTAAAATCTACTTTTACCTTTTAATGTATATTGCAACTACTATTAATTTTAAATTTCCTGCATTTACCTCTATGCATTTACCCAATGCCCCCTATCATCCTTCCCAAATTGTCTTGCCTCGAATCTATTATTTACAAATATAGTTACCCCCTTTTTTTTCTTATCTATTGAGGATAAAAATAATTTACCAAATTTTGGGTTTTTAATATATTTTAGATCTTTTTCTTTAATATGTGTTTCTTACAATACAATAATGTCTAAATTTAATTTTTCTAATTGATGAAATATATGTTTCCTTTTAATTGGGGAATTTAAGCCACGAACATTCCATGACAATAATTTTCATTTTATAACCTGTTTTTTTTAAAGAAAAAATTCCTTCTTTTCTCTTCCCCCCCTTCCCTTATCCCCTCTATTGATTGCTTATTCTTCAATTTCTTCTGTTTCTTCCTCTAACTCTGGATCTATGAAATTTGATTCTTCTCTTCCTTCTTCCTCTTCCTCCTCAGTATCTTCTTCTTGTCTTCTTGTCTTTCCTTTCTTCTTCTCCTCCTTTCTTATCCATAAACTTCCCTTAACTTTCTTTGAGGTTTCACAATCGTTTGTCTTAATTGGTAGTATCTTTCCCGATTTTTTCTTCTTCAACACTTCTTTCTTCCTCTGTTCTATTTAAATCCTCTTTGTATTTTTTCCAAAATTCCCTTGCTTTAATAACCATGTTCAATATAAATTTTCTCTGTTTCCATACAAAGGAGATACCTTCAGTTCTTCAGTGTATCGTATTCCTTTACTTAATAACAACCGTGTGAGGAAGCTGTACTCTCTTTCTTCGTTTTAGGGTGGTGGGGTGTACGTCCTTAAAAAATTTTAATTCATCTCCGTCTGCAATCAATTTTTTTACGTAGCTCTGTTGTATGACCAAATTTTTCACCCTTTCTCTTAGGAAGTAGACCACTATGTCGCGTGGTATTTCTTCTTTCTGGCTATTGTTGAGTTCACCCGAAAAATCCAGTCTAATTCAAGGTCCAACTGTTCTGGGACCCAATCAATAAGTTGAGCCAATGGTCGAGTTAGTCTTTCATACAGGTCCTCCTGAGGAGCTTCCCGTAATTCTCTTATTTTTATTGATTTATTTCTGTTCTTTATGTCTATTGACAATGTCGTCTTCTCTAAAAGTTCTGTCCTTTCTTCCATCTTCTTCATCTGTGCTTCCATTCTCAGAGATTTCCCCTCTATTTCTGTAACCTTCTCATTTACGCATCTTAGTTCCTTTTGTGATATTATCCAATTTATTGTTAAAAACCTCTAATTCCTTCTTAATCTCTGTTTTAATCTCCGACCTCATTTGCTTCATTTCTGTTCTTGTCTCTCTCATTTCGTTTTTAAATGCCATGGTCAGCTTCCTTATCTCTTCTATTATGTCTGGTCCTCCAGTTTGTATCGAACTCTGAGTCTCTGGCAATAAGATCTTGGTTTCTGGGTTGGACAACTTTAGTTCTGTAGAGGCTCTTCTTTGTATTAATGTCTGTATTTGTGTTTGGCCTCCCATAGCCGCCTTCCTTTTCTCCGCTGCCATCATCTTCTCTCTCTCTCTCTCTTCTTTAATTATATTAATCTAGATTTTTCCTTCAGGATCTTCCAAGTCTTAATCTTCTGTGATCTTCTGAGGTTTACCTATCTATTTATTTACTATTTATTACTTATTTATTTATATTATGAAATTATCCAAGTCCTCGTAAGTATCTTTATTTACTCTGCTTTTTCCTTATTTAACCTATGTTATTTTATTTCTCCTTTGAAAATTTAATTTTTTTGTTATTTTAAGTTAATTCCTTACTCCTTTTATTTTTATTGTTATTATTATTGTTTTATCTCAAGAATAATCACTTTCCTTGCCTATATATATCCTTACTGATATCAAATATTGAGAATATATCAAAATATATCAAAATTCAATTATTACTAGTAGGGCTCAAATCAGGAGGATTCCAATGCTATATTCTCTCTTTTACCTTGTTTACTACTCTGAGGACAGACCTCTATTCACCTTAATTAATTATTAGTTTGTTGTAAATTAGAAGTAATCTACAGAAGCTTGATTTACATAGACACTCTGAACCCACTTAGGCGTCCACCCCCCAAAGCAATATCCAACTAAACATGCTGTCGGGGTCTCCGGCCCGCCGGCCCCGCCGGAGCCTCGGAGGCCGCCGCGGAGATGGCGCCCGAAGCAGAAGGCACGCCGGCCTCCTCGCGAGTCACGGCGGAGGCCTCCCCCGCCGAGAACAGCCAGCCGGCCGCCGACGGGGGCTCCGCTCCGCGGAGGAGGCCGCGGAACAACCCGCCACCGGGGACGGTCCCCCGGGCCCTCCCCGCAGGTTCCCCCCCGGGGGGACCGCGGAACCTACCGCTGCGACCAACGGCCGCCCGGACGTCAGCTCGTGTCCCGCCGCCGAGGAGGAGGTCGCGGAGCCGCCTGCCGCGGAGGACGGCCGCCCGGGCACCGCTGCAGATCCCACCGCCACTGGAGGGGCTGCGGGACCTTCCGTCACCGAGGGGGAACGCCCGGACGCCGCCAAGGACCTTACCACCGGGGAGGAGGCCACCAGACCCCCTCCCACGTGGCAACAGCGACGGCAGGCCAAGGAGGCTGCCCGGCGCTCCCGTCGGCTACTGGAGCGTCGGGCGGAGCGCTCACAGCTGGCTGATCACGCGCAGCTGTGAGGCAGGCAGAGGACCTGCAGCTGCGGGAGGGCTGCAGGATTGGTCGGCGCCGGTCCAGGGGCCCATTTAAGGCCGGATGGGGGACAAGTCCAGCACGGGGCAACAACCGTCGGGATACCTGCGCCGTCGGTCTGTCCCGGGACCCGTGCCTGCCGAAGCTCCGTCCGGAGGAACTGCCAGCCAGCTGCCTCTTGGTTGCCAGGGTGAGGAAAACCCCTTCCTTTTGTTACTTCGTTTGCCTGCTGCAAGGCCTGCTTTTGTTTGTTGCACTGCTGGCTGGAATTCCGAGGCTAGCCTCGGCCTGAGACCACCCTAGCCTGCCCGGCCCCGCCCTCCCACCGACACATACCACAATAATAAACTTCTCCTTACTTCCCCCTCTCCACTGCTTCAAACCTTGTCTTTCGTCTCTGTCGTCTGCCAGTCCTTCGTAGTACGTCTCCCCTTACTACCACTTATCCTTCGGCCTTTCTCTTTCCCCTATCTTCTCTCCCCCGTCTCTTTCCTTTCGTCAGCCGGCCCTTCCGTTCGTCTCACCCCCTACCGTCGCTTGTCCTTCAGTCTCTCCTTTCTCTTTGCTCCAAATCTTCCATCCCCCGTCTCTCTCACCCTTCTCTCTCGTCCATTGGCCCTTCGTCGCAGGACTCACCAGCTACCATCGCTCGTCCTTTGGCCCCGGCCTCTTTCTTCTTCCAATCTTTTTACCCTCGTCTCTATCGTCTACTGGCACTTCAACAGTCTCTCCCAACGTCCAGACTTCTGTCACACAGCTCCCTCGTCTCTTCTCTTCTCTCTCGTCCTCGTCTCTCTTGTCCGCCAATCCTTCGCCAGTCGTCTCACCACCTCCCTTCACTCGTCTTTCGTCCTCCCTCTTCTTTGTCTTACCTCCTCGTCTACCGATCCTTCAGCGTTCGTCTCACTACCTTCTGTTGCTCGTCTTATGGCCTCTCTTCTCCCAGTCTCCGTCTCAGTCCTCGTCTCTCACCTAGCGGCCCTTCCGCTCATCTCACTGCTTACCGTCACACATCTTTCGGCCTCTCCCTTCTTCCACTCTTCCGTCCCCCGTTTCTCTCATCCGTCTCTCTCATCTGCCGGCCTTTCGTCGTTTAGCTCGCCACTTTTCCTTCGGCCTCTGCCTTCCTCTTCTCCCAATCTTCCGTCCCTCGTCTCTATCATCTACTGGCACTTCAACACTCATCTCAACATTCTCTCCCAACGTTCAGTCTTCCATCACATAGTCCTCTCGTCTCTTTTCGTCTTTCCTGTCTTAGAACCTTTCATCCCTTTTTTCCCTTTAGATCTCAGTATCTCAAAATTTAGAAGTTCAATATCGTCTCTTCCAGACTGTTATTCAATCTCAAAATTTTATTCCAAAAAAAAACAAGACCTTGATTATTAATATTTATTCATAAATAGGGAAGTTTTATATTATTTAAAGTCCAACCGCTTCCCAGCACCGTAGCCATTACCACGCGGCCACGTGTTCTTTTTAGTATTATACTGTCAGCGCGGGCTGAGGTCGAGCAGGGGCCGGGCCAAGGCAGCCAGCAGCCGTGTCCCAAGCAGACCTTCGGGAGGGCGGCCACAAGCAAGCGGCCAGGAACTAAGGATCGCCTTAACAGCAGGCACACAACAGAAAAGAACGACGGGTTGCCTCACCCTAAACACAAAGCGGTTGCAGCACCAGAACGCAGGGAAGAGTCGCGGGGGAACCACACAGCAGCTCACAGGCACGGACTGGACGGGGCCAAGGCACGGGCACCAGACGCACGGGTAGCCGACGGTTGTTTTCCGTGCCTTGCCCATCCCCGCGCCTGCCTAAAAAGGCCAGCAGCTCGGCCCGCAGCCAATCCGGGTGGAGCGCGTGGCTGGGCTCGCAGCTGAGCTACAGCTGGGAGCTCCCCGCCTCCAGGTGTTTCTCCTGGAGACACCGGGAGCGGCGGCTGGCCTCCTTGGCTCGCCGCCGCTGCAGGAACGTTGGCGGCGGGGCGGTTGCCTCGGCCGAGGCCTCCTCGCGAGTAGGCGGAGCCCCGGGATCGGGCCCGGGACCCGCCTCCTCCCGCAGCGCCGCGTCCGCCACGCCCCGCGGCCTGGGAGCCAGGCCGGCAGCCTCCGCAGCGGCGGGCCCTCCCGCGTCATCCGCAGCAGCCTCCGTCCGGCGGGATGGGCCCTCGCCGGGATCGTCGTCCGCTGCGGCGTCCCAGCGGGCCCCCCCGCAGCGGAGCCCGCCGCGGGGCCGCCGCCGCCGATCGCGGCCCCCGACGGGCCTGGATCCGAGTCCTCCTCCTCGGAGGTAAGACCGGCATCGGCCTCCGCGGCGCCCGCCGGCACGGCCACACCTGGGGCCCTGACATATACGGAAGCCTGTATTTACAGACTTGACTCTTTTTGTAGATTAGAGTTTTTAAGTTAAGATTCACTCAATAAAGGGTTGTCGGGTCTCACTTACCCCGACTGTTATTTCTGTTATTGATTGGTCCAAAACAGACCTGCAGCTCTATCGATGGTGATGTGGCTAAAGCCTCCGGGCTGCCCGGCGAGGTAATGGCGGCTCTGTGATCCGTCTGTAAGCTTCGTGGACAGATCCACTTTTCTCCCCTTCTGTCCACTTGTCTTTAATCCGGGTCCCCCTCCAGTCGCCTCCGCATCCCTTTTACCAAAGGGAACTTGTCCCCGTTTTCTTTAGATTATAATCCCGGGTTCCGACCCCACCGGGACTTCGGGATTCCACAGCTCCATGGATTCCCTACCTTTCACCACGTTGTCTCCACCGGAAGTCCAACCTGGGAGATTTCAAAAATGGAGAATTCCAAAGGCCACATGGAGGCGGACCTGGCTACTGCCTTCCCCTCCACACGGCTGCTTTGGTGCCAGAGTGTCTTCATGCTTAGAGGCACCCTAGTTATTGTAACACTAATGATTTTGAGAGGGGCCAAGACAGTTCTTGGTACTGTCTCGATCACCATCCTGCCACCACATGCAATGTTCAGGAGGTGCTTAGATTAGATGCCAGCCTCCACCTTAAATTGAAAGAATGGAAGGGTCAGCCGGTTGATCCTGCATCGGTGGTCATTCCTGAGCCAGAAGATCCTGGTGCCCAATGACCCAGTGTGAGCCCTCTAATTTGCCAGACTTCCTTGAGTTGCAAGGAAGTGTGAGCCATTAATTGGTCTGAGACACTTGTCTCAATCTACGAGGCATTGTCAATGGTTGAACGGCCGCTGTCTGCACGGAGCAGAGGCAGAGTGGGGACCCCCCCTCCCGAGCTCCCAGTAACTGTACATAGTTCCGTCATGTAGGTAGTTTTGTTGTACTTTGGTTTGTAGTTTTGTTAGTTAAGTTCTGTCTTTTTCACTGTTTTGGTAGGAGACCAATGGCTTGGCTGACCCGAGGTCTCCCTGTATCCTCTGAGGTACATCGGGCCTACAGAGTCAGCTCTGATGCCCTGAGGAAGGGGCATGAGTCCAACTGGGACGCCGGCATTCTCTCATGCTGAGGGATTGCCTTGTGCAATGGCATCCTAGAACGAACGGGTGAGACGACGAGGGTCCAATGACCCTCTCAGAAGAACCAGATCTGACTCTGGAGTTCTGGTCTACTGCCCAGATTAACTCCCGTCTCCCAAAAACCTCTCCCCTCATTCTTTCTGAGTACCTGGATTGAGAGTGAGAGCAATCTGAGCCACCATTCCACTCTCCACTTGATTCGGCCATGTATTTCTCAAAGTTAGACCGTACCTCCGACGCCCCATAAGGGCAGGAGGCTCACACAATTGGCAAAGACGCCTGGCCCCAGTGCATTGTGCCCAGCCTGCATATGTTAATAGAACATTTGTATATGCAGGGCCAATCACTGAGAGGGTCAGCGTCCGCTCTGGCATCCAGCAAGTGTGCATTCGCTTGTCTTTGTTAAATCTTTCTTTTCCACCATTTTGGGAGCCCCCGCCGCCAGGTGAAGGCCAGAGTCTAACCAAGTTCAGCTGAAGATCTTAGGTTGGGCTCTGCCCAACCTAATTCAATCTGAGCGAATGGGTATCATGACCATTGCAAATGGGGCTTCAGCAGGAGCAATTTATGTGTGATTGTTTTAAACAAAGCGCCCTGCTCGTGTGGTCCATCTGACCCCTGAGCTTTGCAGGCCCGGTCCACCTCAGAACGGTACCTCTCACATGGAGGCTCCCTCTGCTGCGGTCAGACCACTCTACACCTTACAGTGGCCAAGGTCTGCGGCAGTCACCCCATCTCCTCCATGTTAGCAACTTTGCCTGGCATTTAGTTAAAGACCAATTGAGGCTCCCATCGTCCCCGGAATTTCATGATTCGAGCCTAGCTCCCAGCAGGCTCCATACCATTAATTTACATTGAATGTCTGCATTGGTTATAATCCGTGTCAGTCCTTCCTTCCAAGAGCAATAGGACAACAGTTCCAGAGAGCCAAGACTATCCCTGGACTTGTCCACCACCCCTGGGCACTGCGGGCGGGGGTGTGAGTATAGAGACATTGCAGTTCCAGCCGAGGAACCAGGCCCAAGATGACAACTTGTTCCCGCTGCTGCAGTTGGGGACCCAGCCGCTCCCCAACGGACTTCATGAATGTTTTGCCATCTCAATGGACTACAGAGTCTTCTGCCACTTAGACTATTCCACTTGCCGCTTTTGCAAGCCTCATCCTGCAAAGAGCTAGCGTTTCCCAAGCTGGTTAACTACGGACTTGGACATTTTGCCGCTGTTCCAGTTTTATTTGGGCTATTTGCTCCAGATTCCAGACTTCTCCTGTACCCGGGGGGGGGGTGCAGAGACTATTGTTTTTGACTACAAACTTTCATTCCTGTATCCACATAGAACTGCTTGCTTTTTGGATTACTTCCATTGCCAGATTTACAGTATTTCATTGTTTATTTTCATTATGCCTCACTGTTCTGCTTTCCTCCACTGGCGGGAGGATTCTTTTCATTGACCACTACTCATTGCTGCTGCTGTTTCATCGTGAATCCATGTTTGTCTGTATGTATGTGGTTAGGTTTAGGATTTTGTTAGTTAAGGACTGCTTTTACTAGATTGAAATGTTGCAAAATGACCTTTTCCTAGCGGAGTGATACGACCCCAGAATCGGTAGACCTCTATTCGGCTCTAAATTCATTTTGAAATGTTTAAATTGGAAATTGGAATTTGGTTCTAATTGCCCATTTTTTGGGGGGGGGATTGTTATCACTGTGAACTGGCCTGGCTTGAGAAGATATTAGATATCATTTTGATATCACAATTCGGCCCCATTTTGCCACCCTCTGCCAACTGTTTGTGAGGCCCCCGAACAAGCACAGAGCTAGGCATGGTCATTAATTGCTGAACATTCCATTCAACACCTAGGCAAGCCGGACTCAGCCAGATCTTGCTTTAGAAGACCTCCCCAGACAAGCGCCTCATTACAGATGCACGCTAATACAAAGAGCCCCCTGCCCCTAGCAGGTAACTTGGCAAGCTAGACCTTTCACTGGCAAAGCGCGTTGCATCTGCATACCGGCCATCCCATTGTCGATTCGGACTTAATCTCATCATGTTAAATTCTGATCTTTCAGAGACATTGTCTCGCGACCAAACCTCGTTGTTCTCTCCTAAGTCCAGACTAGCCTACGGTCATACTTTCCCTATAAGAAACCCCAGTTCCGAGACCTTCCTCGGATCGCTCCTCAGATCGCTCCTGAGTTCCATCCAGCCCTGCTGCTGCTTTGCCCCGCGAGCTCCCCTCAGTGAACCACGCTGAGTCTCTTCTCTTCAGCTACAACTTTGTCGGGACTACGAGAAAGGTGTCGTATCACCCATTTCCCCCGAAAACGCCTTATTTCTTATTTCTTAGCCAGCTGTGTGGTTGTGTTGTCTTAAGTGTTTGTCTGTCTTAATAAAACATCATTTTTGCTATTTTAAAACTGTCTGACTGCTTGACTGACCTGACCCCGTAGAAGCTGGGTTACAAGATCCCTGCTAAATTACCCTGCCTCTCGTTAGCTTAAAGTGAAGTGCTCCAGTTAATTCCCCCATCTTTGCTTGTTGTTGCTTGGTTATTTGGGCGCCCCTCCCGGGACCCCCAGCAAACAGGGTAACACCTGCAACAACAAGACAGCAATCTTCTCAAGCAGCTTCGCAACAGGCGTCTTCTTGCAGTCTCTCAGTAGCTAAATATAGGCCTTTGCAATAGAAGAAAAGGCAGTCTGATAGCTCAAGTCTTTGTCTTTTTGTATCCAAATCTGTGGATTATGGACACCTCATCTGCTACCACTTCCACCTCAACAACTTCCACCATCTTCGATACTGTCATACTGTCCACCAAATCCCCATGTTGTTTAGTCACCTTCAACACCACTTCACAATCGTCCCTTTGGAGACAGACTGAGCAAAGTCCGCTCTAGCACATCAGACATATGGATTCTCCACATCATCACCAGGGAGTACACCACAGAATCCTGAAGTCCATGGGCTGTGTCCGTGTAGCTCATCCATTGCTGGCACTTAAGGAAGAGATTGACACTTTTGACATTTTACTTCAAAAAGGAGCCATAGACCTGTTACCGCCTTGGCGGACCTCGTCCCGGAGGGATACAAAATTAATATCAAATATATCTTCTATGCCAGAGAGGTTGCCCGAGTGGGTGCGTAGACAAATAGGTCAAGCAACCGGACATAGGTCAAGGCCAGGAAAATCCCCAGTCACATTTCCTAAGGAAACCTCAGACTAGGCGCATCTGCACAAACAAAGGGTCCTCAGCCACAAAAAGCCAACTTGAGGGGATTACCGGGTTTTCCCCATATTGAGCAATGCTTGTTTCAATGAATTCTACAAGAACAAGGTCCATGAACCAATCATGCAGACAATCAAGTTACTATTGTGTGGTATTCTTTCTTCTATTTTGGCCATCATTCTTCCCGGGAAA
The DNA here is from genome assembly GCA_948472985.1 of Iguana delicatissima. Classification (NCBI taxonomy): domain Eukaryota; kingdom Metazoa; phylum Chordata; class Lepidosauria; order Squamata; family Iguanidae; genus Iguana; species Iguana delicatissima. The sequence goes on along the minus strand of CAOKZL010001178.1, from coordinate 10,478 downwards.
GGGCCTCCCCTAAGGTACGTTTTGCCCTACAAATAGTCCCCGTTTTCGAGACACCCTTCGGAGAACTCCCCACTACTCTAGCAGACTACTCTACTCACTACTCTAGCAGACTGGCATTCTGTTAGTCGAGTGCTCCCCTCAACTACCTCTCATCGCTGAGCACCTTCTTTCTTGCTGCTAATCAGACTGAAAACTTCTGGACAGGTGCTGTATCACCGCCTTTATACCCTCTCCATTTTATCTCCTATAATTTTTCACTTCTTTCTCTTCTTCATAGGCCTTCTATGCATGGGTGAGTGACTGTGTTGGTGCATGAGAACATATATGCTAATAAAATCTATTCATTAGTAAGATTGTCTGGCTTTTTGCTTGGTCTGATCCCATAACATTTGGTTGAAGGTCTCGCTGTGTTACCCTATCCCTCATTCTGTCAAGCTAGGGCTCCACTAATTTCCCCAGTCTTTGCATTTTTGGAGTGAATCAAAGTGATACCCAGAAGTCAGGGTAATGGATCCCATTCCACTCTCTTCTCTGCACTATGGCTTTTCTTCCCAATACTTTCTGGTATCCAAGAAGGAGGGTGGCCATACATCTCATCCTCAACCTCTGGGGAGTAAACCCAGGCAGTTCAGAATGGTGATTTTCACCATCATATAGAAAGGAGATTGGTTTGTCACACTGGACTTGAAAATCAGGTACTTCCACATTTTCATCAGGCCCCAACACAAAAGGTTTCTCTCCATCGTGGATAAGAACAGGTCAAGTTCTTCCTTTTGATCTCAGCACAGCTCCCAGGGTGTTTACCAAATGTATGGCAATGGTAGAAGCTTCATTATGCCAATGAGGCATCATCCTTTTCCCTTACATCGAAGACTGACTCGTAGTTGCTTTCTCTTTAAGACATCCACTCTACCATAAATTTCCTCAATCATCTCAGTCTGGTGATCAATTATCAGAAGTCTCACCTCATCCCCTGCCAGTGGATCAAATTCATAGTAATAATTCTGGAGTACCAATCCAAGGCCACCTTTCTCCCAAACAACCGGTGGAAGCAGTTACTCAAAGTGACCTCCTGTTTTCACTGCTCCAGACATGTCAGAGCAAGGTTGGTTCAGATCTTCCTCAGACTCATGGCTTTCACCACAGCAGTGACTCCTTTCACCAAGCTACAAATGAGAACTCTACAAGCTTGGTTCCTCAGGACCTTTGATCCACTTCAACAGCATCCATCCAGGTGGCTCGCAGTACTGAGGATAGTTTCCCATTCCCTGTGATGGCAGAACGATTGGTGGCCCTTCCTGCCCCCTCCTCCATCAGCATCAGTAGCAACAGATGCCTACCTGGCTGGATAGGAAGCACACATTGATAGTCTTGTGGTCAGAGATCGATGTCAGAAAAAGAACTTAATACAAACACACTGGAATTCCTGGTAATAGAGCATTCACAGTGTTCAAAAATCATCTCCACAACAGGATAGTATGTTGACAGACAACACCACTTTCATGTACTACCTGAACAAGCAAGGGGGCACCTGAACAACCACCCTCCTCAACCTAACAATATATCTTCTGGACTGGTGCATAACCAGACAAATATTTCCCATAGCAGTTCACCTGCCAGGTGACCAGAATGTCTTAGTGGACATGCTCAGCTGCTCTCTTCTGTCCAGCCATGAATGGAAGCTTCACACAGGTACCTTGAAAGATGTCCAGAACCTGAACAACTCCCTGGTGAATGTCTTCATATCTCCCAACAAGCAGTGCCACATCTTGTCATCCAGGACCAAGGGGGAAGATGGATAACTGAGGGATGCATCTCTGTTGAATTGGAAAGGACCCGTTTATACTTTTCCACCATTCCTTCTCATCACCAAGGTGCTGGTGAAGATTTGGCAGGATGGTGCCAGGGCCATTCTGATCACTCCATGGTCGCCCAGTCAACCATGGTTCACTCTCCTGCTAATGCTGACAGTGAGGTCAGTATCAAAAGCTTCCATCCAGATCACCACCCGGAATGGTACTTTGCAGCATCTCGACATCTCAGCCCTCAAGCTCACAGCATGGAAGCTCCTCCACTGACCTCTCTGTCCCAATAATTGAGGCCACCCACAAACCTTCCAGCAGATGCTTGTATAAATGGGCCAAATGTGTGCATTTCCTTCTTGAAAGGCAAGCTGATCCAGGTTCTTTCCGTACCATCAACCTGCTACATTTCTTGACATCACTAGCAGAGAAGTGTTATCTTTCAGCAGTATCGTGGCACATGTTGTACTTCTGGATCCTTTCATCTAGAAATTCCTGAAAGGCTACAAGAGCCTCCATCTGCTGCTGTCACCTGTGGTGCCTGCCTGGAATTTGCAGCTGGTTCTGTCACAATTGCCAAAAAGGCCCTTCAAACCCATGACCACATGCCACATCAGGCTGCTTTCTTGTAAAACAGCCTTTCTTGTGGTGCTTAAGTCTTCAAAGAAGTGCAAGTGAGCTTTCTGCTCTTAGAGTAGCTCAACCCTATCTTTGATTTCACACAAAAAAGGTGGTACTGCACCCAGACATCTTGTTTTCCAAGGTTGTCTCAGCATTCCACCTCTACTAAGGTGTTGTACTTACTGCTTTCATGCAGAACCCGTCTTCAGACCTGCAATGCACTGTCTGGACATTCATTGTGCTGCAGCGTTTAGAAATTCTCTTTTCCTTTGACTCTTCTCAAGAGAAGACTACTGGTTTCATTGAAAAGATTGTCCAAATCAGTGGCGTCCACCATTAGACTGGCCTATGAATTGGAGGCAAGCAACCTCCTGCACAACTGAAAAGCCATGCCACCAGTGCCCTGGCTGCTTGAACAGCTTTGCTGCAAGGGGTGCCACTACAGAGTGCAGAGCGGCTACTTCGTCACAGCCTTCAACCTTTATTTCTCATTATAGACTGGACAATAGATTAAGAAATAATGCTATATTTGGGACAGCAGTGCATTAAAAAGGGCAAGGAACCACAAACTGAACTGTCCCTGACTGGTTTTCTGGGTGAGGGGTACCTTCCTCTACCTCGGGGTAAACTGCTAAACTCTAACTTAGGTTGGGGTTCCACCCGCACCTATCATGCTAGCGAAATCGGGACGCACCCGAGAACTGAGAAGCTGGGACGCACTGCGCCTTCTCCAATAAAAAAAAGCAAAACCCAAGGGATAACTCAAAGGGGCATGGGAAGGAGTGGGGGTTTCCTCCTTCCGTATTTTTCGTGTGTCTTGCTGCTAGAGTGTTGAATGTGCGTAGACTGTTCCTAATGTGCTAAACCTCAACACTTAGGATCCCAGCCCACGATAGACCCAAGATGGGGAGGTGGTTCCCAGGACAAGACAAAGAAAGGGGAACAGGTTTCCGCCCAATATAATTTCTTCACACACACACTTGCCTGCCTACCACAGCTAGAACAGCTCAACTGAACAGCTCAACCTAGGCCGGTACCACCCGATTTGAGGAGGTTCACGACTCCTTCTCAAATTACGGGTACCGGGGTTGCCCGCGTTACTTCACCACTCTGTTACCCTGTTTGCTGGGAGGGGCACCCAAATAACCAAACAACAACAAGCAAAGATGGGGGAATTAACTGGAGCATTTCACTTTAAGCTAACGAGAAGCAGGGTAACTTAGCAGGGATCTTGTAACCCAGCTTCTACGGGGTCAGGTCAGTCAAGCAGTCAGACAGTTTTAAAATAGCAAAAATGATGTTTTATTAAGACAGACAAACACTTAAGACAACACAACCACACAGCTGGCTAAGAAATAAGAAATAAGGCGTTTTCGGGGAAAATGGGTGATACGACACCTTTCTCATAGTCCCGACGAAGATCATCAACTGTAGCTTTAGGCTGCTGAGAAACCTACATTATAAGAAGGCCTTGAAGGGAGACAACTCCAGCTAAAGCCTTATCACTGCAGTAAGCAACCACTGTAATCTGCCTGAGGGCAAGGTGGTGGGCCTCTCTATACAATACAGCCACTTTCCTCCTATCTTTTTCTGGGAGGCAATCTAGGTAGGGTTTCACCGTATTCCAAATGAACTATTGGTATGCTCCCATGCATGTCCTGTAATTCAAAATCTGAAACAAGAGAGCTGTTTTCGAATAGAGCTTCCTACCTGGACAGTCAACCCCCTCTTTATCAGCAACAGTGGAATATAGCCTCTGGGACATTGTGGAGTGGGCTGCATCAACAATTGTAGAATTTTTTTTTAAAGGTGCTTTATTAATCAATTAAAACACAAAATATATGACAATCACCCCCTTTTCATACCCAACACCAAGAATTATACATCCATGGAAATATTTACATACCTACAAACCATACAATCACCACATCTACATACATCCAAGTTGTCGTCTCTACTACGAAGATTCGTCCAGCCCCTTATCTTCTTTTCTGTCTTCTTGTCTCAATTTCACTTCCTAGGTTCACCTATCCCCAGTTCTTTTCATACAAATCTTAAACCCTTTCTCTTCTTTAGTACCCTATAATGGGTACCCCAATATACATTTCCATTATTTTGCATTTTTGTTTTATATCCTGATATTTTACTTCTTTTACTATCGCTGTTACCTAGTCCGTTTCGCTTTAATCCCCTATCGTTCCATACTTTTAACCTTTATTCTTAACAGGAATATGTCTATCATCCCTTCCCTTCTCTAACTTAGTTTCCAACTTTAGCTTCCTCTAAATACTCCTCAAGCTGTCTCCATTTTTCTTCAAAGTCCGTGCATTTTTCCCTGAATCATCCCAGTTAATTTATCCATATTTTTCATCTCTACAGCTTTTAACAACCGACTTTTTGGGGTGTATCATTATTCTTCCATCTCTGTGCAAAAAGCAATCTCACTGCAGTAATCATATAAAGTATAACTTGCCAATGCTTTCTTTTAACTTCTTGCTCTATCTTTTAAGTCATGTTCAATAAAAACAATTCTGGTATAAATGGCAAATTAATTTTTAAGATACATGTTATTTCCCTGTGAATTTTTCTCCAAAAATATTGCGCTTTATCACAAGTCCACCATATGTGAAACTAAGTACCATTATCCTTATTGCACTTCCAGCATTTATTATTTTCTATCTTATATATTTTGCTTAATTTAACAGGATCCAAATGCCATCTATATAACATTTTAAGATAGTTTTCCTTCAGATTCTGTGCAACTGTAAATCTATTCACTTCTCTCCAGCTACTCTCCCAATGTTCCATTTGAATCTCGTAACCGAAATTTTTAGTCCATTTCACCATAGCCACTTTTATTTGCTCTGTTTCTAATTCTCTCGCCAATAACAAATTATATAACTTTTAAATTGTCTGTTTCTGTGATTCAAAAATTTCTTCCGAAATAAGTCCTCTTTCAGTTCTGATTCAATACCTTCTGTATTTTTATCCATAATGTATCTCTCTTTCATTTGCCTATATAAATACCAATGACATTTAAACCCTAGCAATTCTAATTTTTCTCTGGATTTCAGCACTAATTCATTGTGCCTTTCACTTAGTATATTGTTGTATCTTATCCATCTCTCTTGAGGGTCTCTCCATCTGCCAAAAAGTGCCTCATGTGGAGATAACCATTGTGGTATTCTTACATAATATGTTTTCTTAAACTTTAACCAATTTGTCAAAAGTGCCCTTCTTAAATAGTGATTTTGGAGGAGGAGAGAAGATGGCGACGAGTGTGGTCGCTCCGTAATATGGTCGGAGCGATCAGCTTAACGGAGTGGAAGATGGCATTGAGGAATCTTGCCCGAGTTCACTGAAATAGAGGTGAATGAGAGGGTCGCAGCGATTGGTGGTTGTTTGGAGCCGGAACGAAGATAAATAACATTAAAAAAGCCCCGTCTAGCCTGAAAGAGGGTGAGTGATGGTGGAGGAAGGAAGATCGGCTACCAGCATTAAGGAAGAGGGGGGAGCAGGCAGCTAAAGCCTCACTCCGTGGAAAGAACTCACTTCACAGAGAAACCCTGCTCCGTTAAAGAAGCCAAAGATAGTATTTGGCAAGTACGTCGCAGATCGAAAGCTCATCTTGAGTTGGATTCTGGAGCTGAATAGTGAGAGAAGCGGAGAGAAGTGGAGGAGCGGTAAAGCTAAAAGCTAAAACCTGGATAACGACCGGCTTGGGAGCTGAGACAATTTGTTTTTCAAAGAACTCTGTTCTTTTGCCTGAACTCTGCCTGAATTACCACAGAAACCTTAACTGAAACCTTAAGTGATTGAGGAAGAGTTGACTTCTGACATGGATTATGAGAATCAAGAGGTAGTTTGCTGACACTTGCAGTTGCTGTTGTCTAATGACAATCAATTATAAGGATTTGATCTGAATAGCTTAAATGATCCTGGTTTTTTTTTCAAAGGAAGCTCGAGCTTAATTGCAAACTTTAATTTCTATATTATCCAGAACAGTGAAGATACGATACAAGGTTTGGGATTGCTGAATAGCTGGACATTGAAATACTTGAACTACCTGGATTCCTGGATGTTTAGTTTCTTGGGGATATTTTGGTGATCAATATTCTTTGAATAACAATCATCAATATTCTTTGAATAACAAAGAAAGGGGGAGGAGGGGGAAAGGGAAGAAGGAAATGTAAGATTGGTATAGTTTGTAGATAGGAAGGAATTTGAGGACATATTTGCTAGAGTGGTTAGAGTGCTATATATTCTGTGTTATAGCGTGTGTTAAATTGAAATATTTGTACTTTATTTAAATATGAAGTTGTAAGTCAGATACTGTTGTAAACACATAAACACATAATATGTAAGTTTCTATTACATACAGCTGGGCTCTTGCGTTATTAGGGGAGTGGAGATACTTCAAGGTTAAAGTTAATGTAAACAAGAGTCAGTATATGTAAACACGTTAATTGCCAGCACTGGTAGAATTTAGGGCTTTTTGCTCCATTGTGAATCTATCTATCTATATAGAGTATTAGAGTGCCATCTGCTGGACAGAAAGTAATATTGGTTTAGAAGATTATAGGAACTTAGCTTGACAGGGGAAGAAAGTACAGTAGATACTGGGTTCTTTCTTGGGTTGGCTTGGTTAAATGTAGTATTGGAACCTTAATTTGAATATAATCACTCAATATAAGTATATAAATATAAGAGTTAAAAGACAAGGTAAAAAGATAAGATAGAAATTGTTAGTTTTATTTTTTAATAATTTGAAATTTGAAATTTAATTCAAAATTTAAAATTTATAAATTTTAAAATTTAAAATTTAAAGTTTAAAATTTGATTTAAAACTTAAAAATCGGATCTAAAATTTAAAAGTTGGATAACTGCAAGAATATAGATCGATTTCTGAAACTTTGAAATTTGAAATTTGAAAATTGAAAATTGTTGGAATTTTCTTTCCCTTTTTTTAATTTAAAATTTGATTCCAAAGTTAGACCAAAGTTAGACATTATAATACTTGCGATTGCAAATTAGGCGTTAAAGTAAATAATCTGTAAATTTTGTAAACTTTAAAATTAACCTTAAAACTTAAAAACTTTAAAATTAAATCTTAAACCTTAAAATTATTCTTTTGGAGGAATTAGTGATTTCAAGATAAACTTTATTACTTGATTTCTTGGGAAATAGTTGGTGTATTGAAGCTAATGAGTGCAATGGCCATGAGAGCTAAAAAGGCAGCTCGGCAAAGGAGCAGTTCATTAGAAGATATACAAGACTAATAAGACTAATAAAGATGTCTTGGAAAAAATTAGAATCATAGAATCATAGAAATGTAGAGTTGGAAGAGACCACAAGGGCCATCCAGTCCAACCCCCTGCCATGCAGGGAAACCCTCAAAGCACTCCCGACAAGTGGCCATCCAGCCTCCGCTTAAAAACCTCCAAAGAAGGAGACTCCACCACACTCTGTGGCAGCACATTCCACTGTCAGACAGCCCTGACTGTCAGGAAATTCCTCCTGAGGTTCAGGCGGAATCTCCCCTCCTGCAGCTTGCATCCATTGCTCCTTGTCCTGGTCTCAAGAGCAGGAGAAAACAAGCCCACTCCCTCCTCGACATGACACCCCTTCAAATATTTAAACATGGCTATCATGTCCCCTCTCCACCTTCTCTTCTGCAGACTAAACATACCCAGCTCTCTAAGTCTGTCCTCATAGGGCATGGCTTCCAGGCCCCTCACCATTTTCGTTGCCCTCCTCTGGACCTGCTCCAGCTTATCCATATCCTTCTTGAATTGGGGTGCCCAGAACTGGACACAGTATTCAAGATGAGGTCTAACCAATGCAGAATGAAGTGATACCAATACCTCCCTCGATCTAGACACCATACTCCTATTGATGCAACCAAGAATTGCGTTGGCCTTCTTGGCTGCCGCATCACACTGCTGACTCATGTTCAGCTTGTGGTCTATGAAGACTCCTAAATCCCTTTCACACGTACTGTTAGCCAGCCACGTATCCCCCATCCTATATTTCTGCATACCATTTTTTCTGCCTAAGTGTAGGACCTTACATTTCTCTCTGTTGAAATTCATTTTGTTAGCCTTGGCCCAGCTCTCCAATCTGTCCAGGTCCTTTTGAATTTTGATCCTGTCATCAGGCGTATTAGCAACCCCTCCCAATTTGGTGTCATCTGCAAATTTGATGAGCGTGCCCTCTATTCCTTCATCCAAGTCATTAATGAAGATATTGAACAGCACCGGGCCTAGGACAGAATCCTGTGGCACCCCGCTAGTCACTTCTCTCCAGGATGAGAATCTGCCATTGGTGACCACCCTTTGGGTACGGTCAGTCAACCAGTTACAAATCCACCTGACAGTAGCCCTGTCCAGTCCACATCTTGCTAGCTTCTTTGCAAGAATGTCATGGGGAACTTTGTCAAAGGCCTTACTGAAATCAAGATATACTATGTCCACAGCATTCCCTTCATCTATCAAGCAAGTAACTCTATCATAAAAAGAGATAAGATTCGTCTGGTATGACCTATTTTTGAGAAATCCATGTTGACTTTTTGTAATTACGGCATTGTTTTCTAAGTAATTAGAAACTGACTGTTTGATGATCCACTCCAGGATCTTTCCAGGTACTGATGTCAGGCTGACTGGGCGATAATTATTTGGGTCCTCTTTTTTCCCTTCTTGAAGATGGGGACAACATTTGCCCTCCTCCAGTCTGCCAGAACTTCTCCGGTCCGCCAAGAGTTTTCAAAGATTATAGCAAGAGGTTCCGCAATGACCTCTGCTAGTTCTTTTAAAATCCTAGGATGCAATTCATCTGGCCCTGGAGATGTGAATTCATCCAGTGTGGCCAGGTATTCCTGTACTACCTCTCTATCTATTCTATGCTGCATTTCCCCCACTTCCTCACCTGCTCCCCAACCGCCAGGTTGAGTGTTTTTATCCTTTTGGGAAAAAACTGACACGAAGAAGGTGTTGAAGAGTTCTGCCTTTTTTCTTCCTCCTGTTATTAATTCACCATCTTCCTTGCGCAGTGACCCTATCGTCTCCTTCTTTTTCCTTTTGCTGCGGACGTATTTAAAAAAGCATTTTTATTGTTTTTAATGTCTCTGGCCAGCCTAAGTTCGTTCTGTGCTTTATCCTTTCTGACCTTCTCCCTACATCTCCTGGCTACTTGCTTATAATCTTCTTTGGTGATTTCCCCCTTCTTCCATTTCCTGTACATGTTTTTCTTAATACTTAGCTCAGCTGAGAGCTCTTTAGTCAACCATTCCAGTTTGTTCAGATGCCTTCCATTTTTCCTCCTTAATGGCACAGTTTTAGCCTGTGCCTTCAGTACCTCCCTTTTAAAGAACTCCCATGCATCCTGAACTCCTTTCTCATTGACTATTCTTGACCACGGGATTTCAGCCAGCAGCTCCTTCAGTTTACAGAAGTCTGCTTTTTTAAAATCTAAGACGAATGCCTGGCTACACTTGCCTTCTCTTCCCCACTGAATGCAAAATTCTAATAGGGCATGGTCACTCTCTCCTAAAGATCCAACCAGTTCTACGTCATTAACAAGGTCTTCCCTGTTGGTCAGGATCAGATCCAGAATATTTGATCCCCTTGTCGCCTCTTCCACCTTTTGGACCATGAAATTGTCTGCAAGACAAGCAAGAAACTTGCTGGACCTTGCTGCCTTTGCAGAGTTTGACTGATTTGGGAATGATTTAAGATTAGAAATGAAGGAATTTATGAGAGAGTTAAAAGAAGAAATAAATCAAGATATACGAAGAGAATTTGGGGAATTGAAAGAAAAATTTTCTGATGAATTGAAGGAGATGAAAGATAAGATTACGGATATAACTAAGGAAATAACTCAAATAGGAGAAAATACGAAATTATTGCAGACCAAAGTTAAGAAGGTAGAACAACAACTAGAGATAACTGAAGAAAAAGTGGATAAAGAGATATCTAAGTTGAAATTGGATATAGATACACATGCCCGTACTAAGTGTGTGAAGCTAAGGGGACTGAGGGAAAGACCCCGTGAAAATTT